>OX346245.1:86728482-87328482 GCA_947049315.1 Epistrophella euchroma | reverse complement strand
TTGGATTAATAGCTTTTCCACCGAGGTCGCCAGCTAGTTGTTTTATCCAAATAGCCTCTTGTATGGCTCTGGTGCTTGATAAAGCTACTGTCGGTTGTCCCTTGCTATTCGCAGCATTTGATATTTTAAAAATGTATCCAGTGCATGATCTTTTTCATCAACATCAGATGCCCAATCAGCATCACTATATCCGTGTAAATCTCCAAAACTCGTGCATTGTGCCAAAACCAACATTATGCCACTTTATCCAATTCAATTTTCCCATTAAATTGTTGAATTCGAATCCCCAAACACATTTTCGCAGCTCCCAGTACCCATGTTCTTTAACTAACGCATCGATAAAAATAGTCGAGAAACGATAAGAATTGAAATGAAACTCACTTTATCGCAAAATCGGGTTTCTATAACTTTGACAGGCGATAACTTCATCGACTGAAACATGCGGAATAGAAATGCCTGAAAAATTCGGTTTCTGTACCTTTGAGAATCGTTTACTTTTCCATTTTAAACGTCAAAATGTATCACTTGCAAAATAGTAGGTGATAACTTAACCATTGGGGTAAGTGGTTTTCGGTTTAAATTAAGTCCTTTTTGTGATTTTTGGAAACTGTTTCCACTTCGACCAAAGATCCAAAAAAAAGAATCCATATACAAAAGTAATTTCGGCATTTTTTGATTGTCAAGCAAATGCTGAAATTACTTTTGTATGGACTTTTTTTCGATCTTTGGTTGAATTGGAAACGGTTTCCAAAAATGACAAAAAGGACTTAATTAAAACTAAACACCGCTTCAATTACCCCCGAATTGGAAACGGTTTCCAAAAATCACAAAGAGGACTTTATTAAAACTAAAAACCACTTCAATCACCCCATAAGGCAAGTAGTTTTAAAATGAGACCATTTTTTAGGTAACACTTACAAGCATTTCGTATGGATTTCTCTTTGAAATTCTTGTAAGTGTTACTTAAAAAATGGTCTCATTTTAAAACTACTTGCCTCATTGGGGTGTATGGATTGAATGTCATTATTAATTTTCTCCGTAAATTCTAGCATATCTTTTCCCGAAATGAAGAGAAGGACGTCATCAGCAAACATACATAATTTTACAATATTATACGCGGTTTAACATGAGTATCCCTTTCGAAAACCCGATTGCTGATCTATTATCAAATTATTATATTCCATATAACTCCTAAATTGTTTTTCTACAAGTTTTTCCAAGACCTTTTCATAAATAGGAAGCATATTAACTGGTCTGTATTCTTCACTTAAAATTGTATTTTGGATTTTTTGGATAGGTATTACCAACGTTTCCTTTCACTTGCTTGGAAAACAACCAGTTAATATAGATTTATTGAAAATTGCTTTTAATATCGGGCCAAGGATTTCAAAACCATTAAAAACATTTGCGTACTCATAAATTTGTAGTCTTTCTTTCAACCCATAGACTTTAAAACTTCAATAATTTCCCTGTTGTTAATAGTTTTAAAGGTAAAAACAGTGTTATTAATTTTATCAGAATATATTGTCTTTGGGATTTCCGCGATAATATATTCCACACCTGTTATGGAGTATTTATTTATTATTTTATTATTTATTTATTTCCACGAAATGCTATACTTTTTATTTCACAATTGTTCTTATTTAACACTAGTTTTTTTTATTTTTCCATAATTTTTGTGAATTTGGTGATGTGTCAATCTTTTTTTGAATGAAATCATCTTTAGCTAATCGAAGTTCCTTTTTATATACGTTTCTTGCTGAAATATATTCTTCCATTACCGAACTTTGGTTTCCAAACGTGACTTGTTCATATTTTAAAATTTAATTTTTTTTAAATTTTGCTAATTGTCTATTAAACCACTGACATTTATCAGTATTAACGTTTTTTTTAACAATCATTCCTTTCACAATGTTATCCAATTCATCACACAACAAATCCGCCTATTCATCCACACTACTGTTGACAACATGCACACCAATAAGATCACTCACTAAAAGACTAGAGAAAAAAGTATTTTTGTCATAGTTTAAAATCTTATACTTTACATTACTTTTTGTTTGGATATTGTTTTTTTAAGTAATTTCAAATCGAATGGTTTCATGATCACTTATTTTCAATATAGGGTACGTTTTCGGCGTAATTTGCTTGGAATGAGATATGACATAATCAATTAGAGTTCAATTGGAAACGATTTCCAAAATTCACAAAGGGGACTTTATTAAAACTAAAAACCACTTCAATCACCCCAATTAAGCAAGAGTTTTAAAAATGGGACCATTTTTTAGGTAATAAGAATTTCGTATGAATTTCTCTTGAAATTCTTGTAAGTGTTACCTATAAAATGGTCTCATTTTTAAAGTACTTGCTTAATTGAGGTAATTTAAGCGGTTTTTAGTTTTAATTAATTCCTATTTGTGATTTGTGGATATCGTTTCCAATTTGACTAAAGATACCAAAAAAAAAATCATACAAAAGTATTTTCGGCATTTTTCCATTTTCAAGCCAATGCTGAAATTACTTTTGCATAGATTTTTTTGTGATATCTTTAGTCAAATTGGAAACGGTTTCCAAAAATCACAAAAATAACTTCATCATGTTTCTCTTCATTAATTGGGTTCCCACTTACAGACTCGGAACTAGACACTCCAATAGGTATGAACACTTGGAAAAACCCAATGGAGGCATTTAAATCCATATGCTATTAATTGGACGGTTATTGTGGACATTGTTCTTCACCAGTGGATGTAGTATCTTATTATGCAAAATGAAAATTATTCACAAATAAATTCCATGCATTGCGGCATTCATGTTTGATTGATTATGTGGCGCAACGCCTTGCCTAGGAATAACTTGTTGATTGTGGCCCAACCTGTCCTTGTGGATTAAACGCTTGTGGTACTTGTCCAGGCGAATCAAAATTGAAGACATAACCGCCGTAATATTCACGCCGTTTAAAACTCGGTTTAAAAGCCCTTAAACCGACTACCTTTAACCGAACTAAACCGATAGAATTTAAACGACAAAATTTCGGTTTAAGCAAAAAATTCCATTCGGTTTACGTCGGTTTACATTTGTGATTTAAACCGAACGTCGCATAGCATCGCAAGTATGAAAAAACTAAAAAAGGCTTTTCTTGACATTTATTTTTCGAATTGTCATTTTATATTTAAGTAAAATTAATTAATTCGTTTTTGACGGGCAAAAATGTGAACAATAACGTCCACCGCATTGCGTCTTCCAAACATTCTTTGAACAATTTATCGCGAGTTGAATTCTTCTTGATCTGGTTGCAATTCCGCGTGCGTCGGTCGTTAATTCCAATATTTTTAAAAAAGGTTAGTGCCGCGGTATCGTTGCCAGACCGATTGAATTTAGTTTGGACACATACATCACCTTTGTTTTTTTTTTTTTTGCATTTTAAAAGTGCATTATAGCGGTGTTAGGTATGAGGTGTTACTTTCAAGTTGATGAAATTGAGTTTGGACAGTCACCAGGCATCTGTTTTTTTGGTTGCATTTTTTAAAGTGCATTATGGAGGTGCTAGCGCCACGGTATTGCTGCCAGACCGATGGCACTTAATTTGGACACATTATGCTCACAAAAACTTGGAGCGGTATAATACGCTTTCTTCACTAATTTTTTTTTGAATTTTGGAAGTGCATTACGGTGGTCTTGGGCCGCGATATAGCTAAAAGGTCTATGGCATGTATTTTGTACTGATACAAATGCCATGCTCACAAATTAAACACTTTGAGCAAATCGTTCACCAGCTCTCGGTCTATAGGCCTTTTCAGGTTAATTGGTCTTTTCCGGTTAATTGGTCTTTTCCGGTTAATTGGTCTTTACTAATGTGTGAATAACGTGCACAAATATGATGTGTTCGGATAGCCAGCATCGCCGAAAATCACATGATTGAATATTTTGCACGGACTGAATAAACCAGTAAAATGTTGAATATTATCTAAAACCATTTAAACCGTACCTAAACGACACGAAAATGCATCGTTTAAGTTGGAGTCGGTTTATCGTATTTTAACCCATCATTCGGTTTAAAATTTTGGTTAACGTCGGTTTAAGTGAGTGAATATTACCGATTAGTTGGTTTAAAATTTTTTACCCGACTTCTGAATCTAAACCAATTTTAAACTGCGTGAATATTACGGGCATAAGGATTGTAAATATTGTTCATTTGATGGTTCGGTGTAGCATGGATTTTGATTGGGTATGAGTCGAAATGCACTCTGACCCATTCTATATACTGAGCTTTTGTTGTTCCTGACGCATTTGCATTTCACGTTCTTGCTCTTGAATTCGCTGTAAGGCAAAATGTCTTCTTGTTTCTTCTTTCGCATTATTTCCAATATAATAAATAGAATAAACAAAACTTACAAAAATTGCTTTCCTTGGTTTGTTTTCTTTTTAAATATCAATATGACAGTTCATCTTATCGCCCTCCAATGGAAATTTCATACGAAAGTTGAAGTTACCGCATCGAGTTACAGAAACCCAATTCTTTCCAGAGGTGATAAAAGGAATAGATAGTTTAATTTTTTAACAATGTGATAACTTATCGCCTGAGTTACAGAACATTGGTACAGGTCGTTCATTTTGAATGAAGAACTCAAAGCATCTTTCAGTTTCTTTAAAGTTGAAGTTTCTTCCCGAAATATTAAAAAGTCGTCAACGTATATTGCTACAATCAAGTTAAGTTGTTCACTAAAGTGGATACATGGATCCATCTTTGACTTTCGTTAACCGAAATTCTTCCAAACCGCTTCAAGTTTCATATTCCATTGTCTTCCTGCTTGCTTGAGTCCATAGATAGCTCTCTTAAGTCGACAAACTCATCCCGAGCCATTATCGAATCCCTCTGGTGGTTGAATATAAATTTCTTCTTCAAGGTCACCTTGAAGAAATGCTGTGACAACATCCATTTGATCAACCTTCAAGTTTCGCTGCACAGCAAGTGCCATCAAATATCTAATGGATGAGTATCGAACGACTAGAGAATACGTTTCGTTGTAGTCGATTCCATACTTGTAGTTGCATCCTTTTGCAACAAATCTTGCTTTCTGTTGAATAATTTTACCTTCATCTCGTTTTGTCGCAAAAACCCATCTCGTTGTTAATGTTTTTTTGATTTTTTGGAAGTTCAACCAAATCCCAGGAATGGTTTTTTTGAAGTGAATTTATTTCACTTTGAATGGCTTCTTTCCACTTGTTTGAATCATCGTTAGCCATTGCCCCATTGTATGTAAGTGGTTCATCGTCTTCTTCTATTCCACGTGACAAATAGGTTACACATCCTTCAAACATCCTAGGCTTTGGTATACGCGATGATCGCCGTAATTCTGGTGTTTCTACATTTTCAGTGCTATTGCCAACACAATCTTAGCCTTTATTGTGGATTTCACTGATGATAGCAAAGTTGTTTGAGCTGTGATTATTTTCGTCAGGTGTAGATTCTTCTGATATTTCTTGGATTTCGCTGATGTCACTTTCAAAGTTGTTTACCTGTGATTTTCATCAGGTGTCGATTCTTCTAATATTTCTTGTACTCTCACTGAATCGAAATCATGTACAACTTTAATCTCATTGTTGATAAGTATTACATCTCGACTTCTCTTCAGTTTCTTGGAAATTGGATTAATGCAACGAAATCCTTTTGTATCTGTGTCAAATCCCACGGAAAATTATCTCTCAAGATTTAAGATTTCATTTTCTTCTTTGCTCCTTTGGTATGTGCATCATAACTTTTGATCCAAAAATTCGCAAATTCGACAAGTCGACTTTTACTCCTGACCATACTTCCCCCGGTGTTGTATCTGTCCAAGTAAAAAAAACAGTACGATTGATTATGTATGCTGCCATGTTGCAAGCTTCAGCCCAATAACTATTATCAATCTCAGCATCAAACAGCATATTTCCATATTTGCACGTTCAATGATCGTCCGATTCATTCTCTCCGCACATCCATTTTGCTGTGGTGATCAGATAACTGATAATGGATTCCATTCATCTTACAGAACATTTGGAATTCTTTCGAACAATTTTGACTGCCGTTGTCAGTTCTTATCTTCTTGATCCTTTTTTCAGTTTGATTTTCAACAAAGGCTTTAAATTGTTTGAATATGTTGAAAACTTCAGATTTTTATTTCAGAAAGACACAAAAACTTTCTTAGAAAAATCATCGATGAATGTTATAAAATACTTTGCACAACCTATTGACTTAGTTTCCATCGGACCAACTAAATCCGAATGAACAAGCTCCAATATATGTGTCGATTTGCTATTGCTTGATTTGAACGATAGTCTAACCTGCTTTCCTTCCGCACATACTTTACACTTTTTCAACCCAACCCCTTGGTTCCTGAAATTTATACCACTCACTGCGCACTGTAGTAGCCGTGGCGTGATGGTTAGTGCGATGGACTGTCATGCCGGATGTCTAAGGTTCGATCCCCAGCCTCGCCACCTATTTATTAAAAAAAAAAAAAAACGGCTACTGCCTCTTGCGAGGAATTGACAAATCCTCCAAGAGTATCTCCTGTCACTGCTCGTTAGCAGTTCGGATTCGGCAATAAACTGTAGGTCCCCTCCATTCCTGCAGACACGCACACAGGAATGGTTGAGAGTTGTAAGTCACTAGGCCCTAGTTTTTCATGAGCTGTTGTGCCATCAAATTTATTTATTTTTTTTTTTTACACTGCTCCATCCCGCATTTTACAAAGACTTTGATAATTTAAGTGGCAAAGTCTTCAATGCCATATATGTAACTGCACTTTCAGTTGACAGATCAGGAACATGTAACACATCTTTCACTTCAATGTTTTTATTGTTCAGAACAATGTTTGCATTACCAACACAGTTTACTTGCATTCTCGAATTGTTTGCAGCTTATAAAAATGCTGATGCTCCAAATTCATTTGATAAACAAACAGCACATCTCGACCTGTGACGTCAGTGGTCGTTAAGTAGTGGAATGCGTAGTGCTTGCGACTTCGAAGACTGAGCAAATCTGATATGCGTGGGTTCAAATCTCATGTGTGCATGTAGAAAGTAAACGTAGAGTGAATCTTATGAAACTTCTTGGAACTCCTAATCTATTCACGTGAAGCGAGTAATATGGGCCCAAACTATACAGCCGAATTCAAGGACAGATCTGACAAATGTTGTAAAAGTTTTACAAAATGTTGTAAATTCTAGTAAATTTGTAATAAAAGATTTTTTTTTTTGACAAAACCATGTTGATTTTCTTTGAATTTGTGAACCACAACAACTTAAAGGCGCTATCACCAATTACTTACGAATTAATTTTTTTGGTATTTAATTCGTTTTTATTTTTGTTTGACTGGAGATATAGCATTTCAAGGGGTGCCAAGCCCTATCATCAGTCTCCCTTATAGTGGTGCTGAGCTTAAATCCAATTTTATTTGAAAAACTTTCATCATGCGGTATTTGAACCCGCGCATCAGAGTTGCTCAGTCTTCGAAGCAGTGTGCACTACGCACTCTGCTACTGCTAAGCACTGACGTTGTTGTTCACAAATTCAATGAAATTGACGGAATAAAGAATGGTCAAGTCTAATAAATTGACATTCTAGTATGAAGGGTACAATAATAATAATAATAAAGAATGTTGATTTTCACATAAAGTAGAAGAACAGTTAAAAGAAAGAACATCACATACACGAGATTCAAAAAGTTTTGCAATAACAATCAGCTTATCTATAGGACGGTAGTTTGAAATTAAATGCTTTGAACCCTTTTTATGTGTTGGTTTGAGGAATGCATATTTCCAGAATGATGGAAAAATAGAGTATTTTAACGACTGATTGAAAAGGACAAATAAAATGCCAAATGTGTCGCACATTTTTTGAGCATAAATGATGGTAAACCAACAGGACCAGGACTGGATTTTCTAGAATAGTAGATTCGGAAATAATTTGATTGATGAGACCAAGGTGGTCGTATTGTTCAGTGATTGGAGAATTATATGCGCTTTTAAAATATTCCGCAAACATATCGGATATAACTTGTGGACAATAATTCGTCGTATTGATTTTGTGCAGAAGCTCAAGCTAAAAAGGCGTCTTTAGTTTTTCTAGCCTTGCCTTTTTGTTCATTACTTCCCTTTGACTTAAATGAACATTCAGATTTTGTATGACCTATAGCATTACATGTATAGCGGGTTTTCTTCTCATTTCTTAATGCCTTTTTTCCAATAAATGCATTTCCAGCTTCTGTTTTTTCAAACTGAGCATCCAGCAGTATCATCTTGAATTCATCAGCAGTAACCTTTCGCACATTTCCTTCGAAGCTTAAAATTAACGTTTTATATTAGTCTGTTAAGCATATAGCATTGCATACTTTCACACTGATCAAGTGGGATAGATATCAATGTGCGCAATAGACCAGTTTTTCGCAACAGACCTCGATCTTCAAACATGTTTTGAAACGTTTGCCATATTTCTAATGCGGATTTACAATGTCTGATATGCATATACAAATCTGGTTCAAAAAATAAAGCGATCATTGTTTTGACTTCACTTAATTTCTCAACATTTTTTTCTTTCGCAATTGATGCTAATTCATCTGAAAGTTCCATACAGCTTTGGAATTTCTTGAATTCTAAATAATTTTGCATTGCAAAACTCCAATTGTGAAAATTTTCACTGCCTACATTAGTTCTTGGATGTCATCTTAATTGATTCGTTATTTTCCTTATTGGATTCTTGAATATTCGAAATTTTAATAAAGACAAATAAATAATTATCGGCAACAAATAGTCCTAATCAGTAATCATTTCTTCAACAAGGCTTTTTCAGTTTTGCTCTGGGCCTATAACCTATTATGAGGAAGGCAGAACATTAAATGAATATATTTTTATTAAATTATTCAATATTTCAATAACATAAAATCAATGAGTTACTATTAACGAAAAAATATAATAGAGGTACATAATTTCAACAGATATTGCATCTCAACCAACCACTTTAGGAGCGGTCGGTCGGGGAAGGGAAGCTTTTTCACATTCATTCATTCATTCTTTATTGCCTAGCCTACTTATCCAGAAAAATACACACTTCAAATGCTACTGATCGCGTTGCTTTTTTTTTTTTTTCATATTCACTTTCCTACCCGATGTATACGTTTGCAAGAATTCACCTACGCAAAAATCGAAAAGGGACAAAAAAAAACCAAACAATTCTCTTGGCATTAGCATTAGCAAGCAGTGACGAGAGCTCTGTCCTGTGTTGCCTCAGCGTTACCGCCCAAAAAAAGAAAACACTTGCCTTATTTTCTGAAAAAAAGTGCATTTGAGTGTCATATAAAACAACAAAAATTCTTTATTTTATTGAAAAAAAAAAAATTCAATGTGATACGGAATATATATAACAAAAAAAAATCAATCATAATTAATTATTTTCGGATTGCGCGGCTAATCCTGAGAAAAGCTAGAGGTAGAAGCGGCTGGTATTGAACCCAGACCTCTGGCATGACAGTCGACGCACTAACCATTTCGCCACGGGCTGTTACGCAGATCGAAGGTTGATGTAAAATAAATAGGTACATTGCTTGGGTTATCACGCACACATCTATTTGGTCACCTCGGGGCCACCCCAGTACTTTAACCTTTGTCCGCAAAATTTTACACTAGATGCAATATCTTGGTATTTTATTGTCTTTGATACTAACAAACTCTCTTTTCATCCATTATTTTTTGTTACTGAACTGTTATACTGAAGAGAAAAATTAGTAATTAATAGAAGTGTTCAGTAGGGCTGTTCCGAACAGTTTGGAACAGTTTAGAACAGAAATAATAAACTAAACTAAACTAAACTAAAAGAATAGCTTTTTTGCTGTTCAGTGAGAAATTTTCTGTTTTAAACTGTTCTAACTTACTCTTCAGTGAGTCTGTTTGAAACAGTTTGGAACAGTTGAGAGCAGGATTTTCTGTACTTGTTTTTGAGGTAGAACAACTCAATAGAGATTTGTGAGAAATGTCAAAATCAGGAGTTTTTTTGCTCTGTTCTGTTCTGACTATTTTTCAGTGAACAAAGCTAATATGGTTTTCGATTCAACCATTTCAGATAATATTCCAGTCAACGAAGACCTAAAATCATAAAATAAACGCATTCGCATCCTGGCAAACGCCGCACAGTGGCGCCAATTGACTTCTTTTTTGATTGCGAAAATCAAAGCTGCTAAACGAATAAAATATCGTGATCATTTTATAGTTTCTTATTGGTGATCTGATTATATAAATTTAGTTTTTATTATTTTAATATTTGGGCTTACAGATCCTTTGGTTGTGAATGCAAATAAAACTCTTATTTCATCCTTTCTCCCGACGTTTCGTTGGTTTTTTTCCAACTTCTTCAGGGGTTTTTGATTTATTGAGTTTACTATAATTGGAAATATTACAAATTTGTTTTGATGCACATTTTTTCTTTTATAAAGTTAACTTACAGGTTTACATTAATTTTAAATGAATAAATAAATAAATTAATAATTAAATAGATAAATAAATAAATATAACATTAAAACACTATTGACGAACGAGAACCTTAATTCTATATCACAGATTCTTGATTGCCACACTGTAGTTATTGTTAATATTGTCTTTGTCTTCTTTCGTATTCATCGCTCTTGTCAGTTTTTGTTGGATTCTGAGACTTTCCAATGTACCTTGTGTTCCCCTTCTCCTCTTTGTCTAGAACTTTGATGTTGTCAAAGTCAGCTGTGTGTTTAGTTTCGTCTACGTGTTGTGCTAATCGTGATCATTTGTTTTTCTACTTGAAGAAAGTTTCCAAGGCTATAAAGTTTGTGAATTTTAGGAAAAAATATTTACAGGGTGTTTCAGACTTAATATTTTACCTCAAAAAATGTCAATAGTAAATAACTGAGGTAAAAACAGGGTGTCTTAAAGTCAAACAAAGTCACAGTGGTGCATAAAAGTAAACAAACAATAATTTTTTTAAAAATATTTCTGCATGTGTATTAAAAGATTTTTTTTTATTATTTATACTACCTCAGTGGTAAATTTTAAGTCGTATAGAGAAAGTATGTTAAGTACTATACTGGGTGATCGGTATAAGATGCACCAAACTGCTGGAGCTAGTAGTTTGGGTTAAGACAAGAAAAAAATCGTATGGGAGGGGGGTCTATTTCCCCCCGTTTAGGCCGGAGGGGCAATTTTCTAAAAAATTGACTTAAAACAGAAAAAAATATTTAAAAACAACGGTACAATTTAAAATGCCTTGCTATACCTTTTTGGAAAGCCAGAAATCTCTTCTTTGATTTTGATTTTGAATTAAGTTGTGTTAGTGAATAGTTTTTGAAAAATTAATTTCCAAACTCGAAATTTTGAAAAAAAAAAAATGAAAACAAAAGTTTAAACTAATTTTTTTCAAAATTGTATGTAATCAAATATAATTTTTGTTTTCAAAATTAAATGCTCTAATTAATTTTCAATAAAAAACTGAAAACCGGATGTTAAAATGTATCTTAGTTTTAGAGAAATTAAAAAAAAAAATAAAAAGTAATTTTTTCCAAGAAAAACATTTTTCACGAATATCCCTACTTATTTAGCCATAAAAAACATTTTAAAAGAGTGGAACACAATAAAAAATCACACCAAAATACCTAAGCAAAAATTCCTCAAACTTTCTGTTTACGCGATAATAATTATTTTCAATACGATGACAAGTTCTATTCGCAGACATACGGAATGTCGATGGGTAATCCACTTTCTCCAACGGTAGCAGATATAATTCTGGATAAACTTCTTGATGACACCATAGAACAACTCAACAAGACAGGTATACAAATTAAATTTATTGCTAAATATGTAGACGACATCTTTGCCATCATCAAAGTAAAAGAAAGAGATATCATACTTAACCAGCTTAATTTGTACCACTACAAGATCCAATTTACAATTGAGAATGAAAAAAACAATAGCCTCCCATACCTAGACTTACTCCTTTATAGAGAAAATAACCTAATCATATACAATTGGTATTCAAAAGAAACCGCATCAGGACGAATGATTAATTTCCACTCAACCCGACCCACAAAAATAAAAATAAACACAGCATTCAACTTCATTAAAAAGATTTTGGATCTCAGCGACAAGAGATCTGAAATGGACAACATAAAATAAAAATAAAAGCAATTCTAAAACTGAACGATTACCCACTTTACATAACAAATAGCCAGCTTAAAACAACAATATAGAAATCAAAAACAAACCTTTGCAATTACAACAACAATATTACACAAATAACAAAACCTGACAATAATGCAAAAAAGTTTTTCTCGGTACCATATGTACCAAAACTCACTGACAACAGAAAGCTTACATAAAATTATAAAAAAAAGAGAATATTTCATTTGCACATAAATCTAATATCACACTTAAGCCAATATTCGCAAATACCAAATCAAAAATACAGAAATGTAATGTTATTAAATGTAATGGAAAAGAGTGATTTAGTGTACATAGGACGAACTAAGAGAAGTTTAGCAACAAGATTAGCGGAACACGAAGCAGATATAAGAAAACACAAAGAGACAACAGGGCTTTCGCAGCACATAGCAAAAAGCGGACACTCGGTGGACTTAGATGTTAAAATACTGGACAAGGAGAGCAAACTTAGCACAAGACTAACTCTGGAGAGTCTAAGAATCCAACAACAAATAAAACGAACGATAAACACAAAAGAAGACACCGACAGTATAAAACAAAGCTATGCTGTAGCCATTTAATTAAAGTACCTAATGCTCAACTGTGATACAAGTGTCGTTGTTAACCTTGATTTTGATAGTTTTTTGCCTATTTGTTCTTAATTTATTATTATATTTTTTTTTTGTTCAATTTTGTGTCAGTGTCGTCTTCGGGAAGGATGCTGTAGTAGCAATAAGAGATAAATATGTAATTTTTGAGTAATTAAGTAAGGAAAAAGAATGTTGTCATTATTAGTCAGAAACTTAATCATTTGTTTTTAAATATATTGAATAAATATACACCCCTGAAAAAGTAAGGAAAACTTACGAAACGTTGGGAAAAATAATAGAATAAAAAACTTGTTTTAATCGCATTTTTTACAAACAGACCAAACAAATAAATAAAAATAAATTTGGTGGCACAAACGGCTCATGAAGAACCAGGGCCTAGTGACCTACAACTCTCAAACATTCCTGTGTGCGTGTCTGCAGGAATGGAGGGGACCTACAGTTTATTGCCGAATCCGAACGGCTAAGGTGAGCGGCACTTTTCTATGACAAGAGATACTCTTGGAGGATTTGTCACTTCCTCGCAAGAGGTAGTAGCTCCGAAAAAAACTTAAGGTGGAAGCGGCTGGTATTGAACTCCAGACCTCTGGCATGACAGTCGAACGCACCAACCATTACGCCACGGGCTACTAAAACAAACAGACCAAAACAGCCTAAAAAATACAGTGGAAAAGTTACACAAAAAAATTGGTCAAATACACCAAAGAACTAATTATATTGTTTTGTTCGACCCAGATCATAAATCTCTAATAGATTATTTGCGTAAACACTTTCCGTAACTAGTTCAACACAGCAAGAACCCTATAATTTTCAGGTAGATTGCACTCACCTTTTATAAAAATGTATGTATTATTGTAAAATTATCTTTAATGGCACTTGTTGCTAAATAAAAAATTAAACTAAACTAAAATGGCTGAAATGCTATATAAACGAAAGTTTACTCTAGTCTAGAGTACCTTGTTTATAAAATTCTACTGGGATCCCATTAGAACCTGAAGCTTTATTATTTTTTCATTTTTTTTTTAAAGCTGCTGAAAGTTCGGCCGTTGTGAAAGTGGAATCCAAATCGGAGGTGGTAAAGTTTGGGATAGCAAAACTTATTCTGTTAAGGTTGGGGTCAGGCAAAAGTAGGGTTTCAAAATAGTTCGCGAGTAAATTTTCATCGAAAGTGTACGACATCCTACTGTTCTGACCATTTTAAAAGCGTACAGTTTTCCAAAAAGTCTTTGAATCTTTACATTCTACCAGTTTTTAAGCCGACTTTTTAATGTGTAGTTCCTTCTTGAGTGTGCATAACTTTTTATACTCTCTGTTGGACTGCAGGTATAAAGATTTAAAGAAATCAGAATTAGTTTTTTAAAAAAGTTTTAAATAAGCGAAAGATTTTTTTCTATTTCTTTTAAACTGTTCATCATACCACTCATGATTGAAAACAGATTGTAGGATTGGGAGGAGTAGCAGCAGCTTGCCTCACCGCTGAGGAAACTCAACTACTGACTGTTTCAATGTTATCAAATGTCACATTTGGCATTCATATTAATTGATTGTTAAGACTAATCTTGTATATATTTGCCATCCTATCGTTCCGTTTGAGCTTATTATCGTTATCGATTGTTTGGCGATTACTTAAGGGACTATCAAACTCGCATGACACAATAATAGGGTGGTGGGATGAGAAATTAGCTGGGTGTACAAAAATATTCCTTGATTAGGTGAGACCATTCGCCTTTAATAAGACAATAGTCTATTACTCAGCAACCTTGATCAGAGACAAAGGTATAATTTGCATTTCGATCACTAATAGATGTCCCATTTAGAACAAACAACCAACATCTTGGAACAGGTCTAATAAATATTTTCCATTTTGATTCAAACAGTTGTCTAATGTTTTTCTTTCGCTCGAAAAGTGAACATTATTCAGGTAGACTGAGTTTTGGAAATCACTTATACGGCCATTGAAATCCCCAATAATCATCATGTTTTCATGGTTATGGTTAATTATAAAGTTATATAGCTCATTATTCATTATATTTTGAGCTCCAATCATTAAAATTTAAAAAAATCGCAATAATTTGAAAATGTTTTGTGCCGCTGGTGATGTCAATAATTACATTGTTTTCCATAATTTTAAACTTAGTATTGGAATTCAAGCCAATATTTTTTATGCCACACATTATTCCACCAATAGCTCTACTAATTCTATTATTTCTAGTGGCTGGTATACATTTAATGTTAAAATGTTCTAAAAGATTTCAAATACTACTGTTCTGTACCCTCTTCTGAAAAAGTTTCTAAAAGAATAAAAATATCGTATTTCATAATAAGGTCAAAAAATTTAGGCATCATTAATTTGTTTTTAAGACTTGTTATATTATAACATAAAATTTTTAAATTAAAATTATTTAAATAAGATAAATTATTTTGGCAGACGGCTACACTATCCTGTTTACAGCTGGGACCCGAATCGCTTTCATTGTATACGTGCTGACCAACAGGCGTCGCTGATGTTGAAAAGATTTGACAATTGGAATTGACGTTTATGTTGTTTACATCATTAGGTGCGTTCGCGTACAAGTCCGAAACTACCCAAAACTACCATTTTCTACCAGATTTAGTCCAAACCTGTTCGCGTATGCACATTTCGGGTAGTTTTGGGTAGAATAAGGGCGCTCGCGAGAGAGTAAAGTATTTCCCCTTCTTGCACAGATTTTACCAGAGAAATTTCTTCCGGCAGAAAATTGTAAGTTCGGTGTTCTGTTAAAAAGATAGTGGGAAGAAAAAAACACAACAAAAATACAAAATGGCTGCTGTTTGTTAACTTTTAGTTTTAGAGTGGTTTTTTGTTGGAAGTGAATATTTTTCTTTGTTTTCATCTTAAATTTTTTGATAAACCACTGAACAAAATTGAAAGGAAGTGTTTTAAGTGCAATTTAATTTGCTTACTTCAATTTTAACTAAGACTTTCAGTAAATGTATTCCAATGTTGTGGTTTTGTTTACTTTTTGGTGACGTTTAAAATCTGGCAGACATTCTTGGTTCAAAGCGTTCGTGTACTTTTGACTGTTTCCATTCTCTTTGAGAGAATTTCATCCCCACTCCTCAAAATTTGATAATTTGCAAGTTTTAGTCCGGAAAGTACACGAACAAAGCTATTGACGTTGAAGTAACGCGCTGCTTCATTCCCCATTTTTTTTTTTAATAAATTCAAGTTCTGCGTTTGTTTTTATCTTTAAACCTCGGAGAGTATTGTATCCAAAAGTGAATTTGTCTATTTGTAACTTCGCTCCTTTTACAAAGATTTTAATGTTGGGGCTCCTTGTATGCAGTTTACTCTTTATTTCATATAAACATTTCCTTTTGTTGCGATAAAGCAATAATTGCTAACGGTGGACAAAGATACAAGTGTTTTTTAATTTTGGTGCGGCATCCATAGTCCCCTTTCACACAGGGTAACTGAGTTGCCGGCAACAATTAGTTCATAGGCGAGAAGGGCAGGAAGAAAGAGGGGGAAATGAAATCTCCCCGGTCAACAAATTCAGGAGATTTTTTTGACGTTTCTTTTCACACTACGTTTGTGTGCGTTCAACCAAGGTAGTTTAAAAGGAAAATAAAGAAAATCTCCGGGTTTTTGTTGCTTGCGTGTGAAAGGTACAAGAGATTGTTAAGGAGATTTAAAGAAACGTCAAAAAAATCACCAGCAACTAGTATCTTCGTGTGAAAGGGGACATAATTTTGTTTACAGTGCCTGCGTTCAATCCCTTACTTTTAACATCTGAAATTTCAGATTTCTGAATTTTTGGAGCTTCTGATTGGCCAGAGGATTATTGTGGAACAATTATTCATTAAAGTTAAATCAAATTTACTGCATGTAATCTTTTTACATAAAATTTCATCTACAAAGCTCATGCTAAATTAACAATTTACGATACATAAAGTTCTCATTTATTTCGCTTCAATGCAAATGCAATAAGTAAATACGGGAATTTTGACACAATGGCTTTTGACTAAAATTTCAGATTTTTTTTTTGCGTTCAACGAAAAAATCTGAATTTTCAGATTCTGAAATTTCAGATTTTTTTTTATTGAACGTACCCAGTGTCTGGACTGTCAAACTTAAGAATCATTTAGCCAGTTCAGGTTTCTCAAGCTCACTGAGATCTCAGAGATCTCAGCAATCTCAGAAATCTGAACGTAATTCCTCAGTGAGATTCCTCACTTTTGCTGTCAAAAAACTGAGACTGATATTTTTTGGATTCGCTTGCTCAATTATTTTTTGTCGCAGTTGATTAATTAATAAAAAAGAGATGGAAATTGGTTTTGACTTCTAGCGGAGAAATTTTGTTCAGGTTTCTCCTTCTGCTCAGTGGAGCTGACGGAGCTTGCTCAGTGAGATCTCAGTGAGATCTTAGAAACGTGAACTGGCTAATTATTGTTTTTTTTGTTTGCGGGTTATATAATTCTTGTGACTGTTTTAAACATAAATCTGCACTTTCATTAAGATTGAGCAGGCTTAGACAAGTTTGTGTTGCAAAAATAAGAGAGTTTTATACTGGACGCGCTGTTCGGCCAGTTATCCGAATTCGTTAAAATTGATTATTTGTTAAGTGATTAGAGATAATTTGTTGGTGCAATACAGCTCAGATCAGCTTTATGCGCTCACTGCAATCTCCCACCTCACAGTCCTAATGATTGCACACGGGGCTCATGTGCTAATTGTATCGAGGAAGACCCTTTCTCTTCCAAGTAATTGAAGGGCAACACAAGAGGGTGGCCAAGGCGTTGAATAAAAAAATGTTTAATCTATACCGACAAAAAAGATTATGGAATTTTCCAATAAAAATAGTTTCTGTCATTTAGAGGATAATTAGCACTCGAATTTTGAGGACGTACTAGTTATTGTTTATTTGTTGAAAGCTAAAACTCTTGGTAAAATGAGAACATTTTTTATATTATTATTTCAATAATATTTTTTTGTAATAAAAAATTTAAAGTAGTGATTCTTATTTTTTTTTTGCTTTCAGAGGGTGGTGTTTCTGATATTACTGAAATTTCAACACCAAGCAGACGAAGTAGACGAACTCGTTCCATGACCCGTTCTCCGTCTCCATCTCCAATTAAAAAAGCTGAGCCAACCCTCGAACCGCTGATTGAGGAAGACAAAACAGAGACAATATCAGAATTGGAAGGCAATCAAGACGATAAAAAATCTGAAGAGGACTCACAATTATCTGTTGAAAAAAACAAAAGTGAACAAGCAAAAACTAAGGAAGAAGTTAAAAATGAGGAAGATGCAGACATGCATACAAATTATCAAGCTGATAGTTCATTTTTTAACGAAAACAACTTAAAATCAACTTCAGATTCTGAAATGCCCCCGGAAAAAAATGGATCTGATGAAAAAACAGTAAATAGTGGATCTGATGAAAAAACAGTTGAGGCAATGGATGTCGACAAGACTCTAGATTCCAAAAAAGAAGGAGACTCTCAAAAGGATCAGCTTTCTAAAACAGAAGAAAACGACAAACTCACTGAGAAAAAGGAAAAACGTCTTAGTAGAAAGCGGTCTCATTCTAAGTCTAGATCTCGATCAAAATCTAGATCAAGATCTCGAACAAGAGATCGAAGTCGCAGTAGATCACGATCAAAAAATTCACGCTCCCGATCTCCAAGGGTCAAGAGAAGTACAAGTCGATCCAAAAATATAGATGAGTCGACAAACGAAGAGGACGAGCCAGTAATTGAAGACAAACAGTTTGGCTTAAGCTGGCGTAAGTGCAATTCAGTTTTTAAGGTCAAATAGGTACTTGACATATTTTTTTTTCTGATTTTAGTTGATTCCGATTTGCATCTTTCAATTGATCCAGTGACCTTTACATCGGCGAAACCAATGTCTCAAGAAATATATTCCTTAGTATGGTCTGGTGCTCGCACAAATTATGGAGTACGTGAAGGAAAAGTTTGTTATGAAGTGCGCTTGGCTGAAGAGACAAATGTCAATCAGTTTAAGGATGAACCTTTTATAAGAGGATTACGTTGTGGATTTTCAACAACCAGAACAAGTCTTTTGTTGGGCGAAGAAGTAAATTCTTTCGCTTATTGTGAAACTGGCAAAAAAGCTCTTAACGGAGAATTCATCGAATATGGCAAACCTTTCAAACTAGATGATGTTGTCGGATGTTATTTGGATTTAGATAGCAGTCCTAGTACTATTCAGTACACTTTAAACGGTGAAGAACTTGGAACGGCATTTGAATTCAGCAAAGAAATCCTTGGAGAAGAAGACGCTCTATTTCCCCACATCCTAATAAAAGGCTATGAAGTTTCAGTAAACTTTGCTGATAGTGAGAACCTGCTCGGGAACATCGAACGCCCAAAACGTATGCGAAAAAAAGAAAAACTTCGCAAAGATAGCTCAAAATCCGAGGATGCCAGTCCAAAGGATACCAGTAATACTGAAGATAATTGGGAAATCGTAGATGAAGCCAAAATGGATGACACTGAAAATGATGATGAAAAGAGCGAAAAGAAAGAAGAAGAAGATAAAGATGACGAAGAAAGCAGTAAAGTTGAAGAAAAACAGGACCAGGAAAAAAAATCAAATGACGATTCTGTTGAAGAAAAAGAAGATAAAGTGGAAAAAAAAGATGAAGTAGATGAATATAAAAAAAATTTCAAAGAAAATAAAAGAGCAGAAGTTGACTCGGGTCAAAACAAAGAAAAGGAGGAAGATAATGCAAGTAAGAATGCATTGCCTGAAGATGCAACAGAAAATGGACATATAACTTCAGACAACAGGAAGAAAAATAGGGATTCAAAAGACTCTGATCCGAATTACGTTATGGAAGAAATTGAACCTGAAGAGAGGGAAGAAGTAGTTGTGTTATCTGGATATGAATTGATTGCCTTAACGCCAGAAGATAAGTTCATTAGCGGCCCACAAAGGCCAGACAGTCGTAAGGAATGCGAAGTTTATCTTTTGGTTGGGTTACCTGGGTCAGGAAAAACGCACTGGGCTCTTCACCACATTAAAGAGAATCCTGAAAAGCGATATCACACTATAGGAGCTGACGATCTCATTTCAAAAATGACGGTAAAAAAATGTTATTATTATCTTATCTGCTAAAGGAATCTCAAATCAACTGAAAATTCAAAAAAATTCATGATAATGTAAGCCTGGCTTTTAAGAAACTACTTAATTCATTGCCAATTGAGAGTCGCATTTTAAATTGAACAAAAAATAGATTTATTTTGTACATTTTCAGACCAATTTCGCAAAATATAAACTTCTTGTTGAAAACCTTAAGTTTGTTCTCTCCTCGTACAAATTTTACAAACACTAAAACAGATATTTTTGAAATAATTTTACACAGTATATTATATTTGTTGAACTTAAAGTTTGTCCTCTCCTCTAGATTGATGGCAAACCACGAAAACTTCTTCACAAAGGCAGTTGGGATAGAGTGTACGAATTGTGCCTACAAAGTTTGTCTGCACTTGAGGAAATAGCAACTAAAAGACGTAGAAATTATATTCTCGATCAGGTATGTCTACAGCTATTAAAAAAATATGTATAGACTAACTCAAAGCACAACTAACTTAGTATAAAAATGAACAATTCTTTTAAGTAAAGTATCAACCGCAAAAATATAATGATTAAAAAAAAAATAAACTATTGAAATGGCAACCTCTTAAAAAAGTATGAATTTTATTTCTAATAGACAAGTCTTTAGTTTTTCTTCAAAATGTACACATTTTTGTCGATTGTTTTATTGTTTGAGTAAGTAATATGCATATAATTAAATATACTGCCTTATTCATAAACAAAAAATGGTTATTTCAGCCGAAATAACCAATTTTTGTTTATGAATAAGGCAGATAGTGTATTAATGCAATCTGTGAGATTGTGATTTTACGTAAAAACATATTTATATTTTGTTAGATTTAGGTTGTTTTTGTAACATAAAAAACATTTGATTTGAGTGGTTAGAGAATCGTGTATGTAAAATCATTTTTTGAAAAAATGCGTGTACAACTATAATAATCATATACTTCTTTTTATTTTAAATATTTGCCAAAAAAGTCCATTTTCATTAATCGTATTCATGTCTTCAAATATTGATTGTCAAAACTGGCCCGATTAAAAACCAGCATTTAATCATTTTTAAATTATATTCAATTCTAAAATATTTTTGTTTACCGTTCCCAAAGCAACTCTAAAAGCTGGCGAATCAATTTGGTGTTTCAAAAAGCGAAGTTAAAATTTTTTTTATAAACAAAATTATTTGGTTACAATAATGGTGAATTTTTTGTTTGTTGTCCAAACAAATCTCAAGTTAAAATTCTTCTTCTTTCGATTCACGGTTGCATAATGTACAAAATTGATGAAAGTTTCCATTATAAGGTGTTCCGTTAAGTCTTAGGAGTTCACATCTTGTTTTGAAAATAAGAGAAATTTCCTTGAAACTTAGTGCATCTTGAAAACAGTTTGTTTGTTTAAGGTTCATTTCGAGCTGGGAGTATTTTATTCTGGTAAAAGAGTTGCGTGCATCACGTTTAAAGTCATCCCATAAAGAGTTTTTATGTTTTTCAATTATACCATAGAACTGCTCCTTTAGAACAACTGCGTTTCTTGATTCAAAGCGATCCCCATATTCTTCCATTTCGCCATCCACCAATCGATTGGTTCAAACTCGTTTATGCCCCATACTTGAGCTGCATAACAGATCGTTGTTCTCACAACAGCATCAAAGATCTTGCATTTTGCGGAAAGTGGGATCCGTTGGTTTGCAAACAATGGAGAGATTCAGCAAACTTTGTGATGCATTGCCTTTCTCTTTCTTTCAATCAAATGGTCGGTAAAATCAAGAGATGAGTTCAATTTTATCCCTAAGTACTTGTAATCGATTACAATTTCCAATCTGTTACCATTGTAAGACCAATTATATCTTTGTTGGTTTCTAGCAGTTCTTGAAAACACCATCATTTTGAATTTGGTTGTATTAATTACTAGGTCCCATTTTTTGCAATAGTGTCAGATAAACAATTTATCATCAATTGGAGTCCCTCTGGTGATTCTGATAATCGGCATACAACAAAACATTGATTGTTAGTCCACACATTCGAATTCCTCCAGGTAAAAAATCAACAATGTCGTTAATGAATAGCGAAAACAAAAGAGCACTGAGGAGGCATCCTTGTTTGACACCATTGTCTGTCGTGAACCATTCCGAATACGTTGAACCATCCCATACAGCAATTTGAGAACCGTTATACATTTCTTTTACAATGTGGATGAATTTTGTATATATTCCAAATTGATGAAGCTTGTAAAAGAGCGCATTACGATTCACAAGGTCAAAAGCCGACTTGAAGTCTACGAAGAATGCATATTCTTCTTTATTCCTTACTTAAAAAGCTTTGACAATCGAAGTCAGTGAAAAGATATGATCAATAGTGGAATATTTTTTTCGAAAACCAGCCTGATATTCTGTGAGTATGTTGCTGCCGTTCACCCATGATTCTAATCTGTTTGCAAGAATTCCATAAAACAACTTGGCAAGTACATTCATGAATGAAACTCCACGATATTTTTCGACATGGGCCAATGGTCCTTTTTTGTGGATCGGAAAAATGACTGATCTTTTAAACGATCTTGGTATTACCTCGTTTTGAAGTACTTTATTACATAGCGTTTTAAGTTGCGTTATGAAGGCCAGATTTGCGTTCTTGAAAAATTCATAAGGGATACCATCCTTTCCTGGCGCATTTCCTTTTTTGCTTTCTGAATAACAACGTAGACTTCTGAAAGAGTTATTTCTTGATCTAACACCTCATGGGTTGTCAGAGGGTCTGCAAACTGATATTATTATTATTATTATTATTGTTTTCATTATAAAAGTTTACAATCTTAGAATAAAAGATTACAAGCATGGCTCGTAGGCCGTCTGCCGGTATATTTTTCTTCACTTAACATTTTGTGAGAGAAAGTAGAAAATATGTAGACATTAAAATTAATCAAAATATAAAAAGAAAAATGGTTATAAAACACAATATATCACAAAATTGTTTTAATTTGTTTATTTGAAGCTGAAGTGTGACCGCATTATCAGTTAAGATCACCAAGTCATCGGCGTAGAGCAAAACTTTAATGGATAGGTCGCCAAAAGTAACACCACCAGGGATATGATCTTCAATGTCATTAATAAAAAGTGAAAAGATTAGCGGGCAAACTGATATTTGAGCGCAGAATTGGAGTACAAGAGATTTTGGAAGTATACTGCTAAGCTATCAGCAGTCACTCCTATTCCTATTGCGAAATTTGAGCCATTTATCTCTCTCGTTTTCCTCCGGAATTCTTAAGAGTTCTTTGTTTGGCCAAGGATATATGCTTGGTTATTTTCATACTCATTTTTCTTTTCCAAACATAATTTTCTGTAGTATGAGTTTGCTTTTGAATACCACTTTTTGAATTCATGACAGTTGGAATTTCGCATGACATTGAAAAGGGAGAACGATTTTTTCGAGCATTCATGCACTTATTGTCAAACCATTTTTGCTTAAACTTTGGAGCGTTAGAAGGTATAGCCAAGGCAGTGGAGTTTCTAATACAGCACGTTAGTTGATTCACTTAAAACATTCAATGACGTAATATGATGGTCGAAGTTTTGTTGGTACCGTAACGCATTCTCTTGTTTCCATTTCAGTTTTGGAGTAAGTGTAAGTACTTTTTCTTGTAGCAAGTGTTGGTTTGTCCAATCAATAGTAATTGGCATTCGATCAGAGAAGTTCTTATGCTGTACTTGAAATGTATTAATTAAATTAAGCCAATCGTTATTTACTGCGCAGTAATCGATAACAGAATTTCCTGTCCCTCCATAAAAAGTGAAATTAAGATCTCCTATTGTGCTACCATTCAGAATAAAAAAATCATAAGCTTGTAGAAATTCAAGAAAGAGTTTACCATTTTGGTTACGCACCGGGTCATGTGATACTCTGTTGTTATGGTTTATTACAGGGTTATAAATATTTCGCACCGTGGTGACTCATGTTGGCGATTCTCGCATTAAAAGTTTTATTCAGTGAAGAAATAGTCAGAACAGAATAGAACAGAACAGGACAGAACAGAACAACAACTGATTTTGACATTTCTCACATATCTCTGTTCTAAGCTGTTCTAAGTTGTTCTACCTCAAAAGCAAGAACAGAAAATAAACAGACTCACTGAACAGCAATTCAGAACAGTAGAACAGAAAGTTTCTCACTGAACAGCAAAAACCCGTTCTTTGCTGTTCTAAACTGTTCCAAACTGTTTGGAACAGCCTCACTGAACACTCCTAAAATCTCCAACCAATAACACACTTTTCCCCGCTAGGTGTAGGATTGCGTTGTTTAAGCTTTCAAAATCTTCGTACCACTTATTGCAGTTGATGTAGAACGGCACAATGTACGTGCATGTTGTTTTGACATAAGAGTTTCACGAACGTTACTCCTTCGTCGAATGCGTAGATTTTTGATTGCGATAGTTATATTCCAAAGAGACACCCGCCACTTGCACGACCTCTAACGTTGGATTTTGTTGCTGCCATCCAAAGTAATTTATATTTGCTAAAATACGGTGTGAATTTACTAATTATTTTATATATTACATGAGTTTCATATAAAAAGAATAAATCAAATTTTTGCATATATTCGAAAAAAATCTATCACTTAAACCTGACACGTTACAAGACAAAATATTACTATCATTAAAATTAAAAGAGCTGACGGCATCACAATTTCAATTTTGTATTCGAGTACTAGAATTTTGTGAAAGTGGCATCCCTGGTATTTCGAATGGTCTAGTCCTAGACCATTTGTTGTGACTTTGATTTGACATCAGTTTGACAGATTCAAAATTTAGTTCCCCAAACATTTCTCGAAGCTTGTTTTCTTCGTCCTCGTTTTCGTATTTAAGTGTGTTATTAATATTTAAATAAAAAGATTTACCCGATACTAACTATCAAATACTTTTTTTTTATTTGCACCGTCTCAGTTGGTTTTCTCATTTTTATAATTTTCCTGTGTCATCAGAATTCGGCGTTTATGTTGAAGTTCTTTTGATAGATCAGGCTAAACGAAGACACCTGTGCCCTTGAGTTTTGCAGAGTTTCTTAGCATATCTGTTGCGGTTTTCCTTGATCCAGTGTTAAGGACCGCACTCGACGGAACTGTACTTCAGCGGAACTGAACTTCAGCGGAACTGTACTTCAGCGGAACTACACATCAACAGAACTTCACGAAACGGCAAAATAATATTTGTATGTCCCCTTCACACGAAGATACTAGTTGCTGGTGATTATTTGACGTTTTATTTAAATCTCCTTAACAATCTCTTGTACCTTTCACACGCAAGCAACAAAAACGCGGAGATTTTCTTTATTTTCCTTTTAAACTACCTTGGTGAACGCACACAAACGTAGTGTGAAGAGAAACGTCAAAAAAATCTCCTGAATTTGTTGACCGGGGAGATTTCATTTCCCCCTCTTTCTTCCTGACCTTCTCGCCTATGAACTAATTGTTGCCGGCAACTCAGTTGCCCTGTGTGAAAGGTCTTTAGCTAATCGGAAAGTTAGTTTTAAATCGACTGCGAAGTTTTTATCGTACGGACGTACATAGAAGGAAGCTAATTAATAAAAACGTAAAAAGGGCAAAAAAACTCTTTCTCACTCTTCGCCGAAATGTTTTAACCTCAAAATAAAATAGTGTACATGAAATTTGTAGGTAATGAAATTCTCTACAAAATTTGTTATGAAGACTTTTCTCTAAAATCACTAGTTAAGAAGTTATAAGCCTGCGAAGTGGGAAGAAACTGAAAATTTTACAAAATACGAAATTTTAGCCTTTTTTGGTAGCGTCATAGCTATGTTGGTGTTGGTTGTACAAAAAAACTACACAGACCATATTTGTAGGAAATTTTGTTTTCTACAAGTTGCCAAATAACACTTTTTTGCCAAAAAGTACACCAAAGAGAAGTTATGGGCAAAAAACTGAAAAAAATGCCAATTTTGAGCGGTTTTTTTCAGGATTGTGAAGAGGGGGCGGAGGAGCGTGGTTGTGGAAATTTGTATTTTTCATCTACCGACCATATTATATAACATCCAAAATTTAGAACTACCTGACCTTTTGTAGGGTAACCCCCTTTTTTTGTCTCTATTTACTGGACTACTTGTATAGAGTGGTTCGAAAGAAAGTTTCTAATCCAACGAAGCACGCATTTTCGATAAGAAAGCAAGATGCCAGACTTTAAGTCTCGCCAAATATCAAAAACAAGATTTTCATCTTATCCACTTTTTTGTTTATCAAATGCCTATCAAGTGCAATAATCTTGCTTTCTCCGAAACGATGTAAAGATTTGTTCCACTGTTCGGTGACATAAACCATCAGATCACCAGTGGACCTATTGCTGCGAAAGCCGTACTGCCGGTCATTAAGAAGCTTTCGGTTTTTGAGATATTTCTTAAGCTGATAATTTATCAGGTTTCCATGACCTTGGAAAGAAGGGACGTAAGTGCAATCGGTTGGTAATTAGAGGGTGAAGAAGATTCGCCTTTTTGGGGTTTGGCTGGACAAATGCTGTTTTCCAACTGCTCGGAACAAGCCCAGAACAACAGGATAGATGGAAAAGCTTACGCAGAGGTTTTGGCAGCGTAGAAGAACACCTCTTCAGAATAATGGCGGGGATACCATCCGGACCAGCGGATTTATGTGTGTTGATATCTTTCAAGACTTTCGTCACAGCACGAGTGCGAAAGTAGATCTGTCCCATTGAATGTTTACGCGCTCAAGAACTGGGGGAGTCATGGTACTATCTAGCAGCGTAGCATTGGCGGCGAACTGCCTAACAAATACGTTAGCTTTCTCCAGAGAGCTAACGAAAGGTGTCATTGACAACGAGCGCTGGAACAGAGGAAGACGATGTGTTCCGAATATTTTTTACAAATGAATGAAAATGTTTACTACTCGTGGGACATTGTAATATTTTTCGCCTTAATTTTTGGTCATGTAAAAATTTGGTCCGACGAATATGGGCGTTACAGGACTTCCTGGCTTGTTTGAACTATTGCCGGTTTTCCTCAGTTGGGTTGGCTCTAAAACACGGTAAGCTTTCCTCTTTTACCCTAATAACCTCTTTACAGTTCGAATCAAACCATGATTTATCTTTGGGTCTGATGCTCTTAGCCCTATTCGGGATAAAAGTTACCATTCCTAACAGAATCATATAAGTAATCATATCTGCGCTGGAGCCAACGTCACTATCGAAGAAGCATGGTGACCAGTTAAAGATCCTGAAAAAATTATCGAGCACGTCCTAGTTGGGTTTCTCGTACTGCCATATACGGTTCTCACAGGAGCTCTCTCTAACTGGATTGGTTTGGTACGAGAAATTTGCAGAAATGACACTATGGTCAGACACTAAGGGTCACAGGTAAGGAACCGATCGCCCGTAATAACGATTTCAGTGTGAGGATGCAAGGAAACAATTCTTTGGATGAAGTCGGACAAATCATCAAATTCATGAGAAGTTGAAACTCTGTCTAAATAAGGACTTCGAGAGAGAAAACAATAATGAATGATGTGTTTGTTCACAGAGAATTTAAACCATTAAAAATTAAATAAGGGATTATTAGCAGGATCAGTGCTTTAACTACTTGGGTTTCACTCAGTGCCAAAACAGCTGGCCTGTTTGAAACAGTGTGGACGTTCGTTGCAAGGAAATTCGCCCTTAGCCCACAAATATAAAAGCGGTTTAAGGATTAGCATGTTTGACAATATGGTATGACAACCATTTTGCCGTGTTAGCTATAAATGACGTCTTTACATTTTTTTGTATGATTATAGGAGTTTGTTTTGCCATCTTTTTTTTAATAATTATAAATATATTTTGAATAAAAACAAATTTGTTTCGATTGTTTAACTGCTCAAAAAGTGAATACAGTTTTAGTTGTTAAAAAAGAAACCATTCCAAGGATTTTAAACTTGGCTCTTAACAGATAGCTATTGCAGATTAAATTCTGAAAAAAAAATCACTATTTCCATCCGTCTGCTTTAAAAATTTCAACCATTGTTACCTATGTATATGTATGTAAACTTTTGTATCCATGTGAACGCAAAGTTCCGTTTACAATTATTTTCATAATATCATGTTGTTAAACATGCTTACCCATGTGAACCTTTATTTCCACATAAATCTTGTATTATTAAATCTAACTGACACTTTCTTGTTTAATTCAGAATTTTTTTGGCAGTTTATTTACAACGTACTATGATTTATTTTACTCAAATTTACTGAACAGTATTAGTTTAATTAGTAGTAGCCGTGGCGTGATGGTTGTACAATGGACTGTCATGCCGGGAGGTCTAGGCTCGATCCCCAGCCTTGCCACCTAATAACTCTTAAAATAAAACGACTACTGCCTTTGACAAAAAGAGTGTCTCTTGTCATAGAAAAGTTGCACTCACATTAGCCGTTCGGATTCGGCAATAAACTGTAAGTCCCCTGCTGATACCCACACAGGAATGGTTAAGAGTTGTAAGTCACTAGGCCCTAGTTCTTCATGAGCTGTTAAGCCATCAAATTTTTATTTTTTATTAGTTTAACTTGATTTTAATAAAACAGTGTATTGCAGTAGGTTAATTTTACTCAAACCAGTTGCTTAAGCTTCCCACTGCTAGTAAGGACAAACGTTAAAAAAATTTCAGCGAAATCTGTTTAGTAGTTTTTGAGTCTATTAAGCCCAAACATATTTTAGGCTTCTTATGAAAAAAATGACTTGCACTAATTTAAACAAAAACTAGTTTTTCTTGTACCTTACACCTCCCACTTAGTGACTGTAAACCAACTTTTATGTTAGAAGCATGTGCAAAAAAAAAAAAAAAAAAAGATTGCAAAGTTCAAGCTGTGTACAATTATTCATAAAAATGTCAGGAGCAAGAGTTCAGTTTTTTTCCAAATGATTCGCGTGATTTTAATTAAAAGTTTTATTTTCTTTTAATAAATATAATCTTATTGAATAGTAGGGTATGTTGATTTGGGATATTGGGTGCTTTTAATCAAATTAAGGAGAATCATCTCGTGTATTTAAGGTAGGAAGACCAAGAAAAACCTTTGATGAATGCTGTGAAAAAGGAATGAAAAGTATAAGATTCATTTAGCGCTAAAAATATGCAACTGCAAATGATCTTGATTATTTAAACATAAAAGCAGGAAAAAATAAACACTGCTGTCGCAATTAAGAAATATTAAATATGTTCTCCAAAAAGAGTTTTTTTTTTATTTAAGTCAATTTTTTGTCATTTTGATCGTTAATAAGGTTCAATTGTAAGGAAAACACTAGAAACAACTACTCCTGGCTGTTTGTAAATGTCTCCAGATAAAGCCTTAGCATATTAACAGACTCACAGCTTCTCATCAATATGAAACAAAACGGCAGAAAAATAAAACTAATTTCTTGCCCTCTTAACACAAAATTTAAGACGCTAAAACAAAGTGCTATCCCGCTGAGTGAATTCTCAAAGGCTTCAAAGGCTTAGTAAATCATAGCCTTAAACGTATATGTTTTGCTCAAAAAAAACGTGTTAAGTTCTCTTGAAGATTTTAAAACGAAAAAATGTCCCTAACAAAAGTCATAAAAGCAAACATTTTCATCATTTCTATTCTTCAAATACGAAGCAAAAACTGCTGAAATTACAGGAATCGACGAAAAAATTATCATATTATCTGAGAAGCTCTTGGGTCAAGGTTCAGGGTTCCCAACTGACATGCCTTCGAGAGTTTTGCAACACAAACAAGGGAGCTTAAAATTTTGGCTGGTATTATATGCCAATTTGTGTACACAAGGTCTTATTTCATATGGGAAACAAAAAATTGCCACTTTTATTCTTGCAATCGGCCAGCTTAAGGAGGAAGCTCAAGAAGCCAGGAATAAGAAAACAGAAAACAAAAAAACTCTGCGAGTTGACACGAACAAATACCTTATGAATAGATTATTAATATCCTCGGATCCATTTTTGAAAAATATAAGATACATTTAAAAAAAAGTTTTTTTCAACATGAAGTTCTGCAACTGTTAGACATTCCAAACGAATAAAAAAGTGCACATTGTTGGTTCTTTTATATTATTTTTGCTCAAAACGTGTGTAGATATGTTAACATAATCTATTACATTCCTTTCTGTGAACAATTTTCAAAAAAAAAAAAAAACAAATAAAAAATATTGAACAAAAACATTATTTCTGAGCTTTATGAATTTAATGCCGCTAAATGAGCAAAATGTCACACTGTGTGACGTAGTGAATTGTGCGCGCGGCTGTTAAACGTTCTATAGGTGCGTGTTTGACTACGTCAGCTGTCGGTCTTTCCATCCGAATACAACCAGCTGACCATGTTTTTTGTCACCAAATTTCAGCTTTGGTGAAATCATTGACCAACTTCTTTTTTTTTTGACATGTTTAGGAGGCTGCACTAGGCTTCATTATAACATAAAATTAATCATATAACAAACAAAATAGTTTTGGTTCGATTGGTCACCAAAGTCTGTTGCGAGCTCCCGGACAATGAATAAAAAGGACTGTACCCACTTCTAGAATCTACAGATAAAAAGTTAAAAAAAAATTGCATTTTTATTAATTTCAATGTAATCCGAAAATAATATTAGCTATGATTATAAACCGCTAAAGCCGTAAAAGTTATATTGTATTAATTTTTTGCAAGGCAGTTACAGAAAAACTAGCTTTGTTTTTTTAACAATTCGTTTTGATTTCTTTTCCTCACATCATCAGGGCTTTATTTGAGAATTATTCAAAGAATGCCAAAGAATGTAAAAAAAAAGCTTAACCTGGGTCTAAAAGATAATTCAGGTGTATAAATAAATAACAGAAATAGCAGGAAAGAACAATCAGTATTTACAGACGAGTTTAATTCTCGTTTTATACGAGGGCATGTTTTAAACTGGCACAATTAACGAAGTGCAAATTTATAAAACTTTGTCTGTACTTCCTCGATTCTAAGCTTGGTGTTTTATATTATAGGCACCAAATAAAGCACAAAATAAAGTATTATACATGTAACTTAGAGCTTAAATTGAAAAATTATTGAAAATCAACATAATTCGAAATGAATTTATTAAAAGAATCTTCTTAAATTGCTTTGAGAGCTAAAAAAAAGTACATCATCTGCTTTCTTTAACTAATCTTAATTTTGGAGAAAAAAAATTTAAATCGTAGGAGCGGTTTTTTTTTAAATTAATTTTTTATATATAAAATTTTGTAAAAATATTTCAGAAAAAAAATTGGTACACATAGATTTTTTCTTAATAATACAAATTCTATATACTACTGAAATAAATCAGCCAAGTAGAAGACTTAGCACTATTTTATTGGACTTGTTGAATTATTGATTCAATATAGCTTTTAACGGCCTTTAGTCCATGAAAATTTTTGGCGTTTCGTCCCGGCAATCTCACTTGGACTCATCAGTTGACTAGCGAGGGCCTTGTCAATACGCAATTTCCATTAAGTTCAGTTCATCTTACATAGATTTCATGGTGAATACCCAGTGTGAACTATATCTAACCAGATTAGAATTCCTAATCATTAAAGCTAGAAGTTTTTTGTGCCCGTGGCCTGGCAATGTTTATATACGAAGATTTTTTCTTAATAATACAAATTCTATATACTACTGAAATAAATCAGTAGTAGAAGACTTAGCACTAAAAAATTGAAATTTTTTTTAAAAATCCAAAATTTTTTTTTTTTGGAAAATTTTGATATGCAGTATGATTTTAACTTTTGAGAAGCTTTTGTATAAAAAAATTAATTAAATCGGTTACACACATAATGAGATAGTCCAAAATATTTTTTTTTTTTATTATTATTATTTATTAATCCAAAACATAAATGTACAGATTAATCTTAAAAACTGTAGTAACCGTGGCGTGATGGTTAGTGCGATGGACTGTCATGCCAGAGGTCTAAGGTTCGATCCCCAGCCTCGCCACCTATTTATTTAAAAGAAAAAACGGCTACTGCCTCTTGCGAGGAATTGACAAATCCTCCAAGAGTATCTCCTGTCACAGAAAAGTGCCGCTCGTTAGCCGTTCGGATTCGGCAATAAACTGTAGGTCCCCTCCATTCCTGCAGACACGCACACAGGAATGGTTGAGAGTTGTAAGTCACTAGGCCCTAGTTCTTTATGAGCTGTTGTGCCATCAAATTTATTTTTTTTTTTAATCTTAAAAACTAACAGCACTAGCTCTATGGCTTTAGGCTGGGATCTTACAATTTTTTCTTAAAAATATATGAATATAATACAGCAGGCTGAAAATCTTAAGGTGGGGGGAGCGATCGGGAATACCAAGGGCGAGCACTACAAAGGTCTCGCTCCTGCCATTCCCGACCGCTCCCCCATTAGTAAAGCATAACTTAGTTTATTATTATTATTATTATTCTTTTATTACATTGTAATGAATTACAAAATAATAGTTTAAAGCTTTAGCTACCAGGGCTATCAGCTAAAATTATAAAAAACGGTTTATTTTCAAAAGGAATTGGAGCAATATGTGAGAAAAAAATTAAATAAGTTTATCTAAATTTAATGCTAAGTAAGTTATCGATTAGTTTTATATTTTCTTCGGATAGATTTTTTAAAATGTCGATTAAAGATTTGTTTTTAATGAATGAGATATGTGTAAAATTTTTAATTGTGTTGCAGTTGAAGAGTAGATGGTGGATGGTGAGAACGTCTCCGTTGCAGAAGTGACACGTTGGGGGATCCTTTTTTTCGAATATGTGGCTATGAGTGATGTTTGAGTGTCCCATTCGGAGCCGTACGAATCATGGATGTTGAGCAATTTGTTGGGTAGACTGCCTCTTGAGCTTCTGGATTGATGTTGGTGTAGTAGTGGTGATATGTTGACCATTTGTTTCGTCTTTCTTTTAAAAAGTGTTTTTTCACCATTTTTGATATGTCTTTTTTGTTAGGTATAAAAGTCATGAATAGTGGTTCCTTGGCAGCGTCTTTGGCGGTTTCATCGGCAAACTCGTTGCCTTTAATACCGGCGTGTCCAGGTATCCATAAAAGTTTTAGTCTGTCTTTGTTCGCTATAAGTGTATCTCTTATGTTTCGAATGGTTGGAGCGTTGTTATTTATGTTTCTTACAGCATTAAGTGTAGAAAGGCTGTCAGTGCATATGATTGTTTTCCGGTTATTGATTAATTTTGTTGCTGAAAGGATTGCAGTGGCTTCGGCAGAGAACACAGATGAATAGTATGGCAATATACTTTTGCAGAGAATTTGTTCAGATTCATCAACTACTGCGAAAGCAGTACCATGTTGATTTTTTGTACCGTCAGTGTAAACAAAGTACCAGTTATTGTATTTGTAATTGGAGGTTGATTCTGCAAAAGCAGCTTTGTAGATTTCGTTGTTTGTGGAGTTTTTCGGGAGTTTCTTAAGATCAGTGATGATTGAGCTTTGTGTCAGGAACCATGGAGGATATGTGGATTCTTTAGTTGCGCTGAATATGAGCTCAAGTTGTTCCGAGAACGAGAGTATGTTATATAGCGTTGAAGGACATTTGGGGGTTCTTTTCCTGTTTATCACTTGTTTTGCAACATTTCTGTTATTGGTGAGTTGCATGAAGACGTGATTTTATACAAGAGCTGTGCAGTAACAAAGCCGTACCTTTGTTCAATGGAAGGTAGTCCTGATTCGATCAGCATGTTAATAATTGGTGTTGTTCTGAAAGCTCTGAGGGCGAGTCTGATTGCTGTGTTGTATTCGGGTTTAATAAGTTGAAGATTCGATTTCGAGCATTTTCCATATATTGAAAGACCGTAGTCAATTTTCGAAAGTAAGATTGATTTTATAATTCTTATGTCTATCAAACAACACAATTTCAATTAATCATTTAACTTCCGAATGTACTGAAATTAAACATATTTTTGAAAAATTATACAAAAAAACATTTACTAACCTACTTTCAATCCCATCAGAGGATAATATAAAAAATGTATTTAAAGTATTGCAAGATCTCAAACTCGATACATGTATATAATATAAAAAAACAGCTTTGAAGCTTTTACTAGCTACATCAATCCTTACTCCTCACCCCGAAAACTCTGGTCTGACATCAAAATTCTCACGGGCAGTTACACACCATATACAATTAAAATTATTAAAACTGGTTCACAAATACTTTCTGAGTCCCTAGATATTGCAAATTATTTTGCAAACTATTGGGCAAACCTATCGGATGATAATAACTTCTCTCCAGAATTCTTACAAGCAAAGTACACTTCACTGCAATCTTATCCATCTTCAACGGGCATATCGCCCTCGGCGAAACTGATCGAATTACCAATCAATTTAATCGAGCTGGAAAATTGCCTTCACCTAGTTAAGGGCAAAACACCTGGATTCGATCGCATATCATACCCTATGTTAAAAAACAGCCCATTACCTTTCAAGCTACGAATGTTATCTCTTTATAACAACATATTTATTAAAGGGGTTATACCACAAACGTGGAAAACAGCCACCATCATTCCATTACCAAAACCGAAAAAGAGTCCTCTTGAACTAAATGGCTATCGCCCGATCTCCTTGCTCCCTTGCATGGGGAAACTTTTAGAAAAAATAATAGCTAAGAGAATACAGTGGTTCATCGAAAAAAATAACCTAATTAGCAAAAATAAAGTTGCTTTTAAATATGGCCGTAGCACAACTGACGCTCTCTTATATGTAGACGAATATATAGCTTCATCACTATCAACCAAAAACCACATTTCAATTTTATCAATTGACTTTGAAAAAGCATTTGATAGAATTGGGATTCACGTTGTCTTAAACCAATTAATAAAATGGAAAGTAGGACCTAAAGTGTTTGGTTATATTAAATCGTTTTTAACAAACAGAAAATTTCGTACACGAGTAAATAATGAATATTCAAATCTCAATTACCTAATGAATGGTATACCCCAAGGATCACCACTCTCAGTGGTCATTTTTATTATTGCCTTTAATGAAATAAGTAATATTTTATCCAAATATCAAAATGTTCGGCATTCCCTGTATGCAGACGATCTAATAATTCTTTCGAAAACCAAACTTTTTCAAATGTTCTTGCTGACATCGATAACTGGTGCAAAGTATCGGGATCAATCATATCCTTTGATAAAAGCAATATTCTACATATATGCCGAAAAACTAGTTGCCCAAAAAATATACACGTAAACTTCAATAGTATAGATATTTGTAATGTAGATTATTTAAGTATTCTTGGTGTCATCTTTGACAATAAATTTAGCTTTAAGAACCATTGTATCTATTTAAAAAAAAAACTTAGCTACCAGGACAAACATTATAAAATACCTAACAAATAAATCTACTTGTTCACATATTAACACAGTGGAAAGTGGTAGGAGGTTCGTTTTTCAGTAAGTAGCTGTTCGTTAACCAGGTATGTCCAAGTCTCAAGCGTAGGAAGCACTTGTTCATTTTTGCCGTTGTATTAGAAGGATAAAACGCTGGAATACCTTCTGGGTTAATTGAGGCATAGTGGTGGATGTAAGTGTTCCAATCTTGTTTTTTTTTGTGGTGCCAATGTGTGTCTATAATTTTATCTAGGTCTTTTTTGAGAGGTCGTTGTTGGCTTATATTTGTATTGGGACATATGGAGATGGATTTCGCTACACGATCTGCTGCTTCGTTACCTTTAATCCCGGCATGTCCCGGGATCCAGATAAGTTGTAATTTTGCTCCTTGAGATGTAATGTTATCTCGAATTTTGTTGATATATGGTGAACGGTGTTTAATATTTTTTAGAGCGGTTAGCGTGGATAGACTATCTGTAAAGATAACGGTTTTCTTATTCGATGAAATTGCTAGGTTAGTAGCTTCAAGTATAGCTAAGGCTTCTGTAGAGAATATAGAAAAGTATGTTGGTAGCTTCTCGCCAGAAAAAATCTGGCTATCTTTGTTAACAACTGCAAATCCGGTTCCCTTACTGTTTTTGGAGCCGTCGGTGTATAGTATGTTCCAAAGGTTATTGGGATATCTGTCCAGGAGATCAAGGAATAGTTGGGTATACATTTCATTAGGTGTAGCATTCTTCGGGTAATTTGACAAACTGGTGTTAATAGAATCCATAGGAAGCGCCCAAAGAGGGTGTTTTTCGATGCGTATACTTTTTACAATGTAGTAGCCGTGGCGTGGTGGTTAGTGCGATGGACTGTCATGCCGGAGGTCTAAGGTTCGATCCCCAGCCTCGCCACCTATTTATTTAAAAAAAAGAAAAAACGGCTACTGCCTCTTGCGAGGAATTGACAAATCCTCCAAGAGTATCTCCTGTCACAGAAAAGTGCCGCTCGTTAGCCGTTCGGATTCGGCAATAAACTGTAGGTCCCCTCCATTCCTGCAGACACGCACACAGGAATGGTTGAGAGTTGTAAGTCACTAGGCCCTAGTTCTTCATGAGCTGTTGTGCCATCAAATTTATTTATTTTTTTTATACTTTTTACAATGGGGTTGATTCCAATGACGTCTTTCCCGAAAGTTAGAGCTTTGTAAAGTGTTGAGGGTTGTTTGGGTATCTTCTTACGTCTCAGGATTTTATCTGCGTCTTTGTGAATTGGAGAGGCGTATGATTCGTAAATCTTCGGAAAAAGCCTGGATGTTAAAATTTCATTTCGTTCTTCGATGGAGTGAAAGCCGCCTTCTGTCATCATATTATTATTATTATTATAATTTATTAACACATAATTAAAATTACAATGCTAATATAAGGACGAGCATAAGCTGCTATGACTTTCGGCTCTGAGATGAAATGGTTTAGTCGTAACAAGATGAATAAAATGACATTTGTATGTGATAAATAATAGTAAAGTTATAAATTATGGTAACATTTTTGAGTGAAAACAAAGTTAGATGTCTAGTTTATATTTTTGTGTAAAAGAATAAATACTAGTTATATTTTCTTGACTAGGGTTTTTTAAGGCTTCGAAGATAGAGTTTGATTGCTGTTGATGAATACTTGGAGTTGCACAGTTTGGCATGGTTAAAATATGTTCAATGTCAATTTGAGAGTTGCAGGTTGGGCATAAAAGGTGGATTTTCTTTGCGGAGTAGATGTTGATGCGTAGTGGCAGTGTGGCCAAGGCGCATTCTAATGAAACATGTATTCATTGATTTAGTGGTGTTCGTTGGAAATATAGGTTGTGTTTTTTCCTGGTTGATGTGAGCATAATGGTGAGTTTAATTGTTCCAGACCATTTGGGTTTTGGTTTTTAGCTTTTGTTTGATATCTCGGAGCAAATCAAGCCGAGAGTCCGCAACAAAGTTAAAGATTGGTGTACGGTGTGCTTGGGTAGCAGCTTTATCGGCAAGCTCGTTGCCCTTGATACCCATATGGCTGGGAACCCACATTAGTTTTATATTTTTTTGATTTCTAATGAGGCAATCTCGGATTTTTGATACAATAATAGTATTGTGATTAGGATTTTGTATTGCTTTAATCACTGATAGGCTATCAGTGACTATAACAAACTTGCCAGCAATTACTGTACAAGTGAACATGGTCTTAAGGATGGCGAAGGCTTCTGCAGTAAAGATGGATGCTTTGTTATCTAGTAGTCCTACACATATTAAAGAGCCGTTTTCGAGGACTGATGCAAAATATGTGTTTTGTGGAGTTTTGGATCCATCGGAGAAAACAAAGTTCCAACCATCTTGTTTCAGTTCAGATGCCGTATTGAGAAAAGCTTGAGGTGTTATTTTTGTTTAAACTTGACAGATTCATTATAAAGGAATTTGATTGTAGAGACCATGGTGGAAACGTTGAAGTGTACTTTCCAGTTTTTCTCACAGGAATTCCTAATTCACTTGCGAAAGTTGTTGAGACGGATATGGCTGATGGTAAACGTTTCACAGTTTTACTTTTCAAAACAGCAATAATGTCTTTATCAATAATAGAACCATTAGAGAAAGAAAGTTTTATAAATAGTTTTAACCTTGTTGATTCGACTCGTTCTTCTAAGGTGGGGAGACCAGCTTCAACAAGCATGTTTTTTATGGTGGTTGTTGGGAAAGCATTGAGGCTTCTTCGTGCACTTTGGTAATACGGTGGTTTGATGATATTGAGCGTTGATTTCGGTGAATTGCCATATATAAAAAGCCCATAGTCAATCATACTTAAGATAGTGATTTAGTTATTTTACATAATGAATTTATATGAACATTACATTTCTTACTGGCCAAAAAGTTAATAATATTTGTTCTTTTAGTTAATCTATTTTTTAACTCCAAACAATGAGTTTTCCAGTTATATTTTTTGTTAAATGTTAGGCCCAATATACACAGGCTATCAACGTTATTTATTTTAATATTATTTAAGGAAATATTAGTGTTCTTACATGAAGACTTTCGACAAATGTGTAAAGTTTTACACTTATCTAAAGAGAGTTTGGCTCCACTCAAAGAAGACCAAGCTAATATATCATTTAGAACGTTTGTAAACAATAAGTTAGTTGTTGTTAGGTCGTTGTGTTTGCAAAGAATGTAAAAATCGTCCGCATAAGATGTGTGGTCAAGTTGTTTATGGTTAGCAATAACTGTGCTTAGGTCGTCAAATGCTATTATAAATAACACAACCGATAATGGGGATCCTTGCGGAATTCCTTTGAACAATGGGTAATAGGATGAAAAACAGTTGTTTGTTTTTACACAGATTTTCCTGTTGGTAAGAAATGCTTTAACGTAATTAAATATTTTTGGTCCTATACCCCAAGTTATTAGTTTTGTTAAAATTATATGAATTCCTACCCTGTCAAACGCTTTTTCGAAGTCTAGTGCGAGAGCAGTTACATGGTTGCGTGCCGATAATGCATTTGTAATATAAAAGTCAAGATGAAGGAGCGCATCAGCGCACCCTTTTTTTGGTTGAAAGGCTACTTGGTTAGGTTTTATTAGTTTACAAGATTCGATTAACCAGAGCAATCTTTTGGCTACAATTTTTTCAAGTACCTTAGACATGCATGGTATGAGTGATATTGGCCTATAACCATTAACATTGTTAATATTTTTATTTGGTTTTGGTAGAGGCAGCAAAGTTGCCTGTTTCCAATATTGAAGAATGACACCTGTTTCTAGAATACTATTATATAGTTGAATAATCCTGGAAGTTGCTAGAGCGGGAGGATTTTTCAGCATAGGATATGAAATCCTATCTCTACTCGGAGTTTTACCGTTAAGTTTGGATAGACAACTTTCAAATTCCAACAGGGAAATTTTACCATTTATCAGTTTAGCGGGTGGGGAGATAGAATTTTAATCAACAGTACAGCTAATCGAGAGTTGTTTTTGAGTCACATAGTTTGGGTCGAAATTTTCGTCTTTCGAGCTGTTGGACCAAGTAAGTGCAAAAAAGTTGCTAAGGTCGGTTGGGTTTGAAATAGGTCCTGTGGGGGTTTCAATAACTTTTATAGTTTTTTGTACATATTCGCCGGTGAGACATCGAATATTATGCCAGATTTTAGTATTAGAGGAGTTAGGGTTTATGGTTGAGGTAAAGTCTTGCAAGCTTTTTGATTTGGCGGGTTTTAGTTTCCTACGAAATTCAGCATTTTTTTTTCTTGAAAAGAACTAAGTTAACCTGGTTAGGGTATCTTTTGAAGGCCCTCCATGCTTTGACTTTTTCATTCCGTAGGGTATTAAGCTCAGGGTTCCACCATGCAACAGTTCGTTTTAAGGGTTTTATTTCACTTTGAGGGATCGACATGTTGGCGGCGGTGCGAATTGCTTTATGGAGAAGAGCGGCTTCTTGGTTCATGTTTGAAGAATGTTTGTTAACTGTCAAATAGTCTGATGTGTGCTTGCGGAAACTAGCGCAATCAGCGAGATCAGTTTTAAATTTTAGGTTCACTGTAGTTTGAACATCAGCTAACCCAACAATAAGAGTGCATATTATTGGGAAGTGATCACTATTATGGAGATCATCCAAAATTAGCCAGGAAATCTTATTTTGCTATTCGGGAGAGCAGCATGTTACGTCAACATGTGTCAAAGTGGTATGTGTCGAAAAGTGCGTAGGAGAGCCTTCGTTCAAAATAATTAGATTAGAATCTGAGAAAAAATTTTCCAGTAAAGCTCCTTTCCTGTTTGTATTCGGGGAACCCCAAAGTGTATTCCACGCCAGATCACCACCTAGTATTATTGGAGAATTTACCTGACTTATTATGTTATCTAAATCTGTTTTACTAATTGCTTGTGAAGGTGGGAGGTATATGGATATGATGGTGAATTTGATTTTAGTTTGAATATCTATTGCTAGTACTTGTAGGTTTGAGTTTAAATTTAGTAATGTATGCGGTATGTTCTTTTTTATAGGCCAATACCTTGTTTGGAGGTATTATTGCATGGAAGATTTAAAAAGTAGCCGTTGTAGTTTTTGGGTACCAAAGGTGTGAAATTAAAGCGATAGTGTGTCTCTTGCAGAGAGACAATAGTTGGATTAGGTTGTTTTATTAAAATTTTTAACTCATCTAGGTTATTGAAAAACCCCTTAATATTCCACTGGAGAATATTTAGAGCTTGGTTAGATGGGGATTGAATATGTGAGCTTATTGTATTTGAAATAAGTGAAGGCTGGTTTGATGATATTTTTTTATGAATAGAAATTTGCTGTGAGACATTAGGGTTGAAAGAAATATTTTGTTCAGTAGTGAGACTCTGCAACCCAGATGTTGAAGCTATCGGACCCCCTGAAGAGTCCGATAGATTCAACATCCGCATTGCAGAGTCAGTTATTTGGTGATCAGAATTTTTATTATAATTCGACATCTTCAGGATTAGTAGTATCAATATAATAATCATTGTTATCCAATAAAGTTTGGGTAACAGTTGATATTGGGGATTGTGAGGATTGAATGGTTTGTGTGTTAAAACTTTTTTGTATAGGAGTGGTTGGAATTAAAGATGGTTGTGTTGAGGTTGATAGTGATTGAATGGACATTGGATTGTTGGAGTTTGATGCGGTATATGTTTGCGCAAGTGTATTTGAATTGGAGTATGAAAGTGTTGCAGCAGGAGGTGTGAACGTTTTAGTTGCTGGGGAGGGGTGCGAGTGAGAACGAGAATATGTGTTAGAATCGAGATTTGAGAGTGATAGAGCGGAAGATGTGTGTGGTTTTGTTATTGAGTTAGTTGATTGAGTGGAACCGTTTTCAATTGATTGCGATGAGACGGGAAGAGAAGGTGTGCGATTGGTTTTATTGTTGTTTGAAAGGGAAGGTTGGGGGTCTTTTTGCTGAACCGGAGGATTTGTTGTTTTTTTTGTTTTATCTGCAAAACTTTCCGTTAAGAGTGGAGTGTGCACTGCGTTTTGTTGGTTGTAAATTTTCTTTGCTTCTGCCATTGTACATTTATTCAATGTTTTAGTTTTTATAATTTCTTTTGCCTGTATGTAAGACGGACATGCTTTGGATGATGCGGGATGGGGAAGGGAGCAGTTAGCTCACATACTACGGTTACAAGGTTCTGGTATATGAGGGGGAAGATTACATGCCTCGCATTTTGGACTACAATTACAGCGTTTCGTTGTGTGGCCAAGTAATTGGCAATTTCGGCATCTCATGGGATTCGGAATATATTCCGTTATTTTGGCTGTGTAGAAGCCAATGTCTACTGATTTTGGCGGTTGGAAAAGATCGAATGTAAAAAGCATTAAACCACTTGGTTTTAGCTTACCCTTGGGATTTCATTTCGCTGACTATTTCAGACTCTGTAACTTTTATGAGGCAGGGAGCGTACGCTATACCTTTCGATTGGTTTAATCGTTCGTGCAATTTAACATTTACTGGGCAAATGCCAGCGAGGTCTTGTGCAGTTTTCTGTGAATTGACGAAGATTAAAAGACTACCGTCACGAAGTTGAGTTATACTTTTTATAGTCCTTACTGATGGCATCGATCGCTTTTTTTAGGAGGAATGGGCTTAGGTCTGATATGGGCTTTTCACTAGTTTTTGGGTAAATTACGACAAAGCGCGGATTTTTTTGATTGGCAGTTGTTGGGAGTTCTGGGAAGGAATTTAGGGGTAAGGAGTTAAATTTAGTTTTTTTTCTGGGTTGAGTTTCAGTATCAGGAGGGTCCGGGTCTAGAAGCCCAAAACGACCACCTATCACGCTTGGCCCGTAGGCCATTTTAGCAAAATTATAAACAATAATTCACTAACACTCACGTACTAGCAAGAAAGAGAAAAATATTCAATAGAAAGTACGGCTTAAAAGGGGAAAACCGGTTTGCGCGCTTGGCGAAGAAAAATAACCACACAGTAAGCTGGAGAACGATACTACTTGTTCGAGAGCTAGTCGGTGACGTCTGTCATCATATTCTTGATTGGAGTGGTGCGAAAGGCTTTAAGGCTTGCTCTTATAGCTGCGTGGTAGAATGGGTTTAGGATTTTCAAGTTAGATTTGGCACATTTTCCGTAAATGGTTAGTCCGTAGTCAACTTTAGAGCAAAAAATCATTTTCGTTATGTTAATTAAGGTGTTAGTATGAAGAAAACTATTCTGTGATGACAAATATTTTATTACATTAAGTCTAGGAGCTAATTTCTTTTTCAATTCCATGCAATGATTCTTAAAGTTAAATTTGCTATCAAATAAATTCCTAAGATACTTAAATTATTTACAGTGGGTATATGAATATTATTAATGCTTATGTCAAAGTTAGGACAATTTAATTTCCTGCAAATATGGAGGTGTTTGTTTTTATTTAAAGATAGCATTGCCCCCGATTGGGTACACCAATTATTTATACAAGTAATAACTTCTTTAAATAAATTAGCTGTTCGTATCATATTGTTACATCTTGATATTAGGTACAAATCGTCTGCGTATAATGAATGATCAATGTTTTTGTATTTTGAAATTATTTCGCTTATGTCATTGTATGCAATCACAAAAAGGACTACCGAAAGGGGAGATCCTTGTGGTATACCATTTTTAAGAGTATGTAATTTAGAAAGGGAGTTATTAACTTTAGATTTAAAAAAACGGTTCGTAAGAAACGACTTAACAAAATTATACATTTTGGGGCCAATCTTCCATTTTATCAATTTATTTAGAACGATATGGATTCCAATGCGTTCGAACGCTTTCTCGAAGTCAATTGACACAATTGAAATATGATTTTTACATGAGAGTGCTGAGGATACAAGCTCGTCTATGTGAAGAAGCGAATCTATGGTACTGCGGCCGTGTTTGAAGGCAACCTGGTTTAGATTAATGAGATTGTGCTTTTCAATAAACCAAAGCAGTCTTTTGGATACCATTTTTTCCAAAAGTTTGCTAGTGCAGGATAACAGTGAAATTGGCCTGTAACCATTGATATCCGTTGACTGTTTGTTGGGTTTTGGAATTGGGATATTGATTGCAGTTTTCCATGCCTGGGGCACTATGCCTTGTTCGAAAATATTGTTAAATAGTAGCAAAATGCGTTTTTTTACTTGAAGTGGGGCGTTTTTGATCATCGGGTATGATATACGGTCGGAGCCAGGGGTTTTACCCTTGACTGAGTCTAGCCTGCTTTCAAGTTCAAGAAAGTTAAATGGTAAATCCAGGTATTTTGCGGATGGAGATAGAGACTATGAGTTGAGACGAACTGATTTAACGCTACAAGTTTTTCCTCACAGAATTGGGAAGAAAAGTTTGAGTCATTGGAGTATGTGGACCAGCGATTGGCGAAATGTTCGGCAATTTGATTTGAATCCGTTAGCGATTCGGAATCAGTATGTATAATTTTTATGGAGTGAGGAATGTAGTTTCCTGTTAGGCACTTGACATTTGCCCAGATCTTTTTACTCGTCGTGTTGGGATTAAGATTTGAAGTGAACTTTTGAAAGCTCTCGATTTTAGAAACTATGGCATTTCTTCGAAAAATAGCATTTGCTTTTCGGTAATTAATTAGATTTGTATCGTTAGAGTATTTTTTAAAAATTTTCCATAGGTGCTGCTTCTTTTCTCGAAGGATGGCAATCTCAGAATTCCACCAAGGAACTATGTTTTTTATTGGTTTGTTTTTTGTTTGTGGGATAGATAAATTAGCTGCAAATCGAAAGCCTTTGCTTATATTTGCTGCTTCTTGGTTGATATTTGTGGATAGTGGTTTGTTGCTGAGGAATTCTATTGTTTTTGTTTGGAAAAGATTCCAGTCGGCGCGGTCGATTAGGAATTTTGGAGTTGGGTTAGAGTAGTTGTTATGACGTTTAAGATTAATGGCGGATATTATATGAAAGTGGTCGCTTCCGTGGAGAAAATCGAGTCTGTGCCAGGCAATGCTAGGTAATATTTGCGGAGATGAAAATGTGAGATCTACGTGTGTAAGCGTGCTATGAGTGGATAAGTGTGTTGGGCTACCATCGTTTAGTAGAGATAAGTTTGAATTTGTTAAAAAGTTTTCAACAATCTTGCCTCTTGCATTTGCAACAGGTGAGCCCCAGAGAGGATTCCAAGCATTGAAGTCTCCAGTGAGCAATACAGGAGATTTTACAAATTTTAGAATATCTTCTAAGTTGGAAGATGAAAATGGTTGGGTGGGATGGATATAGAGGGATAATACTGTTAATTTTATATCGAGATCAATTTCAACAGCTATTGATATTATTTGAATTTTGTGTGGAACAGATTTATGGATCATAAGCCCTACACCTTGTTTAGCTGTTGTGTTTGTTCTAAAATTGTGAAAAACTGTTGGTTTGAAGTGTTATTTGTAAGTTTAATTGAGTTTGATAAGTTGAGTTGTGAGGATAGGTTTGAGTGTGAATTAAAGTTTGAAGAGAGTGTGTTTGTTTCTACAGTATTTATTGAGAAGAGGTTTGAAGCATTATTTACATTTGAGTGGGAGTTAAGGTTTGGCAAGCGTGTGTCAGTTATTTTGGAAGTGCTTTGTGTGGCTGATAAACGAGAGTTATCATTTGACAATGTTTTCGTTGTTGAAGGTAATGAAGGAGCAGGGAGTGGCAAAGTTGGTAAGCTTGGTGTTGGTTTTGGGGTATGATTAGAATTATTTTGCGGTGGTGTAGGAGGGATGTCCCTTGGTTTTTCTGTTTTATTTATTGATTTATTTAGATCTCTTTTTTCTTGGGTGGAATTTATTGATTTTGTTTGAGTAGAAGCAAGGGGGATGTTGAGGGAGACTGGCTTGATGAGCTTGACGGGATCGGTTGTGTACCGTTTGCTGCAATGGAGGAGTAGGATAAGGCAGGCAAGGGAGTTGGGTTCTGTTCTTCGTAGATTTGTTTGGCTTCAGCCAATCTGAATTTTTTTATTGTTTTTATTTTAAGAATTTCTTTTGCTTGGATGAACCGTTGGCAATTTTTTGATGATGCTGGGTGGTTATCTGCACAGTTAGCACAAAAAGTGCGTGTGCAAATTTCAGAGGGGTGTGGGGGGAGGTTACAAGTGACGCAAGTAGCAGTTCGAGTACACCTTTTCATCGTGTGACCGAGAAGCTGGCATTTTTTGCATCGCATAGGATTTGGGAAGTATTCTTCCACTTTGAGTTTGTACCAACCTACATCAAGAGATGTAGGGGGGCGGAAGAGATCGAAGGTGAAGAGCACTAGCCCAGAGGAAATTTCGACGTTTTGTTCTTTGCCTTCAACTACTCTTTTTTCAATTTTTTTAAATTTATAAACCTCTGTGACGCCTTGGTCACGCATCTCTTCAACGATTTCTTTTTCAGGCAAGTTATTTAGGCAGGGTGCGAAAACAGTGCCTTTGGAGGAATTTAATTGACTATGCAGTGAAATTGAAACTGGGCATAGGTTTGATAGGTTTTTTTTTGAAAGGAAAAGGTTAGCAATTTGTTGGGATTTTACAAGTAAAAGCAGGTTGCCATCACGAAGCTGAGTAATGTACTCGTAAGATGTGCTTATGGCGTCGATAGCTTTTTTTAAAAGGAAGACACTAACAGATGTTAGAGGTTGCTTGGGATCTGTTGGGGATAAATTTATAAATTTGGGCTTTTTGGAGTTAGAATGGGATGGGATGTCAAAACTGTGAACTGTAGTTGAGTTTATTGTTTTTTTTTGGTCTTTTTTTGGGAGGGCCGGTAGGCTGATTAAGCACAGCGAACCGGTTACCCTCGAGCACATTTGGCCCTGAGGCCATATTATATAGACTTCACACTATATGGGCTAGTTTGTCACTCACTTGTTTAATGGGAGATGGAAATAAAGCGAAAGGAGAAGGGGAGAGAAAAGCGCGGGAGAGATTAAATAACAATCTTCGGGAGAGCAGAGGAAACACAATCGAAAACGATGTTGACGGCTCGAAGTACAGTCGGTGACTGTAGTCCAAAATAAAAAAAAAATGCTTCTATCAGAGGTACTCTTAATACTGGCTAACTGTAAATTTTGTTTTTGGCAGATCGTACAACATTAGTATTTAGGACAATTTTAGTCAAAATCGTAGGAGTCGTTTTCGAGAAAATTTATATTTTCTGTAACGGTTTTTAACATTTAATTTTGACTATAGGAAAAATGTTTGTTCGAAATATTTTAGATAATATTAAAAAACCGCTTGATACCAAATTTCGAAAAAAAATTTTGAAACTTTTTTTAAAAATCCAAAACAATTTTTTTTTTGAAAATTTTGGTATACAATACTATTTAAATTTTTTAGAAGATTCTCCATAAAAAAAATTATCAAAATCAGTCTTCCTTTTCGAGAAAAACGAAATCAAAAAAATTTGTCTATGGGAGGTACCATTTTAAACCACTTTTTGGAAATTTAATTTTTACAAAACGGTAGGGAAGGAATTTAGGGGTAAGGAGTTAAATTTAGTTTTTTTTCTGGGTTGAGTTTCAGTATCAGGAGGGTCCGGGTCTAGAAGCCCAAAACGACCACCTATCACGCTTGGCCCGTAGGCCATTTTAGCAAAATTATAAACAATAATTCACTAACACTCACGTACTAGCAAGAAAGAGAAAAATATTCAATAGAAAGTACGGCTTAAAAGGGGAAAACCGGTTTGCGCGCTTGGCGAAGAAAAATAACCACACAGTAAGCTGGAGAACGATACTACTTGTTCGAGAGCTAGTCGGTGACGTCTGTCATCATATTCTTGATTGGAGTGGTGCGAAAGGCTTTAAGGCTTGCTCTTATAGCTGCGTGGTAGAATGGGTTTAGGATTTTCAAGTTAGATTTGGCACATTTTCCGTAAATGGTTAGTCCGTAGTCAACTTTAGAGCAAAAAATCATTTTCGTTATGTTAATTAAGGTGTTAGTATGAAGAAAACTATTCTGTGATGACAAATATTTTATTACATTAAGTCTAGGAGCTAATTTCTTTTTCAATTCCATGCAATGATTCTTAAAGTTAAATTTGCTATCAAATAAATTCCTAAGATACTTAAATTATTTACAGTGGGTATATGAATATTATTAATGCTTATGTCAAAGTTAGGACAATTTAATTTCCTGCAAATATGGAGGTGTTTGTTTTTATTTAAAGATAGCATTGCCCCCGATTGGGTACACCAATTATTTATACAAGTAATAACTTCTTTAAATAAATTAGCTGTTCGTATCATATTGTTACATCTTGATATTAGGTACAAATCGTCTGCGTATAATGAATGATCAATGTTTTTGTATTTTGAAATTATTTCGCTTATGTCATTGTATGCAATCACAAAAAGGACTACCGAAAGGGGAGATCCTTGTGGTATACCATTTTTAAGAGTATGTAATTTAGAAAGGGAGTTATTAACTTTAGATTTAAAAAAACGGTTCGTAAGAAACGACTTAACAAAATTATACATTTTGGGGCCAATCTTCCATTTTATCAATTTATTTAGAACGATATGGATTCCAATGCGTTCGAACGCTTTCTCGAAGTCAATTGACACAATTGAAATATGATTTTTACATGAGAGTGCTGAGGATACAAGCTCGTCTATGTGAAGAAGCGAATCTATGGTACTGCGGCCGTGTTTGAAGGCAACCTGGTTTAGATTAATGAGATTGTGCTTTTCAATAAACCAAAGCAGTCTTTTGGATACCATTTTTTCCAAAAGTTTGCTAGTGCAGGATAACAGTGAAATTGGCCTGTAACCATTGATATCCGTTGACTGTTTGTTGGGTTTTGGAATTGGGATATTGATTGCAGTTTTCCATGCCTGGGGCACTATGCCTTGTTCGAAAATATTGTTAAATAGTAGCAAAATGCGTTTTTTTACTTGAAGTGGGGCGTTTTTGATCATCGGGTATGATATACGGTCGGAGCCAGGGGTTTTACCCTTGACTGAGTCTAGCCTGCTTTCAAGTTCAAGAAAGTTAAATGGTAAATCCAGGTATTTTGCGGATGGAGATAGAGACTATGAGTTGAGACGAACTGATTTAACGCTACAAGTTTTTCCTCACAGAATTGGGAAGAAAAGTTTGAGTCATTGGAGTATGTGGACCAGCGATTGGCGAAATGTTCGGCAATTTGATTTGAATCCGTTAGCGATTCGGAATCAGTATGTATAATTTTTATGGAGTGAGGAATGTAGTTTCCTGTTAGGCACTTGACATTTGCCCAGATCTTTTTACTCGTCGTGTTGGGATTAAGATTTGAAGTGAACTTTTGAAAGCTCTCGATTTTAGAAACTATGGCATTTCTTCGAAAAATAGCATTTGCTTTTCGGTAATTAATTAGATTTGTATCGTTAGAGTATTTTTTAAAAATTTTCCATAGGTGCTGCTTCTTTTCTCGAAGGATGGCAATCTCAGAATTCCACCAAGGAACTATGTTTTTTATTGGTTTGTTTTTTGTTTGTGGGATAGATAAATTAGCTGCAAATCGAAAGCCTTTGCTTATATTTGCTGCTTCTTGGTTGATATTTGTGGATAGTGGTTTGTTGCTGAGGAATTCTATTGTTTTTGTTTGGAAAAGATTCCAGTCGGCGCGGTCGATTAGGAATTTTGGAGTTGGGTTAGAGTAGTTGTTATGACGTTTAAGATTAATGGCGGATATTATATGAAAGTGGTCGCTTCCGTGGAGAAAATCGAGTCTGTGCCAGGCAATGCTAGGTAATATTTGCGGAGATGAAAATGTGAGATCTACGTGTGTAAGCGTGCTATGAGTGGATAAGTGTGTTGGGCTACCATCGTTTAGTAGAGATAAGTTTGAATTTGTTAAAAAGTTTTCAACAATCTTGCCTCTTGCATTTGCAACAGGTGAGCCCCAGAGAGGATTCCAAGCATTGAAGTCTCCAGTGAGCAATACAGGAGATTTTACAAATTTTAGAATATCTTCTAAGTTGGAAGATGAAAATGGTTGGGTGGGATGGATATAGAGGGATAATACTGTTAATTTTATATCGAGATCAATTTCAACAGCTATTGATATTATTTGAATTTTGTGTGGAACAGATTTATGGATCATAAGCCCTACACCTTGTTTAGCTGTTGTGTTTGTTCTAAAATTGTGAAAAACTGTTGGTTTGAAGTGTTATTTGTAAGTTTAATTGAGTTTGATAAGTTGAGTTGTGAGGATAGGTTTGAGTGTGAATTAAAGTTTGAAGAGAGTGTGTTTGTTTCTACAGTATTTATTGAGAAGAGGTTTGAAGCATTATTTACATTTGAGTGGGAGTTAAGGTTTGGCAAGCGTGTGTCAGTTATTTTGGAAGTGCTTTGTGTGGCTGATAAACGAGAGTTATCATTTGACAATGTTTTCGTTGTTGAAGGTAATGAAGGAGCAGGGAGTGGCAAAGTTGGTAAGCTTGGTGTTGGTTTTGGGGTATGATTAGAATTATTTTGCGGTGGTGTAGGAGGGATGTCCCTTGGTTTTTCTGTTTTATTTATTGATTTATTTAGATCTCTTTTTTCTTGGGTGGAATTTATTGATTTTGTTTGAGTAGAAGCAAGGGGGATGTTGAGGGAGACTGGCTTGATGAGCTTGACGGGATCGGTTGTGTACCGTTTGCTGCAATGGAGGAGTAGGATAAGGCAGGCAAGGGAGTTGGGTTCTGTTCTTCGTAGATTTGTTTGGCTTCAGCCAATCTGAATTTTTTTATTGTTTTTATTTTAAGAATTTCTTTTGCTTGGATGAACCGTTGGCAATTTTTTGATGATGCTGGGTGGTTATCTGCACAGTTAGCACAAAAAGTGCGTGTGCAAATTTCAGAGGGGTGTGGGGGGAGGTTACAAGTGACGCAAGTAGCAGTTCGAGTACACCTTTTCATCGTGTGACCGAGAAGCTGGCATTTTTTGCATCGCATAGGATTTGGGAAGTATTCTTCCACTTTGAGTTTGTACCAACCTACATCAAGAGATGTAGGGGGGCGGAAGAGATCGAAGGTGAAGAGCACTAGCCCAGAGGAAATTTCGACGTTTTGTTCTTTGCCTTCAACTACTCTTTTTTCAATTTTTTTAAATTTATAAACCTCTGTGACGCCTTGGTCACGCATCTCTTCAACGATTTCTTTTTCAGGCAAGTTATTTAGGCAGGGTGCGAAAACAGTGCCTTTGGAGAAATTTAATTGACTATGCAGTGAAATTGAAACTGGGCATAGGTTTGATAGGTTTTTTTTTGAAAGGAAAAGGTTAGCAATTTGTTGGGATTTTACAAGTAAAAGCAGGTTGCCATCACGAAGCTGAGTAATGTACTCGTAAGATGTGCTTATGGCGTCGATAGCTTTTTTTAAAAGGAAGACACTAACAGATGTTAGAGGTTGCTTGGGATCTGTTGGGGATAAATTTATAAATTTGGGCTTTTTGGAGTTAGAATGGGATGGGATGTCAAAACTGTGAACTGTAGTTGAGTTTATTGTTTTTTTTTGGTCTTTTTTTGGGAGGGCCGGTAGGCTGATTAAGCACAGCGAACCGGTTACCCTCGAGCACATTTGGCCCTGAGGCCATATTATATAGACTTCACACTATATGGGCTAGTTTGTCACTCACTTGTTTAATGGGAGATGGAAATAAAGCGAAAGGAGAAGGGGAGAGAAAAGCGCGGGAGAGATTAAATAACAATCTTCGGGAGAGCAGAGGAAACACAATCGAAAACGATGTTGACGGCTCGAAGTACAGTCGGTGACTGTAGTCCAAAATAAAAAAAAAATGCTTCTATCAGAGGTACTCTTAATACTGGCTAACTGTAAATTTTGTTTTTGGCAGATCGTACAACATTAGTATTTAGGACAATTTTAGTCAAAATCGTAGGAGTCGTTTTCGAGAAAATTTACATTTTCTGTAACGGTTTTTAACATTTAATTTTGACTATAGGAAAAATGTTTGTTCGAAATATTTTAGATAATATTAAAAAACCGCTTGATACCAAATTTCGAAAAAAAATTTTGAAACTTTTTTTAAAAATCCAAAACAATTTTTTTTTTGAAAATTTTGGTATACAATACTATTTAAATTTTTTAGAAGATTCTCCATAAAAAAAATTATCAAAATCAGTCTTCCTTTTCGAGAAAAACGAAATCAAAAAAATTTGTCTATGGGAGGTACCATTTTAAACCACTTTTTGGAAATTTAATTTTTACAAAACGGTAGCATATATACCTAATAAAATTTTTTGTTTTTTTTTTTTTAAATCTGTCGAGCCATTTTTGAGAAAAGTAAGATTTTCCAAAAATGCTAAAAGAAATTATATGGCAGGTACCGTTATATTTGGTTCTAAAAATAAAATGAAAAAAGCTTGGGGGAATGTTCCAAATTCACTTTATACCAAGTTTAATTAAAATCGGCCTATAGGTTTAGGCTGTAGACAGATAGACATACAGTCAGACGGACGGAATTGCGAGACTCACTTTTTTCGTCTTTCTTTGTCACTTCTTCGCAAAAGGCAGTAGTCCTGAAAAAAAACTTCTTTTGTTTTTAGGTGGAAGCGAGGATTGAACCCACCCCTCTAGCATGACAGTCAACGCACTAACAATTATGCCACGCGCTACTACAATTGTTTGAATAAAAGGGTATTTAAATTATATAAAAAATAACGTGCCATATAAACTGCTGAACATATTTTAGAGTCAAAACATTCTTTGACCATTGAGAATTTTCATCTTAAATAAAACCGGGAAAAATATCAGGCGCTTAGCATTGGCGTAGTTAGAGATTTTCCCTAGGTGGGGCAACCAGCCAGCGGACCAAAAGTTCGAAATCATGGCTGTACCTACTTTTTTTTGCAAACGTAACCAAATTATTGTCGGATTTTCAACACTATCTTCTGTTTGCTTGTGTGTACTTTATATAAGTACCACGTTTATGCGGCGTTGAAGCTAACTTGTTTTTACGTAATTTACTATCGAACTTAAGTGAAAAAATTGATTATTGACGCAATTTTTTTTTAATTAATCGTTGAAATATTTTAGGTCTATTTCTCTCTCTCTCTATAAATCTTAAGAGAAACAAAAAATTATGTATTGCATGAAAAAGTAAATACCTTTAACGAAACAATAAGGGGAGAGGGGTGAAGTTCAAATTTGTGAAAATGCACAATCAAGGAGGTTTTCAACCCTCGATATCACTTGTAGTTATGCAGATATTTTATTTAATCTGCTGATGAGAGACAATTAAAAAAACTTTACCTTTCTTATAATTTTTCGTAATTTTCAAACCAAAAATTGTATTCTTTTTATAATTCATTTGTTTAAATTTCAGCAAAAATAGAAAAAATCTTCGTTTGGGGTTAATGTTCGCAATCATTTTGAGGGCAAGTCTGCGCATGAAAATCGTATGAAGCTTCATATATTTCTGCTTAATTTCAATTTTTAAAGAAAAATCCCCATGCGAACTTGTATGGAAATTCATACATTGACAGTAAATTTTATATCTAAATTGTTAAATTTAACTGAAATGTTTGACGTGTTAAAGTTCCATTTATCAAAGTAGACCACTTGAAGTATTGCATTCTTGTCTATTAGACACTGTCGGATAGTAACACCTTTAGGGAGCTAATGTGCAATCTACTTAAAGATATAAAACCGTAAGAGCGCTACAAATAGCGTTCGATAGATCTGTCTTGACGCCATAGAAGGGGTGATATTATTCCACCTAAGGTTTTTCTTTCTATAGCGATGTTTACCCTATCTGGTAAAATAGCTAGTGTTGTTTCAGTTTTGGTAAGTTGGTTAGTTTTATAACTTCCTGAAACATCCTTATGGTCCAACAAAGGTTAATGTTAAACCGCTTCGCTATCTCTTAAAGGGATAATCGACAGCTTGGGATTGTTTTAAAGTTTGCAGAGGCAGAGTCGTTTGTTAAATAGAATACATAAGGACTTGAAAAAGTGTTCGTTTTATCGATCATTCGTTAAATCGGCACCTGTTACTTCGAACAAAAAAAAAAAAACCGAAGTTGGCCTCCCCGACTTTCGAGTTGGGCAAAGCTGGTAAATTGGGTAGGTACTCTTTTGTACAAGTTTTAGAATAATTTGTACACTCACAGTTTATTTTGTATTAGCACTTCAAAATATTTATTATGGTAGGTTAAGTAGGTACCTAGCTACTGTTTGGCCCCTTTTATAAGTCGAATTGAAAATCTTGTGAATGCCATCCGCTAAATCAATCAACAAATTTTTTACAATAAATATTTTCGTTTGTTCATGTCCCAATTTTATTTTACAAACAATTAGGTGCGTTTTATTGGTAATTTATAGCCCAGCAATAAAAGTTCAAAAATATAAAATTGTCAATAAAACGCACCAATTGTGTAAGAATTGCGAAAAATATGCAATCTTTTGTTACATTTCTTATAACGATTTTCTATGATATTCATTTTTGAATTTGTGTTTTATTCTGTTTTTAGTTAACTATTTAAAATTTTTAATACATAGGTAAATATGGCTCATGTAACTGGTACCTACCTACATACTTAAAATTTTAAAACTATCAAATCAATAAAATGCCTTGGTAGATACTTAAATTAATACATATCTATGTACATATGTATGTGTATAAACTTCTTTTTTCATCTTTTCTTTGAAACACCTTTCTAATAATCATGTACTCTACCTTCTACCTATTGCTACTTTAGATATAAACATGAATAAATATATCTATTTCACTGGAGCTTACATACTCTCCATATCCCCCATGGTGTTTGCATCAAAACTGCAATTCATATCCGCTTCTTTTAATTTTAAAATTCCATAATTTGAATGAGTTAAATTTTGTGAAAATTTTTTTGTTCTACGGGTTTTAAGTTATTTTTTGTATTCATCCCACCAACGATTTTTTGATGTCCCGAAATAATTACAGTAATTTCAATGCGAATCGAGGGTGAATAAACTAAAATGTGGGTTTTTTTGCATTCTTTTCCAAATTTGCCTCAATCTGAGGGCAAACAAAAGAATGGTATTTCTTGGGCTTTTACAGGCAAGGCTAAAGGATTTTTCTTAGAGTATTTGCCAAAAAACTTCTCACAATACCAGAAACTCATAAAAAGAATAGTTTTAATGTTCAAGCGCACAAAAAGTACTCAAAAGTTTCAGGTAAACCCTTTGTAATATATATTTTGAATTTAAATTGTTTTCAAAACTAATCATATCCAAGCATTGCAACAAAACTCTTTATATCCCAAATGAATGGCTAAATATCTTTTAAACTCAACTTTAAATACATTTTTACTTTTAGCCATATTAGATTTAAAAATCTATAATAAAATATAAATAAAGTTGGCCGAGGCCATTCAAAAACACTCGAATAGTTCGCACGAACTAATTGTTATGCTTCAAATCAAAAACTTACCGTGATGAACCATGCACGGTAATGGTATTTTTTGGACTTTAATTTACGGAGGAGAGTCTACCATTGGCCTAGTTGGCTTTTCCAAAATTTTATAAATACAATTGATTTTTTTTTTCAACTTCAATATTTCTTCCACAAAAAACACAACAACTCCACAAGACGGAGATGATACCGAGATGAGACTAAGTTGTACGAAATCAAGACTACAGTGAAATTTTTATGTGCTACCGCATACGGCCCCGCACTTTGAGGGGGACCGTGCCACTGCGGGAAAAATTTAAAGAAACGATTTTTTTAATATGTTTTTTTTCTTTTTTTAGAAGATATTAAAAATTGTATAATCGAGATGAAACAAAAACAAAAAAAGTTTTAAGTTTTCAATTTTGAGATTTTTTTGCAATTTTTAAATAGGTGCTGTTACATATTTTTTTTTAAATAACTTTTGGAACAAAATTTTCAGTTTTTCTTGGAAAGGGTCTAGCTATATGCCGAAAATAAATAAAATCAGTAAATGTGGACTTTTGTTACTAGTTTTAGATTTGACAAAAAAAAACAATTCATCCAAAAAATTTTAAAAGATAAAACCGCACTTTTTCATTCAAAGTTATTGTGTCTTCTAAAATATGAAGCGGGAAAACCAAAAATTACCAAATTAAAGTTAAATGAAGAAGTCAAGTGATAAATTAATGCACGGTTAGACCATTTTTAACAGAGATTAAATGTGTGGCAGGGTTAAAAAGCGCTTAAACAGGAACAATTTATTTTTTAAAATCAAATAATCGTAAAAAAGTGTTATAATAATTTTGCTAAAACTAAAACTATTGATTTAGAACGAAGTTGTAGATTCCTACATTATTTCTTTTCAAATAATGATGCAGCCCAAAACTGAAAAGACACCTCATTTCAACAGGGGCCCTGTGGATTTGATCTTGTGCAAATAACATTATGTTCCAATTTTAAGTGGTTTCCCAAAAAGTAAAAAAACGCAAAAAACGCATTTTCGGCGGCGTCTGTCGAGGGTTTTGCAGCCACATACACGTCTGTCATAACCATTTTTGTAATCAGCGAGTCAGTGGCGTCGAGATGCAATGCATTTTAAGTGGTTTCCCTCACTATTTCTATTTTCAGAAAAGTTGTACTTTTGATGCACTTTTTCGCGGAAACGCGGACACTACGTGCAGACAGACTTTCGTATTCGTTATTACCTTCCCTAGGACCAGATTAATACCGCTTGGTTTCATTTCACGCAGAAAATCCGTCGCCAGCTCATAGACTAAAACTGTTCTTTTAGCAAATTTGAATCAAATACAGTTCTTCGCTAAAATAAAATTTAAAAACTTCGGAAATATTTTGATATGACATGATAAACAGAACGCTATAGGCAATAGACTCTAAATAACAAAAAAGGCATATTAACTTACTTAGTAAATTAAGTTAAAAAAAATTAAATTTTGCAGTTTTACTAGGTTTGTTTTGTTGCATCGGATCTGAAACCCATAATGTTTTTTCTTTGAATTCTTGTAAAACTTTTGAACAATGAATTACCAATAAAACGCACCTAATATTGTTTGTAAAATAAAATTGGAACGTTTTTTTTGTACAAACGATTATCCAATGAATTGCATTTTTAGATTTTTTGAATTGTTAAAATAAAATTAAAATGGGACTAACTATTATTAGTTAAAAAGGGAAAGAAAATCAAACCTAAAAAAATAAAACCATGAAAAATCATCATAAACATGTACAAGCGATTGTATTTTCAAAATTTCGAGACACATTAAAAAAAATGTTTATAAAAAAATTTGGGACGTACAAACGAAAATATTTTTTGTAAAAAAGTGTGCAAACTATTATCCATCAAATTGCATTTCAAGATTTTTCAAAATATTAAAAAAAACTACCGGCTAACTACCGTCCGTTTTTTTTAAATAGCTTAAAAAAAACGGAGCGCGTACAAATTATTCTAAAAGTTGTACAAACGATTGCAATTAACAGCTTTGCTCAACTTGAAAGTCGGGGGCCAACTACATGCTAACGAGGCTTCTGTGTTAATTTTCAATATACCCAGTCTTTTTGAACTAAATTTAATAAAACGTGAAATTTTGGACATACATACAATTATGGAATTTGGAATAAAAAGACTAAAAAATCTTTTTTTGGGCTTTAAAATAAAAAAAATGTGTGATTCACTCAATAATTCAAATTTTTTGTTAATTTTTTTATAATAATGAAATAATTTTATTTTTTATTTGAATAATATAATATTTTATACTTTTTATTTACATAGATATTTGAATGAAATAATTTATTGTATTTGTTTAGTATTAAGTATTTTAATAGCAAAAATAGGTTATTTATTCTTTTTTATATGTATGTATGTATGTATGTATGTTTGTATGTATGTATGTATGAATATATGTATATTTGTAATGGCTTTGAATGAAGCCCACCATAAAACTATTTAATTATAAATTTATACATATATTATACAGGGTGTTCCGTATAAGGTGCACCAAAGAGCTAGGACTATTAGGTTGGGTTAAGACAAGAAAAAAAAAATCGTATGGGAGGGGGGTCTATTTCCCCCCGTTTAGGCGGGAGGGGCAATTTTCTAAAAAATTTAAACTTACTTAACTGTTGCCGTTGTTTTTTAATAATTTTTTTTCTGTATTAAGTCGATTATTTTAGAAAATTGCTCCTCCCGTTATTTTTAATTTTCTCAAAAACTAAGACATTTAGCATCCGGTTTGTTGTTTTTGACTAAAAACTAACAAAAGCATTGAATTTTGCAAACGAAAGTACTTAATTACGTAAAATTTAAGAAAAAAATAAGTTTGAAATTGTTTTTTTAATTTTTTTTTCTTCAAATTTTCGAGTTTGAAAATTAATTTTTCAAAAACTATTCAATAACACAACTTTATTTAAAAAGAAGGCTTTCCAAAAAGGTATAGCATGGTATTGTAAGTTTTATCGTTGTTTTTAAGTAATTTTTTTTCTGTTTTAAGTCAATTTTGTAGACCCTCTTCTACCATAAGATTTTTTTCTTGTCTTAACCCAACCTACTCGCCCTAGCTCCTTGGTGCACCTTATACGGAACACCCTGTATATGTTATAACTATATTATGCAAGATAAGTTATTGAAATTGAAGAATCACAAGTTATGTAAATTATATGATTGCAAAATAAAAAATATGAAGCTGCTCTACGCAGACTAATGCCATTACATCTGTAATTAGAAATTAGTAAACGATTGTGCATCGTTTTTAAAAACAAAAAACACAAAAACTACATACGAATATCAACACTATTTTGCATCTCCCATCCAAATATTATAGACAAATGCATTCGCATCTGCACAGCGACGTAAAATGAAAGGTTTTGGAGACTTCAAACGCATTGCTGTTGTGTGTATACCAAGTGAAGAAGAATTAAAAAAGCGCAACCAGTTGAAAACGGAGGCAGGCACGGAAAATTCAATTAAAGAATCAACACTTAATAATTTAAAAGGTAATTATTATTATTGCAAGCAAAAAAGCAATCAGCAAGTGGGTAGAAAGATATAATTTTCCTATTTTTAGAAATGTTACCTCTTTAAATTAAATTATGTTATTTATTTAATATATTAAAAAAAAAAAACAAATATTTCCTTACAGGTAAATATAGTAATTAGATCATTTAATTAAAAACAAAAACTTACATTTATTTTTATTTTAGTGTTACCACTCACTCAAAAGCCCTGAGCTTTGAAATCAAAAAATTTGAATTTTAAACCATTTTATCAAAATGTTTTTTTTTTTTTTTTTTTTTAACGTGTGTAAGGGGCCAGTTATAGCTATCATTGAAAACCATCATTTAAAATTTTAATTGCTTTTTTTTTGGGACATTTAGAAAGTCAAATCGTTAAATATTTTAATGCCAAAATAAAGCCAATGACTTGAATTATTATTCTAGTCAAAAAATATTTAATTTTGGAAAAAACCTTCCACTTTAAATTACTTTTATTATTTCTTTACCAATGGTCATTGAAAAATTCAAAGCAAGTCTCAATAAAATAAGAGCTTTGTATAGCTTTATCGAGGTAAACTTAGCAAATCCTGACAATAAATTCTAGAAGTTACGGTCAATTAAAGAATAATAAATTAGCACTCAAATTTCGATGCAATAATTTTTAAACAGAAAAAGGTAATAGATCATGCGTTTTTTTACAAATTAAGACAAAAAATATTTTGCTCCTATTAACCTTTTACAAAATATGGCCATTATAAAAATCGTTAAATGACAAATATGTTGGTTTTTCACATATATGTAACTCATAATTCAAAAACATTTTTATAAAATTTTCTATTCGAAAATATTAAAATTTGTCTCCTAACATAAATCATTTAAAAGATACTATCTAAAAAAAATAGTCTAATATATCCAAAATACTCTTTTTTTAAATCTTTACTTTCAAATGGAGAAGTTATAATATATACCTCATATATTTTTTTTTTAATTGTTAGAACATTTTTTTGCATATTAGCGATTTGAAAGTATAAAATTAAAATATTATTGTGTATTTTAACTTAAGGCCAATTTTTTTTAAAATCTTAAATTGTAGAATGTAGATGTCAGAAAAATTATTACTTCGGTTTTTTCCTCAGTAGAAGTACATTTTCCCTGGGCTGATGTCTATGTAGTCTGTCTTTTGCTCTTCACGTTTTTATTTTAGATGTTTTATTTTTCTACTTGGTCAATTTTGTCCGTAACAGACTTCAACTTCTGTTACTCATACCTACTATAGTATTTAGTTTTTCGTTATTTGATTAAACTGACTTCAACTTTCCTCTTCCATGACATGCCTTGTAATGCCTGTGTTTTGCAAATTCAATTCAATTAACGGCACGGCGTTTGAGTTGTATTCTAAAATACTATATTAAAGTACAATTTTATATGATTTTTACCAAATGTAATAATTTTGGATCATTCTTATCTGTTATTCCGATTAATATATCGCAAATTATCTCTAAAATAATTATGAAGTGCGAAGTTTTAGTTAGCTGATTTGGCCGAATAACTACCCGGTGCTCATAGGTGTATTGCATCGATTAAGGCGGACAAAATAAAAAAACCAAATAAGTCGTATCATAAAAACTAAACATTAGAATAAAACTAGAAAAGTCACCAAGCACTATCCAATTATTTCTAGCCTGATTGTTTTCTCCTGTAGTTTACTATATCTGTCTAAAGTTAACTGTTTTCAGACTAAGATTTGTGATAGTATTTTATTGAGTGTTACTAAATGTAACTTGTGTTGTAATTAAAAATAAAATTGGTATCAAATATTAAAAAAGAGGTTAGTGTAATGATCAATTTGAAGTTTTATATCGAAGTTATTTTATGAATTTCAAAAATTTTTATAATAATAACTAAGGGGTAAAATATATTAAAAAAAAATCAAATTACGTGAATAGTTAAATTATATACCTACGTATTTCTACGTGTTCTAGTTAACGGTTTCATAATGATGTAACCTTTATCTATTCAAATCCATAACAAATTTTTGCAACTAAGTGCAACTTCTCACTTTAAACGGAGTTTACATTAAATAAATTATTTTCTGATTTTGTTAGTAACATTCTGATTTTTGTTTATCCATAATAAAAATTACCAATGAAATCAGATACATTTAAATAAAATCGAATCATTTTTGCCGCTTATTTGATTTTTATTTAATTTTTAAGCAGAACAGAAAACAAAAGCTATAGGTACAACATAGAAAAATTAGTATACATAGGTACCTAGATTATAAATATTTTTTAAATTAAAAAAAAAATCTTTATAACAGTACCTTCCACAGAACCGTTCTCTGATTTATGTCATTTTTATCTGGAAGATTCTTTAAATATTTCATACACAAATTCACTAAAAACAAAAAAAATATTTAGCATTTTTTAAATATTTATGTATGTATTTAATATTTTTTCGAAAACTGTAAATTAAAGATTTCAGTAAGAAGTAATAAATAAATATAAAATGACTGATATTTTATGATAAATTAATATCAAATTATTTTTTTTAGAAGTAAAAAATACAAATCAAGAAGTACGATCAAATTTCATAAAATTAATAATGCAATAGGTTCTATCAGTCTACTTTGGTTCCTCATGTTCCTGGATATAAATTTAAAGGCAACCTACTAATCTCAAATAGACTGCAATAGGTTCTATCTGTCTACTTTGGTTCCTCATGTTCCTGGATATAAATTTTAATGCAACCTACTAATCGCTACCTTTTCTTCTTTTTTTTGTCATTTTTTATTGAAATTACAACATGAATTATAAAATTTTACTATAATTTTACTATAATTATAATATAATATAATATTAAATATTATATATAATATAATATTTACTTTCAGTAAATAAGAACCAAAAAAATAACTTTGTCCGCCTAAAATTGATAAATATACCCCTATGTGCGGTGATCACGGCAGCTTTAAAATTAAATCGGAAAAGAACTTAATTTAGGTACAGGATTTTATTCCAAATATTGTCGTTAGATTTGTATGAGTCTTTTTCTATTTCAAGTCAATTTTTTGAAGAATTACCCCTTCCAAATAAATGGGGTGATATAGACTTCCCCCTCCAAAGGATTTTTTTTCTTCAATTGACCCAACTTATACGCTCTAGTATTTTTATGAATCTTGTACTAAGAACCATTTTTTTATTATACTGAAAATTATACTACTTGTTGTTATACATTTATTTTTGCTAAATTTTGAAAATCTGTATTTTCGAAACTATTTGGGCCTACACAGATGATTCTGGGCTCAAATTGAAAAAAATTTAATTACTTTGAAATCGTAGAGCAAAATTACAGTCGGAAAACTAATAGTCCAGTCATATTAGACATAAAAACAGCAAAATTCCGGAAAAATTGCTGGATTTTGTTATACAGCATCCTGATGATGTTCTTAAGAAACTGTTAAAAGTCCCCATCGATAGGAGTGCCGCTAACAATTTTACGGGGTGGTTCAAAGCCCCCAAAATGGTTTTTCAGGAATATCTCTCTAACGGTGCCTTGCACAGAAAAAATGTCGATAACGAATTTGTAACTTAGAAAATTTCTTACAAAAAAGATCATAACACGATTCTCTATAAAAATAATGGTTTTCAAAATAATTCAATCGGTAGAGTTAAGGTTTTTAGTTTTCCTTACAAACGGAGAACGCACAAAAATACTTAGGATGATTCGCATACGGTGTGAGAAAAAGCTAAGGCGTATAAGTTGATTTGAGAGAAGAAAAACATCGTATGGGAGGGGGGGGGGGGTCTATTTCCCCCCGTTTAGGTGGTAGGGGCAATTGTTTATAAAATCGACTAAAAATAGAAAAGAGATCATAAAAAAACAACGGCAACACTTACAATGTCATACTTACAATTCATATTGCCTCAAGAATAATTAAGTGCCTTTTAGGAATCATTTGTTCATAATAAGGAATTTATTTGATTCAGTAAACTTAATTTTATGTGTTATTAAAGGTGACCAAGGTAGCTCCTTAATTGCAAATAGCAACGACCACTTCAGGTCCAATAATCATAATCATAATCCACAAGGTCTGATTACAAGGGACAAAATGAAATGGGCTATCAAAAGCTTTGAACCGTACAAGTCCGCTGGGCCAGACGGCATAAAACCAGCCGAACTCAAAATTACTATAGATAGTATTCTGCCAATTCTGGAGATAATTTTTAATATTTCTTTGAGATTGGTCCATATACCTGTGTTATGGAGAGAAGTAAAAGTTGTGTTTGTACCCAAAACTGGAAAATGTTCCTATAGATCAAATCCAAAACATCTCAGACCTATTAGTCTATCAACATTCCTTTTTAAAACTTTTGAACGATTGATATCCATTTAAGAACAACCATTGATTCGAGACATATGTCTACGGCTCAACATGCATACTGCAAAGGGAAATCGGTGGATACAGCTTTGCACACACTGGTCCGAACCATCGAATACTGCCTCCATCATAAGATTTAACAAGATTTGTTTCAAATCTTCGAGATTTAGGAAATAAATTTGTATGGTAAATCTTCCGGATTTAAAGGAGATTTAGGTAAATCTACTTAAATCTCGGTTTTGTAGTCGGTGGAAACGTAATATTATTTTAGATGAGAAGTTAAGTTGGAAACCTAATTTAAATAAAGGGTCAAAAAGCCCACAGTGGCACTCTTCTCATGTAAAAAGGCCGTTGAAAACAGATGGGGTCTGCAACCCCATTACTCATTGGCTTTACACTTCGGAAATCCCGATCCTAACATATGGTACGTCAGTATGGTGGACCGCCTTAGATAAATCTACTAACAAAGAAAAACTAAAGAAGGTCCAACGCTCAGCCTGCAATTGTATGGGTGGAGTACTTCGTACAACCCCCTCTGCTGCACTTGATATTCTGTTCCATCTGACACCACTCAATATCTAAGTTAAACAAACAGCTGCAAACACAGCCATTCGTCTTAAAGCTTCCTCCCAGTGGGCCAATAACGGCAATATAAATAAATAAATTTGGTGGCACAACAGCTCATGAAGAACTAGGGCCTAGTGACAACTCTCAACCATTCCTGTGTGCGTGTCTGCAGGAATAGAGGGGACCTACAGTTAATTGCCGAATCCGAACGGCTAACGAGCGGCACTTTTCTGTGACAGGAGATACTCTTGGAGGATTTGTCAATTCCTCGCAAGAGGCAGTAGCCGTTTTTTCTTTTAAATAAATAGGTGGCGAGGCTGGGGATCGAACCTTAGACCTCCGGCATGACAGTCCATCGCACTAACCATCACGCCACGGCTACTACAATGGCATTGGTCCCTCTATATTCTGAATTTATTCAAATCTATACCAAGCAAGATGAATCAATTCATTTTTACACTGATGTATCAAAAACTGATGACTGGGTTGGTGCATGGGCTTACTCCGACAGACTTAATTTAAGTCTTCTTTCGTCTTCCTTTAATCCGCATCTTCTCAGATATCCAAGCCGCTATCAATTCCCTGAACTCTGTCTCTACAAACTCTTAAACAGCCCTTAGCTGCCGATCATCTCTTATGGAGATGGCACAGCAGTTCAATATTCACCTATGCTGGATGCCGCCGGACCATAGGGACATTCCAGGTAACTGTAAGGCGCCTGTTTTAGATGTATTTTAAGACGTTTAGGATGCAAAATCTATGATTATTTTGATGCCAACGCAATATATATTAATTGAGTCGTCAGCTTCACATTGGCATCAAAATAATTACTGGTTTTGCTTTTTAAGTGCCCTAAATCTTAAATTAAAAATTTTCAATGATGAATTTCAATGATAGCTATAACTGGCGCCTAAAGCTGATGAACTCGCCAAAAGAGAAACAACACTATCTATTTATAGAGCAAATATAGGTATACCTATCGCTACATGCAAACTTATGCTGAAACAAGATGCTATTGCGAAAAAAAACCTTACCTGGAATAATATCACCACTTGTGTGGTGACAAAACAAATCTTACAACATCTAGATCTGAATTGTTCTAAGTGTTTGTTATCTCTAAGCAGATCACATATCGGCTCCGTAATAGGTGTCATAACCGGACACTGTCTAATAGGAAAACATGCGATTAGGCTCTGGCTATACTCGAACGATTTCTGCAGAAGTTGTATGGCCTAAGAAGAGGAAGAATCCATTCCTAATCTTTTCTGTACATGCCCTGCTCTCTCAAAGACGTTGGCTCTATCTAGGAGAGTTCTACTTTAATGATCCTAGCGATTTGGTAAACATAGATATTAGTCGTCTCGCAAGCATTGTAAGAAGATCTAAGTGGTTCAATGAGTAGGAAGAACTTCTACTTGATTCATGTGGTATCACAATGGACCAACTTATGGTCTAAGTGTGTCAAGCACTTGTGCTGACAGCCACGTTAAACTAACCTAACCTGATCAAATACGCTAGAAAAAGTATAACACTAAATTTTTCGATATATCGGTGTATCAAACACCGCGTAAAAATAGATATTTCTCATGAAATTAAAGCTTTACATATTAAAATTTTTAAAGGATAGCAAAATAATTTTAGTACTATTTTCATCATTTTTCTACGTCATTTAATTCTCACGTTATAAACAATTATTATTCGGAAAAACGCTAAAATCTTTATTTTGCAATAGGCAACTTCAAGCTCAAATATCTTGACTTTCCCATGGACGATTTTAAAAATATTTCACTAACATAACAAGCTCAACGTCACCTTTCATTTGACACCAAACTCGTTCGTGTAAACTCTTGGTCAGATGGGTAATTCCCTTTATGTGGTTGTTTTGCAATTTTATTACAAAGTAAAGTAAACCAGAGTTATTTATGCATAGTTAAACTCTCTGAATTTACTGAAATTTAACTAAAGAAGAAGTTCTTCAGTAGAATACGCTCCGGGTAGTTTTCGAAATGCCACAAATGCAGGCATTCTTCTTTATTAAAAAAAAATTACTAAAATAACATTATTCAGATTGAGTCAAAGGAAAATGTCTTCACTCTTCAGTAATTAATTTTTTAATTTTTAGTCCCTGAATATTCAAATATTCCAATCTTAAGAAAATCTAAATCAATTTATGTATCTTTGGAAAATAATTTTATGATATTTTTACTAATAATAAAAATAAATTATTCCAAACAGTGATTAAAATAATTCAGAGCTCTGTCTTTCATACATATGTACATAATAAATGTTATGTATATGTATATACTTTTTGTTTTTAGTTTTCACTTTCAATAGGCGCTATGAACTTTTTCAGTAAAAGATATAATTTATTCACTCTGAATAGGCAAAGGTTTTGAACTTTTGAACTCCGTTTTCCAGTGAAAAATTAAATTTAGCCCGAGTTAACTCATCTAATTAGGTGAGTTTACTCTAGATTTACTAAACAGTGATGCTTCTGATCTTGTATCCTTCTAGTTCGATACTATTCTACTGAAAAATTCTAATAAGAATTTCAATAAAGGACCATGGGTAATTTTGTACGGAGTTTAGGTCCACTTTTAACATTGCTCTTTGCATTTTGAACGTTTTTTTTTTTTTTTCCATTTTAAATACTTTGTTTTTATATATAATGCGCTAAAACAACACTATTTTCACGCTCGATTCCAATTAAGCCGCCATATAATAAAAAAAAGTATTTTGTTTGAGCAATAATATTTTCAAACAAAAACGAATCTCCAAAAAATATATTAAATTTGTCTTTTTCAAGGCTTATATTATTATAATAGATAAACAAATAAGAGTTTTTACTTATTCTTGTTTGTTTTCAAGTGTCTAAAAAAGGGTGTAAACACACCCGAAACGTCACCATGAACTTTATTAAAAAGTAACAAAAACTGATCTATAGCCCACTAGAGGTCTATATATACACTGTCAGACAAAAAAAAGTGCAAAAATTATTTTCAATAATATTTTATTTAATATGATATGTTCTGATTTATTTTTCTTAAAAAAAAATAATTTATTCATATTTTTCAGATTATCTTACGTCCACAGAAGTAATCGTTTAAAGTTATATACAAAATGTAGGTTAGAAATTAAATAAAATAGCAATATTCAAAGAAAATAGAAGAGACAAAATAAAGTGCAAATTCGACAGATCATCACGTAAAATAGGAATTCACTTTCAGAAAAGAAAAATGTTAATAGGTAGTGGATCCTCCTTTATTTTGAATAACTGCAGCAAGACGTTTGGGCATGCTGCTAACCAGGTTCTTCAAGATTTGATCTGGAATTCTCTCCCATTCATTTTGGAGGCTTTCCCAAAAAGATTGTAAATTGCGACGTTGATCTAAGGGAATCCTTTCATCCAAAATGGACCAAAGGTGCTCAATAGGGTTTAAGTCGGGAGATTGGGTTGGCCATTCTAGTACGTCAACATTATTTTCGGTAAAAAAAACTGCTTAGCTACTCTGCTTGTATGCTTTGGATCGTTATCTTGTTGAAAAATATAACTTTCCAAAGACATTCTAGAAGCAGAAGAAGCTAAATTTTCCCTAACAATGTTCACGTAACTAGAACCCGTCATTTTGGTTCCAATTTTGACAATATTTCCAACGCCACTAAAAGAAAAACATCCCCAAACTATAAGTGACCCACCTCCATGCTTCACCGTTTTTTGTAAACACCTATGGCTGAGTCTTTCGGATTGCTTGCACCAAACTCGCTTTCTTCCCTTACAGTTTTTTAATTCAAATTTGGATTCGTCAGACCAAATAATGTTTTCCCAGAACGATTGTGGCTTCACTAAAAACTTTCTAGCGAAAGCTAACCGTTTTTGAATATTAACTGAACGGAGTAACGGCTTTTTCTTTGCAAAAAAGTTTTTTAAACCGCTTTCATGGAGTCGCCTTTGTACTGTCCTTGCTGTTATATTTAACTGCAATTCTTCTTTAATATTTCTGGCGGTAGATAAAGGGTTCTTTCAAGCCTGAATTTTAATTCTGCGGTCATCAACTGCAGTTGTCTTCCGCTTCCTTCCGCAAGAACTTTTAAAACTAGCAACAGTTCCTCGTTCAAAGAAATTGAGGCAGATTTTTATTACCATAGAAATGGATAATCCATATTTTTCTGCCAGTTTATGGAATATAAAGCCCCGTTGACGGTCCAAAACAAGCAATTCCTTCACTTCAGATATTAACGGTTTCATACTTAAGATTTAAGTAATAAAAATAAAATTTAACACGGAAATTATTATAAATTGGGATCTTTGCTTCTACCTTTTTATATTTTATCAATTGTAAATATTTTTCTTTAAAACTTAAAACTTTTTGGCAGGGAATAATAAAAATGCACTTTATTTTGTCGCGAGTTAAATTGTATGTGCTCCAAAAATATCGCAACTAATAGTAATTAGACATAACAATGGATTGTTTTTTTTTTTTAAGAGTAAGCAACTGAGAATATGTGACGTCAGAACATGAAATGGAATGATAAACACTCTTTGCTTTTAAATAGCGGTAGTTTGAAAATTAATCTAATACTTTTGCACTTTATTTTGTCTGTCAGTGTATATTAAAAAGAAAAGATCACGTAATAAGGATATAATTTAAAATAAAGTACACTCCATAAGACATAAGATTCATCTAGAGATATAATGTAAAATTCAACCTTTTCAAAGGTCTTCAAATAATGCTGTGCTCAGATCTTTAAAAATTGTAACTTAAAAACTATTTTACTTAAAAATATTTTTTTTTTGGTTTAACTCAGTGAGAAACTTTTATTTTGATTTTTTTTAGGTTTTGGTCAACCACTTATCGGTGAGAGAAAAAAATAAATCTCTTTTAAAGATTTATACTCTTTTTGGTCCGTTAGAAATCTCTGACACTGGAATTTCAGATAACTGTTTAGTTAGTCATTGTTTAGCACTCTCTTAACAAAGTTCGGTAAAAGTGTATAGTGCTAGTGCATGACCTTAGTGAAAGTGGCGATAGGGTGAAGGTCAAACTGTAATGTAAGGAATTATTTTGAATACAGGGTGATTCACCGTGATTCACCGTGATTCACACGCTAGAGCGTGTAGGTTGAGTTGAGACAAGAAAAAAATCGTATGGGAGGGGGGGGGTCAATTTCCCCCGTTTAGCCGTTTAGCCGTTTAGGTGGGAGGGGCAATTTTCTAAAAAATGGAAAAAAAAAATCATCAAAAAACAACGGCAATACCTACAATGTCATGCTATACTTTTTTAAAGCCAGAAGTCCGTTCTTTTTGTTTTTAATTCAAATTATTATTTTTTAAATTCAAAATTTAAAAAAAATAATGAAAAAAATTTTGAAAATTTTACGTTGTGATGTATTGGTTTTTAATATTCGATGCTTCTATCAATTTCTAGTCAAACAATAAAAACTTGATGCCTAAAATGAGAAAATTGAAAATAACGAAATCTATTTTAGCTGTGTTTTGTTGAGCTAGTCGAATTTAAGGAAAACTTACTTTTGTTATGTTCAATTTTCTCAAAAACTAGAAAACATTTTAACATATTATTATTATTGTACTTTTCATACTAGAATGTCAGTTTATTAGACTTGAACATTCTTTATTCCGTCAATTTCATTGAATTTTTTGTGAACAACAACAACAACTTATAGGCGCTACCACCAATTGCTTACAATTTAATTTTGTTTGTATTTTTAATTCGTTTTGTTTTTGATTGGCTGGAGATATAGCTATACTTATAAGTGCTTATAAAAATGCTGACGCTCCAAATGCATTTGATAAACAAACCTCACATCGCGCCCTGTGACGTCAGCGGTCAGCAGTGGCAGAGTGCGTAGTGCACACAGCTTCGAAGACTGAGCAAATCTGATGCGCGGGTTCAAATACCGCATGATGTGTAGAAAGTTTTTCAAATAAAATTGGATTAAAGCTCAGCACCACTATAAAGGAGACTGATGATAGGGCTTGGCACCCCTTGAAATAGCTATATCTTCAGCCAAACAAAAATAAAACGAATTAAAAATACCAAGCACCTTTAAGCCTTTAAATTGTTGTTGTTGTTCACAAAAAATTTTAACATCTAGTTTTATTAAAAACAAAAAATACTACTTAATAATGTAAAACACAATTTTTTTCATTATTTTTTCAAAATGTTGAGTTTGAAAATTTATTTTTCAAAAACTGTTCTCTCAAATAATTTGAATTGAAAACCTTTTTTTTTATTTAAAGTCGATTTAAAAAAAAAAGCCCCTTCCGCCTAAACAAGGGGAAATAGACCTCCCTCCCATTCGATTTTTTTCTTGTCTCAATTCAATCTATACGCTCTAGCTTTTTGTCACACTGAGTGCGAATCACCCTGTTTATACATTATGTATGTATGTACATGTATACATTGTACATATGTACATCACACGTGATCGTACATTTTGATTTTTTGTACATCCATTACAAAATTTGCTGCCTGCTAATATACCTACATATACATATATCATGTTTATTTTCCTTGTTTTTTTTGTAAATTTAATACATTTGTTTTGTTTGTTATTTGAAAAAAAAATAAAGAAAATAATATAGTATACCTATTAACCATTTTTGATTTATTTTCTATGAAAATGGTTAAAGGTTGATCTTTTCCCTTTATGTATTATAAAATAAGTTAACAGGTAAAAGATATTTTTCAAATTAAATGATCCCAAAGACCTACAAATATTTTTTTAAAATAAATCTCAGACAAAAATAAAATTGGCGAATTAAATATCTCTCAGTGAGGAAACTGGGGCCTATAACACAACGTGACAAGTTGACAAGTCTTAATCCACTTGTCCGAAGGATACGATCTTTCATAGACTTGACGCTTTGCGTTACAGGATTTAGGACAAGTTTGTCGCTTTTCACTTGTCCTACAAGTACTTGTCACGTTGTGTTACAGGCCCCTATTCCTAAGAATAGTAAAATCAAATTATATAAAAAATTATTGAATATATATTTTATTTTAATTTGGTACAAACAAAGAAACGATTAACTAAAAAATGCCCCAAGGAGGGCTACAAACTAAAAATTTAATGTTTTTTTTCTTAACAATGTTAAACACTTATTTTTTAAATATTACAAAACAACTACATAAACGGAACTGCCCATTTCCGGCGTAGAGTTCCGCAATTTTAGAACAAGTGAAGTCGAATGTTCGACTTCTGGAATACCAACATACGAGTGTAGTCGAATACGAGTCATAAATACGAGTTGCAGAACATGGGTGAATGATCTTATTATAGTTGACAACTCAACTGAATTAAATTTTCTCTATGGATATTAAAACACCACCGACTATTCTTAACGACAACTGGGTTTTAATCAAATTTGTTCATATTAAGAAAGATAAATAATTTCAGCTGAGTTTACAAAAAATGCAATTCCTATTCTAGTAAAGAGGTACTGGTGCACTTCTGCTCTCGTAGTTAGTTGAACATGCAAATTTTTCATTTCAATAAACTCATGTAATTTGATATTTTTTTTGTCCAGTTTTTTATGAAAATATATTTCAGCAGAAATGGTTAAAATAATAGCTCCACCCCTGAGCAAAAAAAAACTAAAATTTTGAAAATTTCCCGTAAAATCCGTTTAAATTAACTTCAGCTGATGATAGGTTTTGCAAATCTTTTTTTTAAATACGATTCCAATAGAAAAAATAAAAAGAATGAACGAATTATTTAAATAAATTTTAATAAAAAAAAAGGCAAACGAAAATAATAAAACTGCCTCATGACAGTTCATTTGTAATTGTTTTGCATTCCACTTATTGTGATTTCAAATGATGGAAGTGAATTTAGGTGTTCCACAATTTGTTAGAAAAGCTAATTATGAATTGAAAGTTCGAAAAGGAAAATTGATGTTCTGCATTTCGGTTCATTCAGTTTTCTGAACGTATTCAATCCACTTTGTTAATGCTTTATGAATTGTTGTAGAATTGACCCGGTTGTAGTAAGTTTCATGATTTATTGGTACAAAATGTAAGTAAAATTATATTTTTGTTTTCTCAATCTGGAACTACCTTTAAAACTTCAACAAACAAAGAATAAACAATATATAACTCACGATATGTCAGCTATATCTAATATGTATAGGTTAAATTTTTCTCGCAAAATTGTTCGTCTAATTTTTTCTTTAGAGTTCTAAGTGCAAATAATATTGAATCCACTTTCATCTGCAGTGTAATTTTACTTAAAAAACTTAAACTTAAAACAATTAAAAATGGATGCACCTTCAATTTTAACAATTCAAATTAATTGCGAAGCTTTCGAAAGCGAACGAATTGTAGAACATGGAATTTCATTTCACGTGAAATTTAAAATCGATTTCATTTCGATTTCGTCCGAAATGCAGAACATGGGCGTCAGACTTATCCATAATATCTGAATTAAGTTTTTAAAAATGAATTTTAGTTTAAAATCAATTATTGTTCAGAACGTCACTCCATACATTTTAGTACCTTAATTTACTAATCAAAGTTTCAAGATATCTTATTAACAAGTTATTTTCAAGAGTCTTTGAAATCAAATTTATGTTTCCAATTTTATAAAATGCTCATTAAATACTTACAGCGAGTTTTACCTTACCATCACTTGAGTTTGGTTGGTTTGACAACATAATTTATACTGATTTAAAAGACGATGAAGCCAAGGATGAAGTTAAACGCTACAACGAACAAGGCAGCAAGGATATTGACGCTTCGCGTGAGAAAAGACCACGTCGTGATAATCGCCCACGGGATGACAGAAGACGATACGAGGATCGCCGTCGTGACGATTTCAGAGGTTCCCGCTGGAAGGGCAACGGCAACGATCGCCGTGGAGGCTCAGGAAACCGTTGGGGTCCACCATCTCGTGGATCATCGGCTCCGTGGCGTGATGATCGAGGCTACGGAGGAGGTGGTGGTGGCCGATCATATGACAATCGCAATAATCGTTACGGTAGTGGAGGTGGTGGAGGTTCTCAAAATTGGGTTAGCAATAATCGTAATCGGTACGATGATCGTTTTGGTAGTCGTTCAGGTGGAAATAGTAGCGGAGGTGGCAGGAGCTATGACACCTACGGTGGCGGATCTAGAGATTACAGAGACCGAGGTCGTGACCGTAACGGTGACGGAGGAGACAACGGAAGCCGACGAGATGGTGGTTATCGTTCAGGCAATAATCAACGGGATTTTCGGTCTGGCCACCGCGACAATCGTACCGAAGATAGTCGCGGTGGCTTTGAGCGATCGAAGTATTCTTCGAACGATGATGGCTATGCCTATCATAAGCCAAGTGGACATGTAAGATTGAATCATCATAACATAATATTTATTAAATTAATTTCATCGCAGGGTAAATGGGTGCAAATGCAGAGTGGTGGAAATTGGGGTGGTCAGCAACAAATGCAACAACAGGAATACTGGAGTTACGATCAGTCACAAGGTAATTTTTTCTTGAAACGATAGTCAAGTCAAACTGTCGTGAATAAGGGACTTTCCTAGCGCGGCGGCACTGTCAGTTTTCCATAGATCGATAGGGGCTTATTTATAAAGCTTAAACCCAAATTTACCCAACCGAAACGCAAACGAAAAAATAAACATTTATTTTTTGGCATTTTTTTTTGTTTAAATTCATTGCAAAACATTTATATTATTAGATTCGGTTACCTACTACATTATAAACAAACAAGTTCTTACAAAAAATTATTTTCTTTGTAGGCTATGGAAACCAACAACAGACACAATGGCCAATAAATAGTGCAGATCCCAGACAACAACAGTGGGTTAATTGGTACCAGGTAAGTTTTTGTGCATTATAATAAAATTGTTTGTATAATTTTTTAATAATAATAAGGTCGTTTTAAGCTAATTTAAGACAAGAGATGAGAAGTCAATTTGTAGTACATTTTTTTTTGTTGAAAACAAATCAAAGTTTTGGGACAGAAACAAAGTTTCTTGTCAAATAGCGAACAAATGTATTTTCGTGGCAGGAATGAAGTTATATTAATTGTTAAGATAATATAATAGGCGTGTTTCGTTTTCTAATTTATATCGGCTTAGACAAAAATCAAAAGTTCGCGGCACTACCCCTTTATACAAGAACAAATTCAAGCGATTTTCGACCCCCTCTAACTCTGAATTAATAATGTCAGAAACTTCAAACTCGATAGCGAGCACAGGCGCCTCACCAAATTTCAAATCCTTAATATAAGTGGTTCCTGAGATACATATATGACGTCGAAAATCGCAAAAACCGTAACTAACTGATTCACTGACTGACATCATGAAAATAATTATGGAGCACTTCCCTAACATCATGAAAATTATGGAGCACTTCCCGACACCGAAGAATCTTATAATTTCCCACAACGGTAGACCTAGATTTTCCTTATAGAGGGCGATAGTTCTTGCAATTCATGCAAAGGAAAAAATTTAAAATTTGATTTTTTTATTAAGGGGGCGTGGAATCTTAAAATGGTTACCAATTATAAAATGGTAATCAATGAGAAGTTAGATATAACTGCTTGTCGAACAATAATGAAATTCGGAAGTGCGGTAGTGCTTGCAATGTTTACAAAGTAAAAATCAAAAATTTAAGTTTTTCCATATAGGGGGCGTGGTATCCGCTCACTTCCTAAAAACTGTTATCAACCATATGGAGCACTTCTAATTGTTGTAGAGTAACAAAATTTGGTAGAACGGTAGGTCTTGCAACGCATAAACCAAAAAAATATTGATTGTTGTGCATTGATAGGGCTCAGGTGCATGCAAAAATAGAAAATTTGAGATTTTGTGTTAAAAAAAAAAAAATACTTCGCAAAAAGGAATAGTCACACCAAAAAAATAAATGTTAAAAAACAGTGAAGTGTTCTCTATGTATGCAAGAAACCTGTATGTAATAAGTCAGCCGTAAAAAGTAATGAGATCTAAAAGTACGCCAAGTTCTTAGTTTATGAAAGTTTAATATCAAATATTTTAAGTAGAGTAATATCGAAACAACTCCAAATTATGAGAGAAATTTCTTATTTAATGATTACTAACTAAAATTTGGTAAGTTTTCCATACCATTTCCCCTGAAGCGCATGCGCAGTCAGCGCAATTCTCTCAATTTTGAAAAGTAAAAAGAAACAGTTCAAGAGAAACATTTTTTCTCTATGAATTGGACAGAGATGGAAACATGGTTGGATTTCTCATTACTTTAATTATGTTGTGTGACCAATTATTTTCAATTATTTTTTTTAAATATTTTAGGTCAATTATACTTTTTTGGTCAATTTGTAGTTTAATGCAAATAAAACAAGTCTATTTTATCCCAACGTTTCGTTGTTATCCACGACTTCTTCAGGAATGCATGTATCTAGATTTATTTTATTTTAAGTGATTTTACATAGTTTGTAAATGAATGTTTTTGTGAATCTTCAAAAGGTGTCTACAAAACAAGTAATGAGAAATCCAAACAGGTTTCCATCTCTGTCCAATCCATAGAGAAAAAATGTTTCTGTCTCAACCGTAAGAGAATTGCATTGACTGCGCATGCGCTTCTACGGGTGGTTCGATAATTCAGTTCGTCTGACGGTTTTATAGAACGAGAATCGCTTTTTTGTACCAAATGCATTGAAAAAGTGAAAACAATGCATGAGAGATGTGAAAACGATTTATTCGATCCACTTTTCAGAGAACCAGAACCAGCCCCCCGAAACAGAATCGGTCCCCAGGTGTGCAACCAAGTAAAGATCAAAGTTAGTTATAGAGGTAATATACGAGACGAAAAATATTTTTCAACAAATTACCTATGTTTGGTAACGTGAAATTTTCCCACACTTGGGTTTTTTTTTAGCTATGGGTTTTGACAGCAAAATGTGAAAACAGACCAAATTTGTAGGAGTTTCTGTTGTAGTTTTTTTTTTGTTTCTTAATAAAAAAACATCAGTAGATTTTTTTTGGCAATCTCTACCAAAATCAATTATGTCATTGAGTGTAGGCTATAATTTTCCTACAATCGTTATCACTGTTTGTTCTCGAGACAACAAAAATATACCATTTTTGCATTTTTTTTTTTTGAAAATTCGGTTGATTTTTTAAGTTATCAAATTCTTCATTATGTCATTGTGTATAGAATGAAATTGAGACAAAGTCGATAGCGTTATTTGTTCTGGAGATATTAACCAATTTTTTATTATTCCTGCATAATAACTTCCAATGAGAAGTTAGATATAACTGCTTGTGATTTATTTCATTTGTATGACTTGCTCGATTACTTTACTTACTTTAGATGGCGCTCACAGCCTAGGATGGACTACGGCCTCAACCAACAAGCCCCTCCAGCCAGCTCGGTCCCTAGCTAGCTGCCTCCAGTTACGCACTCCAAGTTAGTTGAGGTCGTTCTCCACTTGCACCAGCAGCCTTGTACGTTTTAAGCTTGGCTATCGCTAACCGCACTTCATTTGGGTCGGGTGGACGGAAATTTTGACCATCATCGTCCAGGTTGAATGGAGTGTACAGCGGAATTTTGGCCATCTTCGCCGTTGTCCTCAATAGACTCGTTCCTCCCTTCGTTTTTGCCCGTAGAGCTCCCGGGCTGCTCTCTCAGATGCTCTGGTTATAGCCTGCAGATTGGCTTGGTAGGCCTCGTTCTTTGCTTCATGCGCCAGTCTGCATTCTTCATCGAACCAGGGGTTTCGTTGTGGTGACCTAGTGAAACCCAGCACATCAGTAGCGGCACTTTTGATGGCATTTTGGCAGTGTTTCCATTGGTCCTCTACAGATGATGCTTGTGGCGGGCTTGTTGAGAGTTTAAGAGAGACGTGGTCTGCAAAAGTCCTGGGGACTCATTCCGTAAAACGATTATCACCCGACGATAACGTTTCGACGATAGTCCTACTTCACGTAACCCTAAAAATGCATATCGTCTGGACGATCACGTTTTGACGATCAAATATTTGCTTCACGTAAGTCGATTATCATCAAAACGATATCGTCAAAACGATGGCTTTTGGACGATACCTAAATAGGTATCGTTTCGCATTTGTTTTCATGATTGTATGTAAGTTTGTACGCGACTATAGTTAAATGAGTGAAATAATTTACTTATTTTGCAAAATGGCAACAAACATTTGAGAAAAATACAAATTATATGAAAATTAAAAAAAAAAAAAAAACGTGTTGCCAGCAGGTATCGAACGCCGAACCTCTCGGTTAAGAAGCAAGTACCTATTCCATTGCGCCACCATCTAATGTAAATTTCTGTTAATTTCTTGGGTTTATAAACAAACCGTGCACTAAACCCCTTCGTTCTAATAACGCAAATTGTTATTATGACATTTCAATGATGGTTTGACAATCTCTGGAAAAACGATAGACGAGGAGATAGTGTTTGAATTACGTGAAGCAAATTATTGACGATCTCGTCAGCGATAATCGTTTTGATGATTATCGTTTTGAAAATTACGGAATGACCCCCCTGGCTATCTCTTGCGATTTTAGCTTCGCGACGTTAAATCGTTTTACAGCATCCGCCTGTCGTTGTGGCGTCATGGATATCCGCATACGTACTTGCGCTACCACCAAGTAGTGATCCGAGTCTATGTTGGCACCTCGGAACGTTCGGACATCCAGGATACTGGAAGCATGTCTGGCGTCTATCGCAACATGATCAATCTGGTTAACGGTTCGTTGATCCGAAGACCGCCACTACCCTTTGTGTATATTAAGGTGTGGGAATAGAGTGCTTGCTATGATGACATTTCGCCCCGCCGCGAAATCAATGAGCTTGAGTCCGTTAGTCCCCTTTCACACGTAGATACTAGTTGCTGGTGATTTTTTTGACGTTTTCTTTAAATCTCCTTAACAATCTCTTGTACCTTTCACACGCAAGCAACAAAAACCCGGAGATTTTCTTTATTTTCCTTCTAAAATACCTTGGTGGAACGCACACAAACGTAGTGTGAAGAGAAACGTCAAAAAAATCTCCTGAATTTGTTGACCGGGGAGATTTCATTGTCCCCTCTTTCTTCCTGCCCTTCTCGCCTATGAACTAATTGTTGCCGGCAACTCAGTTGCCCTGTGTGAAAGGGGACTTACCGGAAGTGTTGTCGTGCAGGCTGTGTCCTCCGACTATCGAACCAAAGATACCCTCCTTTCCGGTCTTGGCGTCGTACTTGGGGCAACTATCATACGTATCCTCGAGGAGATCGTAGAATTCTTCTTTGGTTGAGTCATCTTTTTCTTCCGTTGGGGCATGGGCACAGATCAACGTGATGTTTTTGAACTTTGCTTTGATGCGGATTGTGACCAGGCGCTCGCTTACATTTCTGAAGCCCAAGACTTCTTGCCTAAGTCTTCCCCTTACCACAAAACCACAACCAAAGAGCCGCTGACCCTGCTCCTTGCAGCACTCGCCGAAGTAGATGTCACACGATTGCATCCTTCGTATGCCCTCTCCATCCCATCGCACTTCCTGGATGGCTGTTACATCAGCTTTTAGCCTATCCAGGTTCTCCACTAATTGTTCTGCTGCACGTGGCCTGTTTAAGGACATTCCACGTGCAGATCCGAAATTCGTTGTCCTTGTTTCGTTTGCTTGGGTCGTCAATATTATCCGAGGCTTGTTGTCGTTTCGGAACCGACATTTTTTCCGTGGTAGGGAAGTCACCCTGACGCACAACCCACTAGCCTGGAGGACCAGATCCTTATTATAACTCCAAGGACGGAAAGCCGGATAAACCGCTCCTTATAGGCCTGAGCTACGAATACGTCGTAGTAGCCCATATAAGGTGTTCACTAAGTGGTTCAAACTGACTAGAACTGTAGACGCCACCGTTGATTCCATCTGGGGAATTCCTCCGCTGCCGCCTGAAAAAAGGAGAAGTGCCTTAGTGGAAACACTCCTCCCCCCCTCTCTCGTCTGCTGCCGCCTTAAACCGTCCACAGGGATTGGATCCCCATCTTCAGTCAAAGGTACCAGGCACCCGATGTTCACCACTTGGAGGTGAGAGTAGGAGTTGATAGACAGAGGTTGATTGTGGACGCTTGTGTCCTCTTGAATGCACCGCGTTGTCTACCCTTTGAACATCAATAGCGGTGATTAAGAAGTACAAATTCGTGTTGCATGAGAATACCATAGAATCTACATACAATGGAAAAAGTGGATTGTTTCTTTTTCTAAGTTAGGGGTGATTTTCAGGTATAATATACTGAAAATCCCCAGTCTAAAGCCAGAAATCCCCCTCTCATAAACTATTTTTGCTTAGTATATGTCTGAAAATTATTTTACAAAGCAATGGTCAGTAACTTGGCCAAATCCATTAAACTTTTTACCTTTGAAGAAACAGTATTTTTCATATATGAACGCAGACACTGTAGAAATTAAAAAAAAAACAACACAAACATATATATACCGGTAAGACCTAGGGTCTTATAAATTAGGCAATGTTAGAAGGAATAAAAGGATAGGATACATACACTATATGTATATAATTTATACATAATAATAATAACCAAAACCAATACATACTTATGTTTATCAAAATTCTATCTTTATTTTCAGAACAACTCTCAGCAACAACAACAGCAAGGCGCCATTCTCCCGGATAATACTAATCAACAGTATTGGTCGCAATACTCATATCCCAATCAAGGCAGCACCACCGCTATGAGCTCTCATTCCTCCGTGGATGGATCCTTAAAGAAATAAAAGTAGCTGTAAAAGATCAAACTCAGTGCTCATTAAGAAAGTCTTAAAGAAATTCATTCTGTATATTTTTAATTCTAACATAAAACATTAATATACACTTTTAAACAAATAAATTTTCGTTTTTCAAATTTGTGAGTGCAAACAAAATGCATACAAAAATGTTTAAATATTTCTTTTGTACTATTAATTACACTAATATCTTCTTAATTCGATTGTCTTACAATAAGATGAAATTGATAAAAAGTACAAGTATTTCTAAATAAACAGAAATATAATATAATTAATATTAGTATACACATAAAAGTCTTACAGTTGTTGCTAAATTTATTTTTTAAGTACTGGATCTTTTCGATTTTTATTAATTTATAATATAATTAATATTATTATACACATAAAAGTCTTACAGTTGTTGCTAAATCTTATTTTTAAAGTACTGGATCTTTTCGATTTTTATTAATTTAAGACAAGTATTCTTTTTTTCTGATAAAATTAAGCCTCTTAACTTAGACATTTGGAAATAGGCAACCTTTAATTAAGGAAAAAATATGATTTGTACATTGCTTGTATCTTGATTTTTTAAATCAAACTAGGTTAATACTTGTCCAATTAAGTAGAATGTTCTACATATTAAAGTAAATTGTTTTCCTTATTTTAATCTATTCCTTCTTCATTCTTGAATATAAAAAATTTAAGACAAAAAAAAAGGTATGCAATTTTGCAAAAATAAGTCTGTTTTGTACCTTTATCTAGACAACGGAATGTTATTTTATGTATCAATAAAGTGTTCAAAAGTAAGAAATATCTTGATTCAATAAATAATTCGCCTCTAATGTCACAATTAAACTAATACATACTACTGGCCAATGGTTATTTTGTTAACTTTTAGAAAACTCAATATACATAACGTGTTATTTATAGCATTAAAAGCACTTTGATTTGATACTTTGATTTAAGAACCGTTTCTTAACAGTAGGATAATACTAATAGCCCAGGAAAAATTTACCAAAATAGGACAATCTGCGGAATAAATGCAAGTGAGGATTTTCAAACGCATAAACATAAGGAATACTGCTTAAAAAGCCCATTTTCGCAAGTGTTTGCATAAAAAGTTATTAGGGGTTGTATGCAGGGTTGTAAAAATTTTATTGAAAAAAAATGCATTTTGCATTAAAAAAAAAAATGCAAAGAAAAAGTTTTAAGGCAATGTAAAAACAGTTTGCATGAAAAAAAAATTAATGCAAGTTGAAAATATTTAGCATACAAAAAAACAATAATTTTAATGCGTGTTTAAAATATTTTGCATACAAAACAATTTTAATGCGTGTCTAAAATATTTTGCATTCAAAAAAAAATTAAAGTAAGTTGAAAATATTTTGCATTAACAAAAAAAAAAAATGTCGACGAAAATTTTTTGCATTAAAAAAATTTAACGCGAATCTAAAATTTCTGGCATTACAAAATAAATTTCAATATGAGTGAAAAAAATTTCATGCAAGTCAAAATTTTTTTGCATTTAAAAAATATGCCAATGCAAGATAAAAAAGCTGAGATAAGTTATAAAAGAAGAAAATATTTTCAAAACAAAATCGGTCAAGAAACAACGAAGATGGTATTTTTATGTACCACCCTGTTTTAAAAATATTTTTTTTCTTCATAACTATATCAACTAAGCTCTGTTATTTTCATCGATATCACTAAAGGAACATCGAATTAGAGCTGTGCCAATCGTTCATTTTCAAATACCGAATCAATCAATGATTCGATCTTTCCAATCAATCATTATTTCAATCAATATGGTCAAAGATCAAATCTTTCACTATGTCAATCAGGGAGGTCATTTCGTAAAACGTAAACGATCGTACGATATCGTTTTGATAATTGCTGTCCCTATTTTTCTTCATAGATATGATAGAGAGGAGTATTGTCCAGACGATATCGTTCGATCGTTTTAATTTTACGGAATGATCCCCCAGATTGATTCGGTCTTTGTGATTGTGATCCGTAGCTTCCACCAATTGATCCCAATTCCAATCGTTCAAATGAACGATATACACGGCTGTTCTGATTTTCGTTCGAATACAAAACGTACCGTTTTCGAATTTTCAAAAATTTGACGTTTTCATTTCGGTCATCTTTTTGTTGGCGGATTGCATATTCGGTTGATGATAAATGTAAGTTTTTATTGTTTCTTAATAAAAAATTTTATATTTAATAATAATAAGTAGGGGGGAGCATACAACAACAACAATTCGGCTACATGAAATTTGCCCCAAGGAAAAATGGCCCTGAACAAAAAATGAAAAATGGCCTCAAGAATTTATATTGAAAGGAACAAAAATAGAAAAATTAATTAAATTTTGTGAATTGGGGTCATTTTTCGTTGTTTTGGAGCCTCTTTTCATTTTTCATTTTGGGGTTAATTTTCATAATGAAAACTGGCCCCAATTGTATATGTTGTTGTTGCTTTATATATATATATTTGGGGCCATTTTTGGCTTTGGGGTTGAGTATTTTTGGGGCTTTTTGTTTGGGGTAATTTTTTTATTTTGAAAATGGGGTTATTTTTCATTATGAAAAAGTCTCAATTTTGGGGCTGTTTTTCATTTTTTGTTTGGGTTCATTCTTCATTTGGGGCCAAATTTCATGTAGCCCAACATTTCGCCTTATTGTTTGCTTTTATGGAAAAGCATCCCGACCTATGGAGACTAGAGAGGATGGGTTAACACTAACAACATGCCAGAATATATTGATAGATTGTGGGAAGAACTGACGATTGATTTAAATGCCTTAGGACTGCCAAGGAGGGATGCTTCTAAATGGATGCAACAGTATCTTCTTTTTCGAGTAAAATCGAAGAGACGTACCTTTTTGTCTTCCGAATAAAATACAAAAACCTTTTAGACGAAATTAACAAACTTAACTCTTCTAACGTTGTTTAAAACAAGGGATTAAATCTCCGCTCAAAACCACATTCTAAAATACCCAATAAAACCTTTAAAATAATTAAATATTATAAAAGAATAACTTTTGAAATCAGCTACATTAAAATCAAAACTCGTTTGACAGCTCTTCAGAACAGACACTGCTGACTTCGAATTTTTTTTTTATTTCAAGTTATTTGCACTGCAAATTGAATCCGTTCGAAAGTGAGAACAATCTTTTTCAATCCGTATGGATTCGGCTTCCTTTCCGTTTTATAATTCGGTCGGAAATCAGAACAGCAGTGATAAGTACTTTCGGTCGTTCTAGTCATTCTCAATCAAATCATTTTACAAGGCGAACACGATTATTTTGACAGGTGCCAAAGTTTTCATACGTTGGATCGAAAAACGGAGTACGCCACTCGATTTAGGAGGTGGATATTACCTTGTTTCACGATTATTTTAAAAGGGGCCCTGCTATGTAACTCGATTCTACTTTTGATTCTATTCGAAAGTTAAATCCGATTCTACTTTCAAATGGTACTACGTATGAAAATAGAATCGGATACCAGTAATGCCAATTATCTCCTATGAAGCTTCCGATTTTAGAACAAGTCTCGGATAGTTTTTGACACAAGTGAAGTAAATAAAACAAAAACAATTATCAGCGGCTGTGTAATTTTATAAAACACCAATCTAATCACAAATAAATGAATATGGAGTGTTGCAATCTGGTTCAATTCCGAAGAGAATCTGGACCGCGTTGAACAAATTCAACTCAGTGTAATGTATGCATTTGGCAACACTGTCCATCCACATTATAAAATGACATTTGGTATTTGGATGAGCTTTTCCTTTTCTAAACATATATATCTGTCGCTTTTCTTGGACGACGCACTTCTCATCCAGGCGCCAACTGAACAAGTTCTTTTCTCTGCTATAGGCCGTGTGTGAATTGGCTTAAAATCGCGTTAAATTTTATCCGAAGATTAATTTTTGACACTAGTGAGGTGAATCTGTACGTAGAAATGTCAAAATTTAATCTAGGATAAAATTTAATCGAAATTTTAAACGAATTCGCACACGGCCATAATAAGTATTTTTTTTTAAATTAAGGTCATGTGCGAATTCGTTTAAAATTACGATTAAATTTTATCCGAGATTAAATTTTGACACTTCTACGTACAGATTCACCTCACTAGTGTCAAAAATTAATCTCCGGATAAAATTTAACGCGATTTTAAGCCAATTCACACACGGCCTAAGTATTATCAAATTGTTATTCCGGGTATGGTATGTTTCGCCAGAATTGTTTGGCAAATTAACGTTTCGCGGTGGTACATTTCGCCGTTTCTCGTTTCGCAGTTTTTTATTTAGCATTTTGTTATTTCGCAATTTTCGTTTTGCAAATTACGTTTGGTTTTTTATATGATATGACAAACCATCATTTCGCAATTTTCATTTCTCAATTTTCACTTAATATTTTGTTTGATTGGCATATTTAGGTTTGGCAATTTTTTATTTGGCATTTTGTTATTTGGCTTTTTCTTATTTTGCTATTTTTCATTCAGCTGAACATCAAATTGCCAAATAAAAAAAAGCGAAAAAACACTGAATAGAGAATATAAAAAATATAATGCACCTACGAAAATAACTGCCCAATTGCTTAAAACCCTTTTTTCCTTGGAGTAAAATGTGAAAACCCTCTTTCAAATAAACGGCGAAATGATCTAATAGCGAAATAATAAAACGGCTTGACGATATTTATCGAAATGATTAAACGGCGAAACGTTATTTCGCAAAATAATGAAACGGCGAAACAATATTTTGCGAAAAATCACTTGGCCAAATAATAAACATTTTAACAAAGAAAAACTAAAAAATAAGTTGCCAAATGAATTTTGCGAAATGATTGAAAATATTTTTAACAAAAAGCGAAATATAAAACCGCCGAATGTTAATTTCAGAATGATTGAAAAACGTTATGAATAAAAAAGAAATTGTAAATTGCCAATTAAGAATTGCCAACTAAACAAAATATTTAACGACTAAGGCGCAACAAGAAATGTCAAATGAATTTTGCCAAACAATGGTGACCTTGTTATTCCATATTATCAAATAAAATCTGAATTTTAACAAACATAACATTGGCGACGAGAAAAATCTAAATAAAGCAATAAAAGTGATCGCAAGGATAAATTCGGATTGAATTGTGATAATCGTTCGAATCCTGTGTAAAGATTAACGCGTGTGTGGAAGATGGCGAATCCTGTAATAAATGTGGCGGCGCCAACTCTTTTGAGTATACCTGCTTTCGAGTACGACACACAAAACTGGGTGATTTTTAAAGGAAGGCTGGAGCAATACTTGTGCCAGGCCGAAATCACCGACACGACAAAAAAACGAGCTGCTCTCATAAACTTGCTGGGAGATAAAACCTACGAAGTGGTGCATGGGTTGTGCGCACCCAAAAGATCTGGTGAGAAGTCATACGAGGAATTGATCGCAATATGTGACGAAAACTTCACAATTCCTACAATTCTGTATTGTGAGCGACGAAATTTTTACGAGGCTACGAAGAAGGAAGACGAAACGGCGCAAGACTTCCTCATAAGGTTACGCGATTTGGCGAAGGCATGCGAGTTTGGTACCAGATTGGAAAGCATGCTCTTAGACAAGTTCGTTATTGGGATGTCTGGTGTGGTGTTTGACAAGCTATGCGATGATGAAAGGCTGACGCTGGCAAGGGCTTTAGAGACTGCCAAAAAGTTCCAAAAGAGGCATGATGACGGTGGTTCAAACGGAGACCTAAAGACGGAAAGCATCAATGCAATCAAAACGAGTTATCAAAAAGACAACAGCGTCAGAAGTTTGGGCAGCAACGAACGGGACATCAGAAGCGGCAACATGTGGAGCAGAAGACAACGACAAAAGGTGACTTCAAGGGATTCAACGTGTGCCCTCATTGCGGTTTTGATAACCACAAACCTCAGCAGTGCAAATACAAAGATGTTATCTGTTACAACTGCGAACGGCGGGGGCACATGGCCTCAATGTGTAGATGTCCACGTAAGAAATTTTCATCTAAAAAGATTTCAACTATTAAAAGTAACGAGCCATTTACCGATTCTATAGAAATTGAATTAAATTTGTTTGATAAAAAATTAAAATTTCAAGTTGACACTGGTGCAGCGGTGTCGGCTATTCCATGGGAAACTTATTTACGTTTTTTTAGTAATATTAAACTGCAAAAAGATAACACGAATATTTCTGGTTACGGTAAAAATATATTAACAGTAAAAGGTTCGTTATTTTGTAACATTAGTTATAACAATAGCTTAAGATATTTTAAGTTTTTAGTTATTGAAAAGGGTGAAAACCCAATAGTGGGCAGAGATTTTATAAAAGCGTTTCAAATTAAAGAAATAAAGATTAATACAATTATCTCTGAGGATGAAAATTTAAGATCAATTATAAAAGAACACGATTCTCTTTTTTCCGAGGATTTCGGTAAATTAAAAGGGTGCAAGGTAAAACTTGAAATAGAAAAATATGTTCAACCAATTTTTGTAAAAGCACGTCCGATTCCATTTGCAATTAGGGAAGAAGTTGAAAATCAGTTGCTTGATTTAGAAAAACGCGGAATAATTACGAAGACGGAAAGTACTCAGTGGGGTACACCTCTTGTCCCCATTTTAAAGGAAAACGGTAAAATAAGATTATGTGCGGACTATAAAGTAACGTTAAACAAATATTTGCAAGATACGAATCATCCGCTTCCGCGAATAACCGACCTTTTAAATAAGATAGGGGATGCACGAGATAGACTTGGCAAACGCCTACAACCAGATAGAATTAGACGAGTCGTCAAAAAGATTGGTCAAGTGAAGTACGCATATAGGAAATTTTCTTATGAATAGATTGCCTTTCAGCATTAAGCCTGCGACGGGAATTTTCCAACGTGAAATAGAGAAGGTTTTGAAGAATATTAACGGGGCTTTTAACTTTTTGGATGACATCATCATTGCGGCGCCAAGCTTTAAGAAACATAACCAAATACTTCGCGAAACTTTTCGGAGATTACGCAGTGCTGGACTTAAACTTAACAAAGACAAATCTCTGTTCGCAAAGGACAAAATTCAGTATCTGGGATATTTAATTTCGGGAGAAGGCTTTGTTGAAGTTAATCGAGACGAAACAATTTCACAGTTTCCGGTACCGAAAAGTATATCGGACTTTAGATCTTTTTGTGGTTTTGTAAATTATTTCGGTCGATTCATTCCAGATTTGGCTACAAAAATGTCTCCGATATACGATATTTTAAAAGGGAACACATTTAAGTGGGATAGTCAGGCAATGGAGGCTTTTGAAAACATGAAGCAAGAAATAATGTCAGATACCGTGCTAGTGCATTTTAATCCAAAGCTGCCTTTGGTACTCACCTGCGATGCTTCTAATGTAGGAATAGGAGCGGTATTGGCACATACTTTTCCGGATGGGTCTGAACGACGAATTGAATTCGCTTCACGTTTGCTATCGAAATCCGAAAAGAATTATGGTGTTATTGAGAAGGAAGCTCTATAGCCATTGTATATGCCACGCGAAAATTTTATCAATATTTAATTGGAAAACCATTTGAGTTAGTCACAGATCACAAACCTCTGGTGGCTATATTCGGAGAGAAGAAAGGAATTCCACAAATGTCTACGAGTAGGCTACAAAGGTGGGCATTTCATCTCTCAGCTTTTCAGTATACCATACGATATGTTAAATCCGCGGAAAACGTTGCTGATGCAATATCTCGTTTTCCCCAACAGGGCGAAGATAACGAAGACATATAATGGGCGATGGAAACGACACGATGACGTATTTAAATCGAATCGAAATATTAGTCGACGCCGACTTGATACGAAAAGAAACTTATTTAGCGGACAAGACATTGTTTACAGTTTTAGAGACGCTTAAAACGGGAAACTTTGGAAGTTTAAACGGCAAGGAAGCGTTTGGTCCGTTTTTGAAACGTATAAACGAGCTTGTAGTTGAAAACGAAATTCTCATGTGGGGTCATAGGGTGGTAGTTCCACATTCTTTACGTAAATTAATCTTAAAGCAATCACATATGACTCATATGGGAATTGTTAAAACAAAATCGCTGTTAAGATCTTACGTGTGGTGGCCAAACATGGACGCAGAATTGGAAGATATGATTAAAAGTTGCGAAGATTATTTGTCTCTTTTGCAAAATCCACCTAAAGCTAGAGTGATAAACTGGGAAAGGCCTGAAAAACCTTGAAAGCGAATTCACGTGGATTTCGCTGGTCCATTGAGAGGTTTTCATTTTCTAATAATTATCGACGCGTTCTCAAAATGGATTGAGGTGTTTTATACTAAAACGCCAAACTCATCCTTCTATATTAGATGCCTTAAAGGTGTATTTTCAAGATTTGGAGTTCCAGAAGTGGTTGTTTCAGATAATGGAACCCAGTTCGTTTCCGAACAAAGTAAGGAATTTTTGAAATCTTTGGGAATTCGCCAGTGCCTTACAGCACCAGGTTACCCAGCTACGAACGGAGCAGCGGAAAACGCTGTTCGAACAGTAAAAAATGCAACTAAAGCAAGGGAACAAGAGAGCGATATAGACGAGATTTTGACGCAATTTCTATTTTACTATAGAAATACCAAGCATTGCTCTACGAAAGAAACTCCTGCATCTTTGATATTCAATTACTTACTTACTTTACTTACTTTAGATGGCGCTCACAGCCCAGGATGGACTACGGCCTCAACCAACAAGCCCCTCCAGCCAGCTCGGTCCCTAGCTAGCTGCCTCCAGTTACGCACTCCAAGTTGGTTGAGGTCGTTTTCCACTTGTGTGCGCCACCTAAGGTGGGGTCTTCCTCTGCTGCGCAGACCGTCAGGGGTAGATTCGAAGACTCGTCAGGCTGGTGCGTTGGTGTCCATACGCTCCACGTGTCCCAGCCATCTCAGCCGCTGAATTTTCAGCTTCTTGACCAGGTCGACGTCGCTGTAAAGCCCGTAAAGCTCGTTATTAAATCTTCTCCTCCATACTCCATCGATAGAGACTGGACCGAAAATCACCCGAAGAATCTTCCTTTCAAAGCACCCAAGCAGATTCTCATCCGTTTTTGACAGGGTCCATGCCTCTGCCCCATATAGCAGGACCGGGATGATTAGGGTCTTATATAAGGTCTCCTTGGTTCTCTGAGAGAGGGCTTTATTACTTAGATGCCTTCTTAGCCCGAAGAAACAGCGATTGGAAAGAGTAATTCTTCGTTTGATCTCTGCGCTGATGTCATTTTGCGATGTTACAGTGGAGCCCAGGTAGACAAAGTCCTTGACGACTTCGAAGTTGTATCTATCCATCGTGACGTTTTGCCCGAGTCGACGATGTTGAGATTCCTTTCTCGATGATAGCATATACTTCGTCTTGTCCTCATTAACAGCCAAACCCATTTTCGCCGCCTCCGATTCAATACTTGCAAACGCGCCGGTAACAGCTCGCTTCGTTCTCCCAATGATGTCAATATCATCTGCATAAGCAAGTAGTTGAACAGACTTTTGAAAAATTGTACCTCTGTTGTTGACTTGCGAGTTGCGTACAATTGCTTCAAGTACGATGTTAAACAGGTTGCATGATAACGCGTCGCCTTGCCTCAAACCTTTCTCGACATCAAAGGGTTCGGTGGTGTTCTTGCCGACTTTGACGGAGCAGCGAGATTTCTCCATCATCATCCTGCACAAGCGGACGAGTTTGGCAGGGATGCCGAGATGCGCCATGGCTCTGAATAGCTCGTCTCTGTCTACGCTATCATATGCGACCTTAAAATCGATAAAGAGGTGGTGTGTATCGATTTGAAACTCCTGGGTTTTTTCCAAAATCTGTCGGAGTGTGAACATTTGATCGACGGTTGATTTGCCGGGCCTAAAACCACACTGATAGGGGCCGATCAGATCGTTGACAAACGGTTTTAAGCGATCACACAGTACAGATGACAAGATTTTGTATGCGACGTTGAGGAGACTTATACCTCTGTAGTTGGAACAGGTCAGAGCATCTCCTTTCTTGTGGATGAAGCACACTATACCGAGGTTCCATTCATCGGGCATACTTTCCTCCGACCAAATTTTGGAGATAAGCTGGTGTATACTCCCTACCAAGTCATCTCCCCCTGCTTTGAATAGCTCGGCTGGCAGGCCATCCGCACCAGCAGCCTTGTACGTTTTAAGCTTGGCTATCGCTAACCGCACTTCATTTGGGTTGGGTGGACGGAAATTTTGACCATCATCGTCCAGGTTGAATGGAGTGTTCTGTCTTACAAGGGAATTTTGGCCATCTTCGCCGTTTAGCAGTCTAGAAAAGTGTTGTTTCCAGATCCTCAGCACCGACTGTGTGTCTACTACCATATTCCCACTCTCGTCTCGGCAGGCTTCCGTTTTGGCCTTGTAACCCTGGGTAGTTTGCCTCACCCTTCGGTAGAACTTTCGAACATCCCCCCTGCCGCCGCTACAGTCCTCAATAGACTCGACCGCCCGCTTCGCATGCTCTCTCTTTTTCCTCCTGAGAAGTCGGCGTTCCTCCCTTCGCTTTTGCCCGTAGAGCTCCCGGGCTGCTCTCTCAGCAGCTCTGGTTCTAGTCTGCAGCATTGCTTGATAGGCCTCGTTCTTTGCTTCATGTGCCAGTCTGCATTCTTCATCGAACCAGGGGTTTCGTTGTGGTGGCCTAGTGAAACCCAGCACATCAGTAGCGGCACTTTTGATGGCATTTTGGCAGTGTTTCCATTGGTCCTCTACAGATGATGCTTGTGGCGGGCTTGTTGAGAGTTTAAGAGAGACGTGGTCTGCAAAAGTCCTGGCTATCTCTTGCGATTTTAGCTTCGCGACGTTAAATCGTTTTACAGCATCCGCTCGTCGTTGTGGCGCCATAGATATCCGCATACGTACTTGCGCTACCACCAGGTAGTGATCCGAGTCTATGTTGGCACCTCGGAACGTTCGGACATCCAGGATACTGGAAGCATGTCTGGCGTCTATCGCAACATGATCAATCTGGTTGACGGTTCGTTGATCCGGAGACCGCCAGGTCCCTTTGTGTATATTGAGGTGTGGGAATAGAGTGCTTGCTATGATGACATTTCGCCCCGCCGCGAAATCGATGAGCCTGAGTCCGTTACCGGAAGTGTTGTCGTGCAGGCTGTGTCCTCCGACTATCGAACCAAAGATGCCCTCCCTTCCGATCTTGGCGTTGAAGTCGCCAAGAATAATCTTGACGTCGTACTTGGGGCACCTATCATACGTATCCTCGAGGAGATCGTAGAATTCTTCTTTGGTTGAGTCATCCTTTTCTTCTGTTGGGGCATGGGCACAGATCAACGTGATGTTTTTGAACTTTGCTTTGATGCGGATTGTGACCAGGCGCTCGCTTACATTTCTGAAGCCCAAGACTTCTTGCCTAAGTCTTCCCCTTACCACAAAACCACAACCAAAGAGCCGCTGACCTTGCTCCTTGCAGCACTCGCCGAAGTAGATGTCACACGTTTTCATCCTTCGGATGCCCTCTCCATCCCATCGCACTTCCTGGATGGCTGTTACATCAGCCCTTAGCCTATCCAGGTTCTCCACTAGTTGTTCGGCTGCACGTGGCCTGTTTAGGGTCCGTACATTCCACGTGCAGATCCGAAATTCATTGTCCTTGTTTCGTTTGCTGGGGTCGTCAACATTAAAATCATCCATATCCGAGGCTTGTTGTTGTTTCGGAACCGATAATTTTTTACGTGGTAGGGAAGTCACCCCGACGCACAACCCCCTAGCCTGGAAGACCAGATCCTTATTATAACTCCAAGGACGGGGAGCCGGATAAACCGCTCCTTATAGGCCTGAGCTACGAATATGTCGTAGTAGCCCATATAAGGTGTTCACTAAGTAGTTCAAACTGACTAGAACTGTAGACGCCACCGTTGATTCCATCTGGGGAATTCCTCCGCTGCCGCCTGAAAAAAGGAGAAGTGCCTTAGTAGAAACACTCCTCCCCCCCTCTCTCGTCTGCTGCCACCTTAAACCGTCCACAGGGATTGGATCCCCATCTTCAGTCAAAGGTACTAGGCACCCGATGTTCACCACGGGGAGGTGAGAGTAGGAGTTGATAGACAGAGGTTGATTGTGGACGCTTGTGTCCTCTTGAATGCACCGCGTTGTCTACCCTTTGAATTCAATTACTTACCGAGAAATAAATTCGATCTTTTGTCACCATCCAGTTTGAATCCAAAGCCTTTTAATAATGATTTAAAGCTTGGTACAAGAGATAGATTTTTTGAAGTCGGGGAAGTGGTGATGATTCGGGATTTTAACTCTGTTAAAAATGTTCCACAGTGGTCTAAGGCCTGTATAATTAAAATTTTCGGTTCGCGAATGTACCTATGCAAAATGGAATCGGGTAGGCATATTAAAAGACATCTGGACCAGATAAGAAAATGTAAATGTGTTATTACCAATAAAGATAATGTAAAAAGGTCGCAGATTTGTGCTAAAGAAAAACCGAAAGTTGTAAAAAGACTTATGTATTTTAATCGCAACACAGCTCAAATTGTAACTAATAATGTAAATGAATCTTCTGATATTAGTAACTCAGTTGAATCATCCAACACTGTATCTAGTAGAACTTTAAGAAATAGATTGGCATTAAAAAAACCTATAAGGTTGAAAGATTATGTATAAATTATTGTTGAATCCGTAACATTTTTAAAGGGGGGCGTATGTAATGTATGCATTTGGCAACACTGTCCATCCACATTATAAAATGACATTTGGTATTTGGATGAGCTTTTCCTTTTCTAAACATATATATCTGTCGCTTTTCTTGGACGACGCACTTCTCATCCAGGCGCCAACTGAACAAGTTCTTTTCTCTGCTATAATAAGTATTTTCTTTTAAATTAAGTATTATCAAATTGTTATTCCATATTATCAAATAAAATCTGAATTTTAACAAACATAACACTCAGTGAAAAAAGGTTCACTTATCTACTGAAAATTTATAAAACATTTTTATTGGAATAAAATATTTATAATTTACGTTTACTTAACATTTTGAAAGACAAATTTCTCCCTTCGGCTTGCTCGCAAACACATTTCATATAGAATGAATATTTCCGATTTCGGACGACTTTGACATTCACTTTAGAGTTAGGGAGCACCAAATTTCCGAACAAAACAAAAAAAAAGTTGGTCTGCATTGTCTGGATTTACATTGTTCAACTTTTCCCATAAGTTGTTTCCAGAAATCGGGTGAAATGTTCATATTGTCCGATTTTTCCAATGAGAATTTCTGTTGTTGCACTCTTCGGTCTTATTGCTTTCCTCTTCATTTTTCATTAAGATTTACTCACACCATCAAATAAACGGCACATGTATACTAAACACACACAAGAAACTGGAAAGGAGGTGAAAGAGAACCAAAATAGGCTGGAAAAATCGTATGAGTTTTCGAGGAACAACCGATTTTTTTCATCCCCCTCACTTCTTACGCCGCTCACCCAGGAACAATCGATCGGAACTGGAAAAGTTGAACAATGTAAATGAAGACATTTACATTTGTTCAACAAAATTTTGTCCCAATATCTGTCAAACAATTTTTCTGTCAAGAGATGTTAAATTTTTTACCTTTTCAGATAGAAAATATAAAATATAGTTAAGAATAAAACAATAGCCAATGCTAAACAGGCGATTCAATTCTATACGCCCTATAATTTTGTTGTTGGGACAGAATTTTGTTTATATGTGTTGGTTTTTTGTTCTTGTATGGCAGTTTTAATTACGTTACGCCCCGTTACATTACGTTTTGCGATAATTGTAATTGTTTATAGCACTGTCATTTTGTTTACATTTTGTTAATTATCTACTAAACTATGCTTTTCCAAATTCTAAAAATGGTTTTCCAAATTTCACAAAACTGTTCCCGATCGATTGATTCCAAAAAACCCTAGCTTTGTTTTTATGTGCTGCTAACTATACGCCTAACCTTTAATTGTTAATAACTAATTAACTAAGGTTTTCCAAATTCTGAAAATGGTTTTCCAAATTTTTCCAAATGTTTTCCAAATTATAGGAATCAAAAAAATTGAAATTCCTCACTTATTGCTGCTAACTATACGGCGGTTCCATTGTGAACCATAATTCACAATAGTTTTTATTTTAGATGTGTTCGATTTGGTTTTACCTAATTTCCAACCTAATTTCGTGCAAATTTGGTTGAAATTATCTCATTTCGAAATTTGATTTTGTATGGGAAATGCAATGCACTGATCTCTATAATACACTGGATAGTGGATTCCCTACAAAGTATAACAGTTTTTCTACTTCCAATTGAAGATGACAAGTACGTAGGCAACTCAACACTTTAGGTATGTTCAGTGAGGCTGAGAAGGCCAGTTCAAGTTGCTGAGATCTCAAAAATTCTACTACAACCGAAGAGGGGCAAAAACCAATGTGGAATTTCTAAGAAAAAAAAGCAAAAGAACCATCACTTGTTTGTAAATTTGATTTTTTGTAATTTAAAATAATTGTAAAAGTGAATTTAAAGTATTTTAGTTGCAATTTTGTAAAAAAAATTGCATTTCATTATTTTATACAGTTATACCGTTATACAAAAAAATAGGCTACTCAACATTATAACAATTCTCAAATGGCTTCAACTTTCTTGTATGGATGCGCTATCCAGTGTATTATACAGATCAGTGGGGAAATGAGGTAATTTCCGATCTAATTTGGAAATTTTCATCGAAATTACCTCATTTGCTCTAATGAAAACGTAGTATTAGTTATATTTCTTTTCGGTTAGGAAAGTAGGAACACGTGTAGCTGGTAAAACTAGATTACGATTTTTATCTATTTATTTGCCTAAAAAACAAAACAAACAAATGGCTGTCGCTTAAATGTCATTTGTGCCAAGAATTTCAGTTTGACATTTAAAAATGAACGAGACAGAGATATATTGCTGTTTGTTAAAGAGCTCTATAGAGCTCTTGGCACAAATGACATAAGCGACAGCCATTTGTTTGTTTTGTTTTGGAGGCAAATAAATATTCGGAATTGTTTTTTTCCTTTTTTATAGAAAACCTGCAAGTAAAAATGTTTTTATACTTTATATAAGATATTTTAATCTTTTTATTGCACAAAATAGCTAGATTTTTGAAATTAAAACTAGCCCGCCTTTTTTTTTCTTTCCAATTTCAGCTGTCATTTGTGCCAAGTTTTTGTTGTCATTTGAAACTGACAATTTGGTAGAGATCTCTATTGAGCATGAAGAATTTTTTTGTGTGAATGAGAGATACATAGTTGGTAAGGATGTGAGATAGGGATGTGTAGATTGAAATGAAAGGATTTTTTCTCTATGAGTGCTTGTTTACATTGTATTTTTAACGAACGGCGCATCCAGTGAGATGGGTAGATTTTGTGTGAGTAAGAAATAGAAGGGTAAATTCCACCCAAACTACGCCGATGCGCCAGTTTCAATAACTGGTTAAACAGAATAGAATGACGGAACTGAAGCCGCAGACGGAACTGGAAGAGCTGTCAAAAAGTGACGTACGTTATTTTTTTCACATGTCCACAATGGAGCTGTACAGTTTTGAAAGTATTTTGAAGAAAAACAAAAGAATATTATTGTGTACAAGCTCAGAATTCACATTTTTTGTTTTCAATAATTTTCCTTTTAATAAATAATTTTTTTCGCGATACATATAACCACAATATTTTTTTAGGCACTAAGGCCGTGTGCGAATTCGTTTAAAATTTCGATTAAATTTTATCCTAGATTAAATTTTGACATTTCTACGTACAGATTCACCTCACTAGTGTCAAAAATTAATCTTCGGATAAAATTTAACGCGATTTTAAGCCAATTCACACACGGCCTAAAAGCGTCTTTGTAGAAGCGTCAGCTATTATACGTTGACTCTAGAGTCATGACTCTTTTTTCGAATTCCTCTAAAATCATTCTGTGAGTCGCGTGCACTGATCTCTATAATACACTGGATAGCGTATTCATACAAAAATGGTGGCTCCATTTGAACAATTGTTATATTATGCGCCTAACCATTCTTTGTATACCAGTATACATGTATAACATATAAAATACCAAAAATGACATCAAAAATACTAAATATAAAGATATGAATCAAAGATACTGAATATAAAGATAAATATATATATAGATATAAATCACTGATCTCTATAATATACTGGATAGCGCATTCATACAAAAAAGTTGAAGCAAATTGAAGAATTGTTATACTGGCCACTCGTACACCAACTGTCAAAATAGATATAAAAAATATAACAAATATAACAATTTTGTGTTTTCAAGATGAGATGACGTCAAGAACAAAAACAAAGTAGTTTGAGGTTATTTTTTTTTTTGTGAAACCAACAAAATAAAATAGCCAGTCTTTTCGTTTGTTTTTTTTTTGTTTTGTATCCGATATTGGTACAAAAATATATTTTAAACTTGTGCAAAGTGGAAACGAGATCCAGGCACACAAAAAAGTTTTGGGGTTTCTTTATTGAATGGAGAGTGCCACAAATGTGGTTGATACCATTATGGAACACTTGTGGGCAGGTCATTTGATGAAAAACTCAAAAAACTGAAAAAGGTTTTGGGGTTTCTTTATTGAATGGAGAATGCCACAAATGTGGTTGATACCATTTTGGAATCTGCTCTCGATGCCTTTAAAAGGAGCATAAAAAGTTTTGATTCCAAAGCTCTATAAAAAAATTCAATCTCGGAGTACACTTGTAGGTACATAAGTCGCTATTGAATTATATAGAAAGTAACAAAATTTAGTACTTTATTGTCCTGGCGAAGAGCCTCGCCTATTATTGCACCCGCTGTGCAATCGCACCGAGCCTTGCAGCGTGCTGTTCCTTCGTAAGTATCAATTAGGAGATACTTAGTCACAATTTGAGCGAGGATTTCTAGCTTCTTATCCTGGATGTGTCTCTTGAACAGTGGGTGGGAATCCTTTGACTTTCTTATGATGAATTAATCTTGTTCCATGGCTGCAACAAGATCGTTATTCTCATTTGAGAAGGTTTCGTATAAGCAGAATGTTCTGCAAATCTACTTGTTAATAATCGTCCAGACCAGGCCCAAATTTTTCGACGAACTTGTGGCGTGTCTGGATCTGGTTTCCACTTTTGACAAGTTTAAAAAATAATTTTGTACCAATATCGGATACAACACAAAAAAAAAAACAAACGAAAAGACTGACTGACTATTTTATTTTGTTGGTTTCACAAAAAAAAATAAGAAATAACCTCAAACTCCTTTTTTTTTTGTTTCTCATAGATATCCAAATTGGCCACTCAGCCACCTTATGTCATCTTCAATTGGAATGAAAAAAACTGTTATACTTGAATGGTATACACAATCCAGTATATAATAGAGATCAGTGATATAAATTAGAACTACAGAAACTGTTATACATTGTAGGTAATACACTATCCAGTGTATTATAGAGTGGTCGCTTGCTATTACACGCTGACTCTCGATTCATGACTTAAATTTGACAGTTCTCTTTTAGTTTTGTTGTCCGTGTTAATGCTTTTTGTCTCCGCACCATACAAGTTTACATGTGCTCTCGACGAGAAACGAACAGAAATGAAGCGACATGGTAAAATAACGAACAAGAGAAAAGGAAAACGTCAAAGAGAGTCGCCGAAAATTTGGCCCACGACTGTCCGGTTCAAAGATTTTCCATCTCATTCTTTTTCTCTTTCGCACTCATTACTTTTGAAAAAGACTCATGACTTTAGAGTCATCGTGTAAATAGTCTACTATTTTTCCATCTCATTCTTTTTCACTCATTAGTCTACTATTACTTAACTGGATAGCGCATCCAAACAAGAAAGTTGAATCCATTTTAGAATTGTTATAATGTTGAGTTGCCTATTTTTTTGTATAACGGTATAAATGTATGACATAATGAAATGCAAATTTTTTTTTACAAAATTGCAACTAAAATATTTTAAGTTCACTTTTACAATTATTTTAAATTACAAAAAATCAAATTTACAAACAAGTGATGGTTCTTTTGCTTTTTTTTCTTAGAAATTCCACTTTGGTTTTTGCCCCTTTTCGGTTGTAGTAGAATTTTTGAGATCTCAGCAACTTGAACTGGCCTTCTCAGCATCACTGAACATACCTAAAGTGTTGAGTTGCCTACGTACTTGTCATCTTCAATTGGAAGTAGAAAAACTGTTATACTTTGTAGGGAATCCACTATCCAGTGTAGTATGGAGATCAGTGATTTTTCCAGCCTATTTTGGTTCTCTTTCTCCTCCTTTCCAGTTTCTTGTGTGTGTTTAGTACGCTATCCAGTGTATTATAGAGATCAGTGGTTTAGTATACATGGATGTCGTTTATTTGATGTCGTATAATGAAAAATGAAGAGGAAAGCAATTAAGACCGAAGAGTGCAACGACAGAAATTCTCATTGGAAAAATCAGACCAAATGAACATTTCACCAGATTTCTGGAAAAAACTTGTGGGAAAAGTTAAACAATGTAATCCAGACAAACCAAGAGAAAAATCGCATCTCGAGAGAATTTGTGTAAAAGCAGTCTAGGTTGCCGGCTTTATAATTCCAACGCATTCGTTTTTTGATTACTGATCGAATCGGTGTAGTGGCAAGAGTAAAATATGAAGTATGGACGAACTATAAGTTAAAAATCTTAATAGTTAATGCAAAACCGTAACTGATTGATTGCTCTTCAACTAGGCTTAGTGTCGATGGACTCGAAGTATATTTTCCTTATGAATACATCTACCCTGAACAATATGCGTACATGGTGGAACTCAAAAGGGCATTGGATGCTAAAGGGCATTGTCTTTTAGAAATGCCTTCAGGAACTGGCAAAACTGCAACTTTACTATCATTGATTATCGCCTACATGATAGCTCATCCTGAGAATGTACGTAAGCTAATCTATTGTTCTCGTACAGTTCCTGAAATTGAAAAGGTGGTCGCCGAATTGAAAAGTCTATTGAATTATTATGCTAAGTATTCACAATCGCCTCCAAAGATGACTGGTTTAGTTTTGAGTTCAAGAAAGAACATGTGCATCCACCCAGAAGTTAGTAAACAGCATGAGGGCAAATCAGTTGATGGGATGTGTTTTAGTCTAACAGCAAGCTATGTTCGTGAGAAAGCCGAATTAGATACAAATACACCTACTTGTAAAGAAAGAAATGTTTTAAAATTTAGTTATAGTGTAACATTTTTCACAGGTCAATATTATGACGGATTTAATTTAGAAGGCAAGGAATTGACTATTCCCGAGGGGGTTTATAGTCTTGATGATTTGAAAGAATATGGAAGAGCAAGGAATTGGTGCCCCTATTTCACTGCACGATATGCGGTGAGTATTGGTATTATAAAACTAATTGAATCCATTTTTTATATCGGCTTTAATATGAAAACAAAAGTCGCTAGTTAGTTTAATAGACATGGGGCAAATCATAATATTATATATTAAAAGCAAGTTATTTAGTTTAATTTTATCTAGCAACTAGTGCCATTACATGGTGTCCGCTAAACTGGAGAGCCAGGAAGTAGATTTTGATCATGGAAAGTCGCGGAATTTGGGAAGCGGTCAGGGATTTTTTCCTGTATCAATTTTTTCCTTGTTTTCATTCAGCCCTATCGGGAATTCCGTGGGAAATATTTTCCCCTCGGAATTTTATCGTTCACGGGAACACATTCCTCCTATCGGGAATTCCCCACGGAATTTTTTTCCTTGAGAAAAAGTTTCACCAACATGAAAATAATAAACAAAAATTCGAACTTTATTTTCGAAGACAAGTAATTTTGGTGTCAACAATAAAATAAGGCAAATAATATCATCTTTTTTATTAATGGAAGAAATAGAGCAAAGAGAACGAAATGAACAGAAATTAATAAGGCGAAGTTTAAGGGATCACTCAAATCCTTTAGAGCTACCACAGCCACTTTTTCCAAAACAGCTTATGATGTTATGCCCTTTTGTCGTTCTTCTGTTATTCGAGGAGTTTTAATTTTGTTTTCGGTGTTTATTGTTTTTGATTCTTCCTGTTCAGTGTGTTTTTCTTGTTGTGCCTGTGGTTCTGGTGAATTGATAAGTATGTCCATTAGAAAGTTCTCTTCAAATGACTTGTCCTTTAATACATCAGCAGAACGGTTGGGTGTTAATGAAAATGAGCAATTTTATTTTTCAGTTTTTTTATTTGGATTAACGTCAAACTTTCATTTTTTTTGCTGCATGAAGGCAACCCAAAAGTAGAAGCATTGGGACACCCTCCAACCGATTCTTTCATTGCACAAATTCTTATGATAGTTTCGTCCAACGAACTGAATTTATACTTCTTGATAGGGCCTCCACTAGGTGCTTTTCTTTGTCTCAAGTTGTGAGAAATTTTTTTCCTTATAAACTTTTTTTTTTTTATAAAACCAAACCTTAAATTAACTTGTCTAAAGAAAAACATCAACAAAAAAATGTATCATTTAATTTTTTCCATTCGGCAACAGATTTTATCGGTGGGCCCAAACAATTGACACCACTTTCAACTTTCTTCCAAAATTCTTGAACATCTTCCTTGGGTCGTTTTATTGTAAATCCATTTGTAATATCTCTGTTTTTTTTAATTAAGCTAATTAAAACGTCAATTTGCTTTGAATTTGATGAATTCGATCTTAAAAAGTAATTAATTTATTTTTTTTTTGTAGAGAGCAACTTACATCGCTGCTTCCGTTTTCAATTTCTCTCGTAAAATGACCGGGGAATATTCCGAGGGAAAAACCATTAAATTTCCCATACAAAATATGTTGACGATAGGTATTTTTTCCCTCGGAATTTTTCCCTAATTTCAAAAAATGTTCCCGATACCTATTTCTCGAATATGGGAAAAATTCCGTGGGAAAAGAAGTTCCCGATAACCCCAATTTTGTTTCGATGACATTATTTTATTATTATTATTTTAGTTGTTATTATATCGCTTTACATAAGTTATCTAAGATTTATGATTAGAAAAATCAGGATTATGCTGACATAAATGAGGAGCCTGGTTTTTTTTTACATTTTTTTTTTTTTTAATTAGAATACACTAATTTGTTGTTTCTTAGGCCCATTTGCTGAAACGAAACTTAAATATTTATGTTCAACTTAAACGCTTATGTTTTACTTTTTCCTCAGCGTAAACTGTCACATAAGCTCTTATATTGAACTTAAATATTTAAGTTTCGTTTCAGCAAATGGCTCTTAATCTATTAGTTCAGTAATGTAAGTTAAATAAGGTATCAACTCCAAAATAGCTATCAAGTTGAATTTTGGCATGCACTTTCTTCATAACCTCTTTTATAAATCTAGAGAGTTCCCTATCGATAAATCCTTTATTATAACGGTCAAAATACAGAAAACTTGTTTTCTTTTCATAAAAATCGATTTGATTTATCTAAGTTTTTGATGTTGTTTTTTTTTTTGTCAAAAATATATACTAAAGTGTAAAATTAAAGTAGGTATGTACATACAACTTGCAATAAAAACACAATTCAACTTCATTTTTAGAAAGAACGATTGTTGAGTTATTTGGCGATGAAAATGTTTTACTTGTTCAATTCTTGTCTCTAAAATACTTTTTCGTCAAAAATGTATAGAGAGCATTATTTTAAAATGGTTAAAAAAATTACAAAAATGCTCAGACATGATCATTCTACCATTGGAGATCATTCTGTCTAGCTGTGTAAGGTTGAGATATATTCCTATAGCCTGGAGAATGGCAAAAGTAGTTTTTATTCCAAAAGCAGGAAAACCTTCCCACGTTAACCCTAAAGATCTACGACCAATTAGCCTATCATCCTTCTTTCTTAAGACCCTGGAAAGATTGATTGAAATTCACATCAGACATAACTTAAAACCATGTCTCATTTCCACAGCACTTCATTCACTGGTGCGTAGCATTGAATATTCCCTCAAATACAAAGAATACAACTTAGTGGCTTTCCTAGATATCGAAGGAGCATTCAATAACGTCAGCTACCAGGCGATTACAACAGCAATGAACAAGCTAAAAATAGAGAAATCACTCATTGATATAATTAGTCTCATGCTTAACAGCAGGACAATAATTTCCAACATGAGGAGCTTTACCACCACCAGATTGGTGAATCGAGGAACCCCCAAGGTGGGGTCCTTTCGCCTCTTTTATGGAACATGGTGGTAAACGACCTCTTAACATCATTGGAAGCAGATGGTTTAAAAGTGATTGCCTATGCTGACGACGTTGCAATATCTGTATCTGGGAAACACCCACAAGTTCTTTCGGAACTCCTACAAAATGCCTTAAACAGGCTCACCAATTGGGCAAAGCATTGTGGCTTGGACGTCAACCCACAAAAATTCCTCAAATTAGCCCACCCACAATTAAAGGAATATCCCTAAACTTCTCCGACCAAGCCAAATATTTAGGTCTTACTTTAGACAAAAAACTAAATTGGAAGGCAAATATTGATGAAAGAGTTAAGAAGGCTACTGTAGCACTCTTTACATGTAAAAAGGCCATAGGCTCAAAGTGGGGCTTTTCCCCAAAAATAACCCACTGGCTATATACCTCGGTAATCAGACCGATACTCACTTATGGAGTTGTCGTATGGTGGACCGCACTGGACAAAATGGTAAATTTGAATAAACTCATTAAAGTCCAGCGGTCAGCAGGTATGTGCATCACGGGAGCACTTCGCTCAACACCAACAGCAGCTTTAGAAGTACTTCTAAACCTAACACCTCTTGACATCTTCTCCAAAATGGTGGCAGCCAACTCATGCGTGAGGCTTAGAGCCACATCTCAATGGATCAGTAACAACACTGGTCATACTACTATTTTAGACAATTTCAGATCTATCCCAGATCGCTTAGACTATACCACCCCAAAAATGGTATTCGATAATAACTTCCATATTTCTATCCCCTCAAGATCCTTTTGGGAAGAAGGAGGACCTCAAGAAGAAAACACGATACACTTCTATACAGACGGTTTAAAGACCGACAACGGCGTTGGAAGTGGTATCTATTCGAAACAACTGAATCTCAGTCTATCATATAGACTTCCCAATCAATGTAGAGTGTTCCAAGCAGAAGTAATGGCGATAAAAGAGGCATTATCCTGGCTCAAAGAAAACGTTATATCTTGTAAGGATATACGTATCTTCTCAGACAGCCAAGCCGCTCTCAAATCTCTCGCGTCTGTCTCCACAAACTCTATCATAGTCCACGACTGTCGATCATCTCTGAATGAGATGACAGAACAGTTTAACATTCACCTCATCTGGGTGCCGGGCCACAGGGACATTCCGGAAAATTGTAAAGCTGATGAGCTCGCCAAAAACGGAACACTTCTGCCCATTGTTAGACAAAGACACAACATAGGAACACCACTTGCTACATGCAAACACCTCTTCAAACAATATGCTCTAGAATCAACAAGTGCTAGATGGTCACAGGGTACCACCTGCCTAGCAACTAAACAAATATGGCCATGCATAGACCTGAAGCGGTCAAAAGGCTTGATTTCCCTGAGCAGACAAAGTTTAAGCTCCACAATTGGAGTCATAACAGGACACTGCCTCATAGGTAGACATGCTAAGAGGCTGGGGGTCTACACAAATGACTTCTGTAGAAGCTGCATGGACGAGGAAGAAGAGGAATCAATCCAACATCTTCTATGTACATGTCCGGCACTCTCCAATAGAAGGAACACCTACCTAGGTAGCCCCTTCTTTGATAATACCAGTGAACTGGCAACCATCGACACAAAATGTCTCTCGAACTTCATTAAAAGCATAAAATGGTTTGATTAATTTCATAACTCTCCCATGAGTAACTTTCCTTAGTGGTACCACAATGGACCCTTAGGGTCTAAGTGAGTCAACAACATCTAGACGGCCACTCTAACCTAACCTAACCATTATTTTAAAATATACTCATATGACGGTGGTTTCCATTTTTGTATGTACTTCCTTCCACAACTGCTTTGGGTATCTTTTTGCTGGAAGTGGGTTAATGGAAGTAATAGGCATCATTTACGCTCATAATTAGAAAAAATATTACCTGGTAACGCATGTTGAAGGGCCTTTAGCGCCTACACACTACCACATGGAAATCTTTTTTCAAATTATTTTCAATGCCATGAAGTTCAATGATAATGAAAAATACTTCGGACTTGATAATTTACGGGGTTTGCGAGCCAGAATCATTTGAAGATGTTCAAAACTTGAGTCATCTTAATGATTTTTGAAGAAAAGGTTTGATATAAAACTTTCAGAATTTAAACATAGGTCCAACAACAAACATTTGGATTCAGTACTATGAAATGAAAACAAGAGCGAAGGAATTTCTCAGAGCTATGGGAAACACGGAAGGATATTTAGTAACGGTAAAAAGAATGCTGCCGACAGGAAGCTAGATATTTTCTCTATGCTAAGTCTGTGACTTTGTACGCTAAGGAAATGGACAAATTGGAAAGTTTTATATCAAAGAGTTATGAATAAAAAGTATTTTATTTGAATAGTCTTTTCATTTCCATAAACTATACTACTTGGTATGGTCCCCACTTTTTTAAAGTTAAATAACTTTTTGTTTAATTCGTTCAGTTGTATTATTTTCTCACTTTCAATACAATCGATAATGTATGTCTCCAAAAAGCTCCTTTGAAAATGCAAGGCGAGTTCTTTTGGCATTAAGGGTAGGTTCCCTTCAGAAGCAAACTCAGATTTCATGTAGATGCATTTTAATGTATTAGTGAAAGAATTAATTTCCCTTTTCTTCAAAGTCAGTCCTTTTTGTGAAAAAATTACTTTATTTTCTCTCAGAGCCATAGACAGAGTTATGCACATACGAAACGCACAAGCAGAAGCAGCACTACTAGAAGTAGTTAGACAAGAACAAGAGAATTCAAAAAAGGTACCATATTTAAAAAGGAAATTACGCTGAGAGCCAGAGAAAGAGTTACGCAATTACGCACATACGCATCGCACAAGCAGAATGCACGAGAAGTAGCAAGACAAGATCGAAGACTAAAAAAAAACATTGTGTATGCGTACTTTACATACCTGGCAATATGTGAGCTAAAGCAGGAAGACAGAAGGTAATGCTGCTGAGATTTATTGGCGGGGAAAGGAACAGCATTTTTGTTTTTTTTTTTTTGTTTATTCCTAAGTACTTTGTTGTTTTCTTTTAGGTTTGGTGGGCGAAACTTTTCTTTTTTTCCATGTTTTGGATACAGGTATATATATACCTACTTTCGTTGGTTCGTGATCATTTCTTAGTTTTTATAAATGTACCTAGTTTTTGTTTGAAGGATTTTTGTGCATGACTAAAATAAAAAAATTAACTTAGGTAGGTATGAAAAAATTAGGATAAATAGGTAGAATAGGTATTTTTTTTTAATAAACTGTTGAGAAAGAACAAATTTTTTGGAGATACATAGGTCTTTTTTTTTTTGGGTTATATATTTTATTTTTTTTCAGGTTCGGGACGGCACAATGTCAATTGGTAGATATTATTTTGATGCAAAATAGATTTCTCAAGTGACGTATGTAGGTGGTAGATAAATGGATTGCGTTAGTACATAAAGTCAACGTTTAGTTGAATACATACCATATATACATACATGTTACCTATTTTACATACCTAAGGTGTGCGTAAGAGCGTGCAGAGATGGGTCGAGAAAAAAAAAGAAATCTTATAGGAGAGGTCCAATATCCCCGATTTAGCCGGTATAGGCAGTTATCTAAAAAAGGGTGATGAATAAAAGCTAGAGCTTATAGGTTGGGTCGAGACTCGAGATAGAAAAAAATTGTATAGGAGTGAGGTCTATTCGCCTCGTTTAGCCAGGATGGCAATTTTCTTAAAAATTGTCTTAAAACAGAAAAAAGGAGGCTGGATTTCACCCACACTCATAACTTCACATTGGTTCCCTTTGAAACTCGACACCCGATGTTATTTTTTATAAGAAAATTACCAATTAAAAATCTTCGAAAAACTTTTCAGTTCTGCAGTCAAAGGAAGGCTGTTTGATATAAATATTTCAACAATTATTCAAAAAAAAAAAAAGAACTGTCAATTGAATTTTCTTACAAACATTAATAATTTACTAATTATGGCATTGTGTGTAGGGTAAAATTATCTGGGAGTTAATATCATTGGTTGTTCTCGAGACATTCGAGCCGAAAAACATTTTTTAACAATATTAAGCAGTTTTTAAATGTTTTTTTTAATTAAAAAAAAAAAGGATCACTAATTTTTCTGTACGTCATTATGCATAGAATAAAACCAGGCCGAAGTCGATAGCATTATTTGTTCTAGAGCCGCTAATTGAGTTTTTTTTTTTTGAAAATCCTTTCTGCACGTTATGGCCTTATTATCTGTAAAAAAAATTTATTTGACGTCGATATCCCTATGAATTCTCGAGATATCGTCGGCGAAAAAAGCTTCCGAACGAACACAATTTTTTAAATTTTGTTTTCCAAATTTCGAGTTTAAAAGTTCTAGTTAAAGCGCTAATTGAATTTTTCTGAAAGCCTTTTTTACACTTTATTGCCTTATTATTAATAAAATAAACTTTATTTGATGTCGATACCTTTATTTGTTCTCAAAATATCGTCGACGAAAAAAGATCACGAACGTACATATACATACTACATAGGCATCTCTAAGGCGCCAGTTATAGCGAAATTCATCATTGAAAATTTTAATGATTCATTTTTAGACGTTTAGGGTGCTAAATCTATGATTATTTTGATTTTGATGACAAAATAAAGCTTATGGCTTAATTAATAAATCTGGCCAAAAAAAAAAAACTAAATTCGGCCCAACCTTTCACATGAAATATCTTTTTATTTCAATGATCATTGATAAAGTAGTGCAATCATTGAAATAATAAAAGTCAGTTTGTGTTGAAGGTTCGGCCGAATTTAAATTTTTTTTTTGGCAGATATATATTTATTAAGGCATAGGCATTATTTTGGCATCAAAATATTTATAAATTTTACTTTCTAAACGTCTTGAAATTAATCAGTAAAATTTTCAATGATGAATTTCAATGATAGCTATAACTGGCGCCTTAAAATCGATAAATTTGTATGAATACCAGAGCTGGAAACGTGAAGAAATGTTCAAATTTTCGATCCGACAAATCGGACCATTTACAATAATTTCCAATGGAAAGTTAAAAACAATATATTTTTACGGTGGCGTAGTGGTCAAGCAAATTTGCCCAATTATGAGGCAAACTTCACTTTATGCATAAATACGTACCTACTAAGAATCAACCTATCTTCAAAACTGTATTTTAATTTTGCGTACGTCAAAGATTTTTCACAGATTTTTCCCTATTTCCTTTAAAACATCCCCATTGAAAAATAAATGATAGATACCTTACTAACTTCCTACCTACCTATACACATTTCTTCATTTTTTCACAGACACGAACATTTTATCAAAAACATCTTCAGAATTACTAATTTCCTTATTCTTAACCTGCCTTAAAAAATCTTGGGTGCATACGGTATACCTATTGATCACATCGAACGACACAAAGACATAATGTAACCATGCATTCATTCATAAGTAAAAAGCAACCTCAAGTTAGCTTCGCAAAATTATACATGTCTTTTCCATCACGTCATTAGAAATATATACTACCCTAACTGCACACAGTTAAAAAAAAATTGTGTCTACCTAAATCCCACCGCGACCTTCCACGACCAAAAATCATTTATTATATTTTCTGTAAGATGAGAGATCATTGAAGAAGAAATCAACACAAAAAAATGACAGGAGAGTGAGAGCGAATGTGGGAAATTTTTCTTGCAAATGACCCGCGCTGATGGAGCGGAATTCTTGTGAACTGCAAGCTTCTTTGTGTGCGTGTGCAAGGAAATTTGTTGTTAAAAAATGCGAAATAGACACTTTTTCTATTATTTTAATAAAAAAAACTTATGCAAGTAATTTTTGTTTCTGCCCTCGAAACTAGTTAAAAAAATATTGAAAAAAAAATAATAAAAATAACTGAAAATTGAGTAAGCTATCTTTTCTTCACAACGACGTTTCAAATGTCGATAAATAAAATTGCATTTTAAATTATGTTATGAACAAAAAAATAAGAAAATTTTGACGATATTGATTTATTAAACATATTTTCTTTAAAACATAAATAATTTCAAAAAAAGAAAAAAATAGCAAGACTTTGCCCCAGGATCTTGAAAAAAATATTACCAAAAAAAAACGTATTTTTTTTGTTTTTGACCTAAGATCACTTTTATATGTATTTTTAAAAAATTGAAAAAAATTTAAATAACACACCATATTTATTAACTTTGAAATATACCCGATTTGGGATCGTTACCTTCAAAACTTTTGAAGTTTTGTCAAATCGCGTAACCTTGTAAATTCGCTTTTATTATGAACAATTGCCCATTTTTTTTTGGAATAAATTATAAAATTATTAAACAAAAAACATTATTATTAACTTTAAACATTTATTTTCTTACAAAAAAAAATATAAAAAAAATGATTTCTAAAATATGCCCCAGTGATTTATCGAAAACCTTCCGTAAAATTGTGGATATTTTATTTTCTGTAGCGGATTTGAGGTACAAAGAATTTTTTTTTTTAATTTTTAAAGTAAACAAATATTTTTGCCTAATATTTTTCAATCAAAATCCTTTTGTTTCAATAAAATATTTGAAAAATTGTGGATGCTATACAGCTAAACGTGAAGTTTCCACCTATTTTCTTGAGGGAAACCTCCCCTTAAATTAATAATATGTCTACTCATGGAAATAATATACAAAAAATATTTGTTTTCAAATTTTTGGCCAGGGAAATTTGAAAATTGGTCAGGAAAGTCTGGAAAATACAAAAATTTTATTTGTTTATTGTTTATTTATTTACATCATCAGTTATAAACTCTTACAGATTATGAAATTTGCAATAATTATACAGGGTGATAAGTTTTTAAAAACTGTTCACTAAAAGAACTTATTTTATACACAACATGGAAGCACATATTTCTGACTTAACAAAACAGTATAAGTTAATTATTTTAGAAAATTGCTCCTCCTGTTATTTTCAATTTTCTCAAAAATTAAGACATTTTAGCATCCGGTTTTCTGTTTTTGACTGAAATCTAATAAGAGTATTGAATTTTGAAAACAAAAATTATACTTAATTACATAAAATTTTGAAAAAAATTAGTTTGAAACTTTTTTTTTCATTTTTTTTTTTTTTTTTCAAAATTTCGAGTTTGGAAATTAATTTTTCAAAACTATTCAGTAGCACAACTTAATTTAAAATGAAAATCAAAGAAGAGATTTCTGGCTTTCCAAAAAGGTATAGCAAGGCATTTTAAATTGTACCGTTGTTTTTAAATATTTTGTTTTAAAACAATTTTCTAGGAAATTGCCCCGCCTGCCTAAATGGGGGGAAATAGACCACCCCTCCCATACGATTTGTTTCTTGTCTTAACCCAACCTACTCGCTGAGACTGAGACATTTTGCTTCGAGGTAGTTCTCCGATCAGAAAAATGTCTCCGATTCGTAGGAAATCGGAGAGAATTCTGCTCCGACGGTTACCTCGATAGGGCCGACTATTTATTTCATTAACACAGCGAGTTATTGGCTCATTTAAGACAAAATTCGCCCTGTGATTATCTCTGAAATAACTGAGATTAATTTCGGTTTCTAAGGAATTGACTTGGTGCATACAAATGGGTTGGGTACGATATCCCGCTTTTTATAATCCCGTTTTTTTAAATCCCGTTTTTTTAAATCCCGATTTTTTTTAATCCCGCTTTATAATCCTGTTTTTTACCATCCCGCTTTTTTATACAGCCCTATTCTGCTAAACATTCACGTGCTTGTATTCTGCTTTCCTTCGGAGAGAAATAATTGCTCCAAATTTTGTATAAATTTGGATAAAAACAGGATTTAAACAATTAGATTCTTTTAGAATTTCAGAACTTAATATCAGTTAAGATTTGCACATTAAATATTGAAGATTTAAAAAAAATAATTTAAGGCAAATTGAATGAAACTTTCACGTGAATCAAAAGTTGCGATCGCATCGAAAAGCAAAATAGTGCCGTATAATCCCGCTTTCTATAATCCTGTTTCTTATATTTCCGTTTTTTATAATCCCGTTTCTTATTATCCCGCTTTTGCAATCAAAAGTAGTTGTTTTAGCAAACAACTAAAGCGGGATTTCGTTTAGTTTAGTTAGAATTTATTAAGCGTTAAGTTTGCTATTTTAGAAAATTTACACAGTATGTACATGTTAATAATTGTTTTTAACAAAATTTACAATTGAGTTCTTAAATCTTACTAAATTAGTTTCCATTTTTACATTGTTTGGAAGGTTATTTACAGTTTCTGAAAAATGATAATTTAAATTATTATTGTTTCTTAAGTTGTATGGCCTAAGTTCACTTCTTGTTATAAGTCTTCTTTGTAAATATTTTGGCATTAAGTTGCTTTTTACTTTAAAAATAAATATTAAGGTGTTCACAATAATTTTTTGTTGAAATATTTAGCATATTTCTTATAGATGTATATCGATTACAACATAATATTGATCTCATTCCCTTGCTTTGTAAAATCTGTAGCCTATTTATCATTAATTCTGTTCCCAATAATAGTATAGTAGGACTTAAAAATAAGTGAAATAAAAACTAATTTTGTAGATAGGTAAATTTAATATAACAATTTAAAGAATCTGGATTTAAAGAAACATTGAATGTATCCTATGTATAAACAGTGAGGTAGGATTTACCGGTAAATTCTAGATTTTTTGTTATTTCGCCTTTTTATCGTAATCGTAACATATATATACAGGGTGGGGCAAAAGGTATGAACCGGTTTTGACCGGCTGGCGCTCGGCCTGTGGTTGTGGTGGAAAAAGGGGAGGGGTCTTGTTGTGGCAGTGAGAGAGTCTAGTTTTCAGTAGCAACTATGGTTTGGACAGGAGAGCATCGTGAGTTTGCTGTAAGGACATTTTTTGAAAATGGCCGTTCTGTTATCGCCACGCGGAGAGCCTTCCGACAGCACTTCAATATCCCTGTTGGGGGAAACGGGTCTGGCGGTGATGCAATCAGACGTTGGGCTAGGACATTGGAAAACATTGTTTCAACACCAACTCCTTCGGCAATTGGAAGACCAAGAACTGCAAGAACTCCTGAAAATGTCACCTTGGCAAGAAATGCTATCGAACAGTCTCCCAGTCAATGATAAAAGAGTTTTTTGAACCCGAGCTGGAAGAATTGAGTGAAGAATTGAACTAAGTGAGACATCTGGTTGCAACAGGACATGGCTACATCCCACACTGCTAGGATTTCAATGGCGAGATAGAGGCAAGTGTTCCCCCAGCACCTAGTCTCTTTGAGGGGTGACGTGCAGTGGCCTGCGCGCTCAACAGATTAGAGCATTTGTGTTTTTTTTTCTGTGGGGGTACATAAAGGAAAAAGTTTTTAAACTTCGTCCACATACCCTGGAAGAACATAAGGACAGAATCAGAGAAAGTTACGGCAATACCCATCGAAATGTGCAGAAAAGCCGTTAAAAACTTCAGAATTCCCGTTCAAGAGTGCATCGTGGCTGACGGCCGCCACCTACGTGATATCATCTTTTAAAACTTAATGTAAAAAACTAGACTCTGTACTGAATTAAACAATATAATCATAATTTCTGTAAGTTGCATTGTTTTTGTTTTACATCCCTTATACCTTTTGCCCCACCCTGTATATGCATAATATGTTAGTTCAATTGAATACTGTGTGCGATACGACGCAAAACTCCTATTTAACTCATTTTGGTCCAGTTTTTCATATTGTTTATAGCCTGTTATTTTAATACATTATTTTTTTTAAATAATTCAGTTTGGCAGTTTTAATTTTTTTTAAACTTCTTTTTGCACCGCAATTTTATCTTTAGCTAATTATTTTCTACATCATTATCATCTACTTCTGTTTGCACCGCAATTTCTTATTTTATTAATTATTTTCTACATCCTATCGTCTAGCTAAAACATAAAATGTGTTTTACCTCAATCACTTTTTAACCCAATAAACGATAACGGTAAAAATAATTTAGTTTTTGCGATCAAAAAATTAAACTTGGACAATAGGAAAATAACCAACTTCATATTTAATAGGGGTATTCACGATCCGGTGCAACAAGTCTAATAAAATTGCAAAATTTTATTTTTTTTGGTAGATCGTGAAAGCACTTTGTCTATTCCGTTGTAACACTGCAGAAAATACGCACCTAACTGTTCAAGATTTTGTTTGGAAAGTGATTCTATATTATTTAATGAAAATACAACTTGTCGTGACAATTGTTTTAAAATTGAATGCGTTAATAATTTTAAATATTTTGGTATTATATTAGATCAAAATCTTAGTTGGACAGATCACACTTCTTACCTAAAGCAATATTTGAATAGGATCGTAAGGCACCTTTATCATCTCAGCCTGGTTTATAATGGGCTAATAAAATCAAAGCTACAATATGGAATATCTTGTTGGGGAGGTACATATTTTTATAAAATTAAACCGTTATAATATATGGAGAAAAATGGAGGCGGAACAAGACAGCATACATAAAAGTGCTTATAAAAATGCTGATGCTCCAAATGCATTTGATAAACAAACCTCACATCGCGCCCTGTGACGTCAGTGGTCAGCAGTAGCAGAGTGCGTAGTGCACACAGCTTCGAAGACAGCAAATCTGATGCGCGGGTTCAAATACCGCATGATGTGTAGAAAGTTTTTCAAATAAAATTGGATTAAGGCTCAGCATCACTATAAAGGAGACTGATGATATGGCTTGGCACCCCTTGAAATAGCTATATCTCCAGCCAAACAAAAATAAAAAAAACGAATTAAATACCAAAAAAAAATTAATTCGTAAGCAATTGGTGGTAGCGCCTTTAAGTTGTTGTTGTTCACAAACTCAATGAAATTGACGGAATAAAGAATGGTCAAGTCTAATAAACTGACATTCTAGTATGAATTGTCTTAATTTTTCTGATATTTTAATTATGTTATATATCGTCACTTATGTCCAGTACTTTATTGATGAGTTTATATGCTGTGTTTATTTTATATTTCATTAGTTGAAGAAATTTAATTTACCCTATAAAATTTATTGCAAACATTTTGTTTTGAAAGTGGAATAAGTCCATAAGCAACTATAAATTGCAGTTATTATTGGTTGGCTTTATTTCAGTGGGCAATTTTCCACAGGAGGCATCACTTTATACTTCAAGAACAACATCATAGACAAGATAACGGTATCTTTGGTATGAAAATTGCAATAAGAAATCATTTTACAAATTTTTTTTTAGTTTACTTTGGCAAGCCTAGCTGTTTCGTTAACTGATTACCTACTAAGGCTCGGATTTCAATGAAAATGCATGTTTATTCCTCAAAACATTTAGAAAACTTAGACTAAATTATCTTAAAGAATCATGAAATTGCCTTTAAAATTGCAATGGTGCCTTTTTAACATATTTTATGCAAAATGCATTTTTTCACCATAAATGCATATTTTCATAATAAATGCATATTTTAGCCGCATATTTTGAATTTTTATTTTTTAATAAACTGTGTTTTATTTCCGAAAAGAGTCAAGAACGTGTAATAGTCGACAAAGCTATCTTGGGTTGGTGTGAGTAAATTATTTTGTTCAATATATTGGTTAATTTGGTTTCTTACAACAACTCTTTAGATAAGCAAGGTAATATGCTTATTGGGCGAAAATCACCAGGCTCACTAGCTTTTTGATTTTTTGCGACGGGAATAACTTTAGCGAGTTTCCAGCACTTAGGAAAGTAGGATTGCATAATTCAAGCGTTAATAATGTGAGTAAGGGAATAGTAAACCCAAGGCAGAATGATTTTGATAAATTTTAAAGAGAAAATCAACCCCTATAGCATTGGATTTAATGCTTTTAATAGCATCTATGACTTCAGGTTCGTAAACACAACTCAAATCGAACTCACTAAGAAAATCTCTTCGAAAAGCATATTATGAGACAGATTGATCTGTCACCATACGGCCAGCATGAATAAAATAAGTATTCAGCTGATTAGGATCAAGAGTGTATGCGTTACTATTTTTACTAACAACACCAGATTCACGAAGATTATTCCACAAAACCTTGGAAGGCAGTGAAGTATTTAATTTAGATGCATAGTATTGTCTTTTTGAATCCCTTATTGCAGCAGTTGAAAGATTTCGATACTCTTTGTACATGTCCCAATTATTCTTACTTCTATATCTTTTCCAGTGTGAGTAACACCTGTTTCGATGCTTTATTAAAGACTTTATCTTGTTTTTTAAGACTTTATATGAGAATTGAACCATGGCGAAGCTTTATTTTTAACTCGAACTGCTTTCAACGGAACATGCATATAAATATAACTTTATCCTCAACATTAGGAATATTCATAACATAATTAAACGGCCATCGTACTAAATCCTAAGCTAATAATGTTTCATTGATACCATTGAAATCTCTGGAAAAATAATGATTAGAAGGAGGTAGTATGTTAAAGTTTATATTTAAGGTGACAAAAAGCAAGTCATGATAACAAGGAATGAAGGGAATGGAGCACTGGTTAAAAAAAGTTACAATATCTACACTAGAAACTAAGCATAAATCGATTAAACTCGGGGTGCAATTTGGTCTAAAATGTGTTGGTGCAGATTGATTAACGACGTCTAATCCCGTAAAATAACACTCATCAAATAATTTTCTTGAGACAGAGCTGTCATCCAAGAGATTAACATTAAAATCACCACAAACCAAGAAAAAAACGTAGTCACAACTATAAACTCGTAAGCATTCAAAAAATGAATCCAAGCTAAACTCTCTGCTAGGGTTGTAGCCACATGCAAGAAAGCATTTATCATTGCCATCAAACATTTCAATAAAAATGAACTCAACGAAAGAATCCTGTGCAGATTTTTTAATAATTTTACACGATAATGATTGCTTGCAGTATATAGCCACAGGTCGAAGATAAAGCCCCGTCATTTGTTTCAGCATCAACGTTGGATTCTCTGCCAAGTAGTTTATTCATGTCCAGAATCGAATTAATTAGTACTCTCTTCGTCTTTCCAAGCTCCTTTACCCAAATTTTGCCAGCGATGGAAATGACAGACTCAATTTGTTTTCAAGACGTTTTTCGGTTGCAATAATTGATTGTTGCAATGATTGTAACATGCTCGCCAATTCATTATTTGTAACCTCACACTCACTCGAACTTTTTTTCGATTGCCTCGTGGTTTTATCTGACAACATTTTATTGCGATCAATATTTTATATGTTTATATTGATAATACACAAAGATTAATTATAAATGGGCAAAGCAAATTTGTTTATTTATGTATAAATTAGTTATAAGAAGCAATTTATTCGGTAATTTATGCGGTAAACTAATTAATTTAATAGACACAAAAAATTACAAGTGCATACTCTTTGACGTTTCTCTCTTTCCATTGTAAGAGTAAGAGCGCATATTTCGTTTTTTTATGTTCATGAAAATCGTAGCCTTAGGTCATTACTAATAAGTTTAAATTTTATTTTGAAGATTACTCTTCTTCGGCTTGTTTGCTCAAAATAATTTATTTAGTTTTCCAAACGTTTCGACTGAGTTTTCAGTCTTCTTCAAGGGCAAATAAGGTCGAAAATTTAAAAATATAGAAAAAAATATGTAAAAAATTGTTTAAACAAAAAATTAAATTACACTTTGAACACTTCTTATAGTTTGAAGTTTAATCTACAACTGACTGGTCTGACTTTGAAAGTGATGTTAGTAAAAAGAAAATGATTTAATTTTTTTTTTCTCAGGAATAGTGGATTTTTTTTATAGAAATTAGGATCATGAATGTAGATATTCTTGAAAATAATTTTTTTTTTAAATTTATTTTCACTTAAAAATCCATTTAGTAAATAAATAAATAAATACAAAAATTTTCTCGATTGTAATGTCTTATAATTTGTTATTATTGGAAGTGAAATACATCCATTTGGGGCTGAAAACCCGTTAACTTGCTTTAAGAATTTTAATAAATTTGATTGCATTTTAAAATTTAACATGTTTATAATCTAAGATCCATCACCTGAATTCTTTAACAATTGCCTATATTTATAAACACATCAAAACGCAAACCCTTAAATATCTCGAAACATTAAAAAAATGGACGTTACCACTTTCAAACACAACGGCTCATATATACAAACTATAGAAGACAGTAAACAGAAAGAAATTGGCAGATCCAAATTATCTAACCGAAATTTCAAGAGAAACATTAAAACAAAAAAAAAATAATATTATTATCACAAACGCATATGAAGGCAACAAAACAGTTGTCTCATACAAAGAGGATTAAAAGACCAACAATTAAATAGTGACTGGATTATTCAAACATAATACAGTGCTGTGCACCTTTCCACTCAAGACGATTCGCAAACAGACGATTTATGTATAGGATATTTGATCAAATTATCTTTCTGAGATATTCATTTTTTGAAATCATTCAAAATTCTCGATTTAGTTTCAGAAGAACACATGTTTTCGGCATTTTTATCAAAATTGTTCTCTTGCAAGTTGTGTTCGCTTTTTTGTCTCAAAACGATATTATCTCGATCAAAAGACTGAATTTTTATGAACCGCAATAATGCACAGAATGAACCACATAACGAAAACTTATTTACAGTGGTCAAAATGCGTCGGTTGGCACTCGTTCGCGTGAGTTGCAAATGTTTTGCAGTCAAAAACAGACACTTTTTTGTAAAAAAAATTTACTCGTTGAAGCTGTTTGTTGATTTGATTTTTGGCTTTCCTCTAGTAAGCATGATAAATAAGAAAGCACACGCAATAAAAATATTTGATATTTTATAACATCTTTTATGACAATTACATGGTTTTTCAACTAGGTGATATTAGTTGCAAATGTTTTGCACAGCATTGTATAATAGATATGAGACAAAAACAACAACTTTCCTGCTAGGTGATATTAGTTGCAAATGTTTTGCACAGCACTGTATAATAGATCTGAGACAAAAACAACAACTTTCCTGCTTTACGGACTGCCAAAAACCCGTAAATCAAACCTGCCACTACGGCAGCATCAACGAATGTACCATGTTACAATCTATCGAAACACATTGGTCAGATTCTTAAAACTTTAATATCTGAAGATTACAATGTGAAGAAATCCTTCATTTTCAAAAAAAGAATAGTTATGAAAAATAATTAATAATAATAATGAAAAATTCAAAAAAACTCTGAAAAATCACACCCAAATACCGAAATCTCAGCTTCTGAAAATTCTGCAGTTCTGCTTAACAGACAAAAAGTATTTCAAAGCAAACTATATAGTCAAACTAGAAAACTAGACAATTTAGTCGATGAAAACAGACCATTTAGTCGATGAAACAATAGACAAGTTTAAAAAATCAAGCACACAAATCAAACTTATAGCTAAATATGTGCAATCATCAAAAAGAAAGACACAGAAATAATACTGAAAACATTAAATGAATAATGCACAAAATTAAAATTCCCCATAGAAATAGATGTTCAAAAGGTAGACACGGTGCATTTAAGAGGACACAAGCGTCCGCAAACTTTTTTCAAAGCGAACCTCTGTCTATCAACTCCTACTCTCACCTCCCCGTGGTGAACATCGGGTGCCTAATACCTTTAACTGAAGATAGGGTTCCAATCCCTGCGGATGGTTTTAGGTGGCAGGAAACGAGAGGGGGAGGAGTGTTCCCACTAAGGCACTTCTGCTTTATCCAGGCGGCAGCGGAAGAATTCCCCAGATGGAATCAACGGTAGCGTCTACAGTTCCAGTTAGTTTGAATTACTTAGAGAACACTTTATATGGGCTACTACCACATATTCGTAGCTCAGGTCTATAAGGAGCGGAATATCCGGATCCCCGCCCTTGAAGTTATAATAAGGGTCTGGTCCTCCAGGCTAGGGGGTCGTTCGTCGGGGTGACTTCCCCACCACGGAATAAGTTGTCCGTTCCGAAACGAACTAAAGCCTCCGATATGGATGATTTTAATCTTCACGACCCAAGCAAACGAAACAAGGACAGTGAATTTCGGATCTGCACGTGGAATGTTGGACCTAAAACAGGCCACGTGCAGCTGAACAACTAGTGGAGAGGGCTGCAGGGAGCAGGGTCAGCGGATTTTTGGTTGTGGTTTTGCTGTAAGGGAAAGACTTAGGCAAAAAGTCTCAGGCTTCAGAAATGTAAGCAAGCGCCTGGTCACAATCCGCATCAAAGCAAAGATCAAAAACATCACGTTGATCTGTGTCCATGCCCCATGCTATGAAAAGATTTAACGTCGCGAAGTTAATATCGCAAGAGATCGCCAGGACTTTTGCAGAGCACGTTTCTCTTAATCTCTCAGCAAACCCACCACAAGCAACATCTGCAGAGGACCAGTGGAAACACTGGCCAAAATGCCATCAGGAGTGTCGCTACTGATGTGCTGGGTTTCACTAGGCCACCACAACGAAACCCCTGGTTCGATGAAGAATGTAGGCTAGCGCATGCAGCAAAGAATGAGGCCTACCAATCAATGCTGCAGACTAGAACTAGAGCTGCTGAGAGAACAGCCCGGGATCTCTACGGGCAAAACCGAAGGGAGGAACGCCGTCTTCTCACGAGGAAAAAGAGAGAGCATGCGAAGCAGGCGGTCGAGTAGTATGAGGACTGTAGCGGCAATCTACCCAGAACGGAAGCCTGCCGAGATGAGAGTGGGAACATGGTGGTAGACATAAAGTCAGTGCTGAGGATCTGGATACAACACTTTTCTAGACTGCTAAACGGCAAAGATGGCAAAAGTTGCTGTTAGATAGAACACTCCATTCAACCTGGACGATGATGGCCAAAATTTCCGTCCACCCGACCTAAATGAAGTGCAGTTAGCGATAGCAAAGCTTAAAGCGTACAAGGCTGCAGTTGCGGATGGCCTACCAGCCGAGCTATTCAAATCACGGGGAGAAGACTTGGTAGGAAGTATACACCAACTTATCTCCAAAATTTGGTCGGAGGAAAGTATGCCTGATAAATGGAATCTCTTTATAGTGTGCCCCATCCACAAGAAAGGAGAAGTTTTGACCTGTGCCAACTACAGAGGTATAAGTCTCCTCAACGTCTCATACAAAATCCTGTCATCTCTACTGTGTGGTCGCTTAAAACTGCTTGTTAACGATCTGATCAGCCCCTATCAGTGTGGTTTTAGGCCCGGCAAATCAACCGTCGATCAAATGTTCACACTCCGAAATATTCTGGAAAAAAACTAGGAATTTCAAATCGATACACAGCACCTCTTTATCGACTTTATCGACTTTATCGACGAACTATACAGAGCCATGTCGTATCTCGGCATCCCTGCCAAACTCTTCCGCTTGTGCAGGATGACGATGAAGGAATCTCGCTGTTCCGTCAAAGTAGGTAAGAACACCACTGAATCCTATGATGTCGAGAAAGGTTTGAGGTAAGGCGATGCGTTATCATGTAACCTATTTAGCATCGTTCTTGAAGCAATTGTACGCAACTCGCAAGCCAACAACAGAGGTACAATTTTTTAAAAAGTGTGTTAACTACTTGCTTATGCAGATGATATTGACATCATTGGGAGAACGAAGTGAGCTGTTACCAGCGCGTTTGTAAGTATTGAATCGGAGGCGGCGAAAATGGGTTTGACTGTTAATGAGGACCAGAAGAATATGCTACCATCGAGAAAGGAATCTCAACACCGTCGGCTCGGGCAAAACGTCACGCTGGATAGGTACAACTTCGAAGTCGTCAAGGAATTTATCTACCTGGGCTCCACTATAACATCGGTGCAGAGATCAAACGAATCAAACGATCTTTGCCAATCGCTGTTTCTTTAGTCTAAGAAGGCATTTGAGTGTAGTAAAGCCCTCTTTAAAAGAACCAAGGAGACCTTATATAAGGCCCTTATCATTCCGGTCCTGTTGGATGGGGCAGAAGCATGGACCCTATCAAAAACGGATGAGAATCTGCTTGGGTGCTTTGAAAGGAAAATTCTTCGGGTGATCTTCGGTCTAATCTGTATCGACAAAGTAAGTAAATTAAAGTAAGTATAGAAATAGAAAATAGAAACCAACTTCTTTTTCTTGATGTAAAGATGCTAAGAAAGAGCAATATCATTTCTTTTGACTGGTATACCAAATCTATGTCATCAGGAAGAATGATTAACTGAATGTCTTCACAGCTAATGAAATATAAACTAAACGGCAAATAATCTCATCATTTAAAATATCTCTTAAATATTATTTCAAAAGTAACTATGTAAGTTCTCTAATACCAATATTATTGTCAATTGTTTTTTGAAGCTAAATAAATATAGACTCCTGAGGAAGTTGGAAAGAAACCACGCAAAACGTAGGTAAATATATGAATTAGTTTTTTAAGTAATTGCATACAAACTTCATTGATCATAAAAGTCAACTTCATTTCATATAACTAAAAGCTGTGATACATGATCAACTAACATAAATAAAACTGGCGCAAAATTTTGAACGATGTAGTATGATGTTAAATCATTTTTAGTATGATGCTAGCTTAAAAACGGGCTTTTCCAAATTTTAAACGAGTTAGGATCATATTATCTTTTTAACATTTTACTAAAGTTAAAATTGCCAAATGCCTATTTTATCTTTTTAGTATGATACTAAATCCAAGTGTCACTTTGGCAGCTACAATTGCAAAAATGGGTTGAACTGTCACTGTTTTAGGCGTGTTCAGCTAGAAAAATAGGTTTAGTATGATACTAGTTAGAAAATGTTTAAAACTAACAATATTTTAGTAAAGAGTTTTAAAGTTAGAAAATTGTTAAGTAGTATCATGCTTATACCTTAACATCAGGCTGTTTAAAATTTTGCGCCCCTGTTTTTAACCTAGCATCATACTAAAAATGCTTTAACATCATACTAAATCGTCTAAAATTTTGCGCCATTGATTCTAGTTTAAACCTCCTTATTTAAAATCACTACTCCAAAAAATCAAAAGAACAATTTTTGTTAGTTCAATGTGGGCGAATTTAACGGAATCAAAATGGGTAACAAATAGACCGAAAAATTTCGGCGGGATTTTTGAAATTGAAATATTTTCGCCGCTTTGGTTTGAATGAAAGCCAATACCTCTTGATGTTTAGGGCATTGGGCCTTACCAATAATCAAATTTAGTAATGACTTAAATACTGCAGTGAAATTAGCCATAACGTTATTGATCCTAAGTTATTAACCATACAATATATTCTCAATATTTTGGAGTCAATTTTATATATGGTTCATTATTTATTGTCTACGTAAATATTTAGGTAATACCATGTACGGTTTGTTAATTTAGAGCCAATTCCATTATCGTTCATTTTACTGAAATATTTAAGTCGTAACTAAATTGATATTGATGAAGATTGATTCCCATTGTGAAAAAGACTGACGACGATAATTAGTATATGAATATTTATGAATTAAAACATTATTTATCTATGAATATTTCATGTGTATGTATATGAATTATACTTAAAAAAATGAACTCATTAAATGCATTGAATTATCTAGTGTTTCATTTTGATTTCAAAAGCTACTGAAGCTGAAAGTGTGAGTGTAATTAATTGTTTATGGTTTTATATCAAGTTCTTCATTAGCTTTGAGAACTTTAAAATTCCAAAAAAAAAAAAACAAAAATGCAATTAAATTACGATGTTTAGAAAGTTTTGAAATTGGTTCTTTTAAAAATCTAACCATTTGGCGATTTCAACTTATCTGATATAAATTGGTCATATTCCTTAAGTGAAAATATGCTTATTCCATGTAATTTAAAGAGGGATTCTGAATTAACTTTTATAGATCATTTATTCGCTATGAACTTATATCAATTGAATAATATTGTTAATAATTTAGATAAAATTCTCGATTTAGTTTTTACTTCACAAGATGAATTGAAAGTTTCAATCACTGATATTGTCCCATATAGTTTATTAAACAATTCAATCCACCATAAAGAATTATATATTGAAATTCAATTATATAGTTATTTAAAAACTAATTGTAACGATTTAAAATCATTTAACTTCTTAAAATCAAATTTCATTGAACTCGATAATTATCTTGGAACTGTAGACTGGAATACTGAATTTTTAAACCTAAATTTGAAGAATATGCTTAACCGTTTCACGGACATCTTAAATACAGCTTTTCACTTATTTGTACCTTATAGGGCTAAACAGAATGTCTCAAAACCTCCGTGGTATAACAAAAGATTGACTCATTTAAAAAATTTAAAAAATAAATCATTTGCCAAGTATAAAATGTCAAACTCGTTAGATGACAAACAAAAATTTTGTATACTTCGTAAAGAATTCATTGTTCTCAGCAAATTCTTGCACAGAAATTATATCTCGAATATTGAGCTTAATTTGAAGAGTGATCCAAAACAATTCTGGAGCTTCATCAATTCTAAAAGGAAATCAATTGGCATACCAACTTCGATGAATTTTAAAGGGAATAATTCTACTGATGTTAATAACACTCTTGAGATTTTTGCTAAATTTTTTGAATCAGTTTACTCAACTTCGCAAGGAAACCCTGTTTTTCTTTCAAATATCGCTCCGAAAGTAGATATTGGCTCAATACATTTAGAATTCTCTGATGTATTAAATGGTCTACAGGTTCTTAAACCCAATCACATTCCTGGTGTCGATGGTATTCCTGCTCTTGTCTTAAAAAAATGTTCTAATTCTGTCTGCTTTCCATTGCAAATTATTTTCAACTTATCTTTATCGTCCGGATTATTCCTGGATGAATGGAAATCTTCTTTTCTGATCCCAATTTATAAGTCTGGCTCGAAAAACAATGTTGAAAATTACAGAGGCATTTGTAAGCTATCCGCAATTCCTAAACTGCTCGAAAGTTTAGTAAAGAGCAAACTCGACTTTTTCGTAAAAGAACATTTAAATGATGCCCAACATGGGTTTATTTCGGGTAGATCAACTGTCACTAATCTGGCATGTTTTTCCTCTTTCGTTATTAATTCTATTGAAAGTCAAAGTCAAGTAGATGCTATCTATACGGATTTTAGTAAGGCATTTGACTCAGTATGCCACATTATACTGCTTAGTAAACTTGAATGCTTTGGGATTCACTCTAATCTCCTTCAGTGGATTTCATCTTTTTTAACTGATAGGGTTCAAAAGGTTAAACTTGACAATAAAACCTCAAGATCTATTAAATGTACCTCAGGAGTTCCCCAGGGTAGTCATCTTGGTCCACTTTTATTTCTAATTTTTATTGATGATATTTGTAGAATCATAAAATTCAGCCAATGCCTCATATACGCTGATGATCTTAAATTATTTTTAAAAGTGAATTCCATTTATGATTGCTTTAATCTCCAAATAGACCTCGATCATTTACCTTACTGGTGTAAGGTAAACTGTCTTAAACTTAACGTTCAGAAATGCTTCGTTATCTCTGTCTGTAGGAAGCTCTCAACTTATGAGTTCACGTATTCTCTTGATAGTACCCCTCTTCAGAGAAAGGCTACAGTAAAGGATTTGGGTGTCTCCTTTGATTCCAAGTTTTCATTTGTTCCGCACATTGATGCTATTGTTGCAAAAGCCAACACAATGATTGGTTTCATTAAAAGAAACTCAATCGACTTCTCGGATCCATTTACCCTAGTGTCTTTATATAACTCATTAGTTAGATCATCACTTGAGTATGCTGATGTCATATGGAACCCTTTCCAACAAACGTTTTCAGATAGAATTGAGAAGGTTCAGAATCGTTTCACAAAATTTGTGTTTTTTAAAATGCGGTGGAACTTTTGTCCAAATTCTCAAGCTCGACATAATCTTCTGGGTTTGAATTCGCTCAAATCTCGAAGAACTATTCACGATATAGTATTTGTGCGAGATATTTTATGTTACCATATAAAGTGCCCTAATCTTTTATCATTAATTTGTATTTATGCCCCGATTAGACCATTGAGAGAAAGATACCTTCTTTTTCAGCCTAAGCATAGGACAAATTATGGTATGAATGAACCAGTTTCAAGGTCAATTAGGGAGTTTAATGAAGTAATTAGTCATATTGACATTGCATGGTCTAGAAATAAATTCAAAAACGATTTGTATTATTTATTTTTAAGAAATTAAGTTACTTTATATATTATTTATTTCTTTGTATATACCTATGTATTTATTTTCTGGCATCTGTTGAGTCTAAAGCTCGTAGATTAGATAAATAAATAAATAAATAAATTTTGTAGCGAGCCTTTTTCGCCATTCGGCCCATGCAGGCAAATTGTGAACCCTTAGCTCAGCGCCAGGTGTGGTTCTTGGACCTAGCTCACTAAAAAAAAATATGTTAATTTTGCCAGTCTTTGCATCCTGTTGTTAATGATATGCGATACATCGCCTCTACCCTTCCTACCATAGTTGTATTCCTCGCCAGAGCAACCCTTTTACTTGGCTTCTTCTCCCTTTATCCTATCATTCCTCTCTCCTTATCCCTCTCATCCTTTTTAACTAAAAAACTTAGTCATTTTGCTGCCTTGTGATTTTTAAAAATATAGATAATCATTTAACTTCATGTTTTTAAATTTGAAGATTTTTTTCAAGAAAAAATCTTTTTTTTTTTTGAAATGAGTTATTTAAAACTCAATCTTGTTTCCAATTCGTAATTTATTCTTTCTCCAATTAACAAACTTTTGATTAAGAATAAAAACTAAAGCGTTACGTTATTTTTAATAGTTTTCTCTCTGAGAGCTATTTAATTCGCCAATTTTATTTTGGTCTTGGTCTGAGATTTATTTAAAAAAAATATGTTTCTAGGTCTTTGTGTGAGATTTATCATTTAATTTGAAAAATAACTTACCTGTTGACTTATTATTTTATAAAAAGCAAAGGGAAACGATCAACCTTTAACCATTTGCATAGAAAATAAATACAAAATGGTTAATAGGTATATTATACAGGGTGACTTACCTAAAGTGTGACAAAAAGCTAGAGCGTGTAGGTTGAGTCGAGACAAGAAAAAAATTGTATAGGAGGGGGGCCTATATCCTCCCGTACAAGGCGGGAGGGCAATTTTTTAAAATATCGACTTAAAATAGAAAAAAAATCATTAATAAACAACGGAAACACTTACAATGACGATATACTTTTTTTAAAGTCAGAAGTCTGTTCTTTAATCATGTTTTTGATTTTGAAAAATAAATTTCGAAAAAAATAATGAAAAAAATTGTGTTCAAACTAGTTTTTTTTTTTTTTTCAAAATTTTACGTTATTAGATAGTATTTTCGTTTTTAATATTCGATGCTCCTATCAATTTCAAGTCTAACACTGAAAACCGGATGCTTAAGTCTTTTAGTTTTTAAGAAAATTGAAAATAACAAAATCTACTTTATTATTATTATTATTGTACTATTCATACTAGAATGTCAGTTTATTAGACTTGACCATTCTTTATTTCGTCAATTTTATTCAATTTGTGAATAACAACAACTTAAAGGCGCTACCACCAATTGCTTACGAATTAATTTTTTTGGGTATTTTTAATTCGTTTTATTTTTGTTTTGGCTGGAGATATCATGCTATTATGCGAGATCATATCTCGCATTTTTCATAATAAAATTGGATCAAAGCTCAGCACCACTAAAAAGGAGACTGATGATAGGGCTTGGCACCCGTTGAAATAGCTATATCTCCAGCCAAAACAAAAATAAAACGAATTATAAATACCCAACAAAATTAATTCGTATGCAATTGGTGGGAGCGCCTTTAAGTTGTTGTTGTTGTTCAAAATTCAACAAATTCTACTTTACTAATTTATTAGTAAAAATAGGATCTTTAGAGCAACAAAAACAAAACAACGGATGGAAGTCGAGTTTATGGAAAACTTACTTTGATTATTTTTAAATTCCTCAAAAACTAGAATACATTTCGACATCTGGTTCTTAGTGTATGATTAAAAATTAATGGAAGCATTAGAATATTTTTTAACAACGTAAAATTTTGAACAGAATCAGTTTGAACACAATTTTTATTTTTTTTTTTTAAGTTTTAAAATTAATTTTTGAAGAACTGTCCACTAAAACAACTTAATTTAAAAATAAAATAAAAGAAGAGATTTCTGGCTTTACAAAAAGGTATAGCATATGCCATTGTAACAGTTACCGTTGTTTTTTATTATATTTTTTATGTTTTGTGGAGACAAGTGTTAACGCACAATTATATTAAGTAGCTTTCTAAAGTGACTGGTGAGTGGTGCTGCTCTCCACGAACCAAAACTTCACTAATTGATCCTTTAGGCTAATGCCACACTAGCGTCTTTTTCTGCGCGTCCATTTGGAAGTACGTCCTGAGAACCAAGAACACTTATAGGAATGGACACACAAGCGTCCACTTATTGGTTTCGTCCGCGCGTCCAACTTTGTCGACTGTTTGACTCTCATGCCGCGCAGATTGTAAAACGGCATGAGGGGTACTGTCGCAAATTAGTATGGTCACACGAGCGTCCAAGTGGACGCGCTTCCAGATAATTTTTAGATGGTTTTTTTTTGTGTTTTTTATTTTTATCTTTTTAGTGGGTCAATATATATTGTTGAAATTTTCACAGATAAAAGAAATAATGTATCCAAAAATAAAAAAAAAATTGAGTTCCTAAAGTACCGTTGAGCTGAGATAACGGCAATATTGTAAGCCTTGATCTATGAGCTCAAATCTTTTCAATGCATTTGCAATTTGGTTTTTTCTTATTCCGAATGTCAGGAAAACAACGATTATTTTGATGCTTTACTTGATATTTTTCGTGCACCACAAGCCTCACAATCTTTTTAAATTTAATTTTAATTTAGTCGAGAAATCGGAAAAATTGTATAGAAAAAGTGTGTTTGGTTCATTGCTCTCGGTAGTCTACCAGTGAAGAAAGGCCCGTTAGGTGCAAAATTGTGGAAATTTTCAAAGTTAAGCTGTTTTTTATAAAAATTATATCTTTCGTTGTAGTGATCCGATTTTCAAGGTTAAGATCTTAAAACAAAGATAAAATGTCAGGCTACAATTGTGTTTAAAATTTTGAGGACGGGTACCCCCTTCCACCCTGAAAACGTAATGGAAGACCAATTGAATTGGATTCTTGGAATTCTAAATTGAAAAGTTGATGTAAAATTTTAGAAATTTGAGAAACTAATTATGCAAAGTTATTCCCTGAACCCTTGCATAAAATTCTGCCAGTAATTTTATAGGCATAAACCTAACAAGAGAGGCAATGAAGTTATTTAATCAGTTTATAAACAAAAAAGTGTTCTAAATTCAAAAGTCGATGAAAATCTTCAGGATTTTGAAAAACAATATTCCACATTGTTACTACCCCAACTCCCCTCTACAAAAATGTTATACATTTTATAGGGCTCATTACAACAGGGAAGGCGGGTAGGGGCCATTTTTTGAATTTTCATCCACTAATTCTACATATATTAATTTGATTTATCAACCAAATAGTCCAACCAATAGAGACATTTTACCCTACAAAAGGTCGGGTAGTTCTAAATTTTGGATATGTTATATAATATGGTCGGAAGATGGAAAATACAAATTTCCACAACCACGCCCCCTCCGCCCCCTTCACAATCCTGAAAAAACCGCTCAAAATTGGCACTTTTTTCAGTTTTCTGCCCATAACTTCTTTCTGGTGTACTTTTTTGGCAAAAAAGTAATATGGTAACTTGTAGAAAACAAAAATTCCTACAAATTTGGTCCCTGTAGTTTTTTTGTACAACCAACACCAACAAAGCTATGACGCTACGAAAAAAGGCTAAAATTTCGTATTTTGTGAAATGTTCAGTTTCTTCCCACTTCGCAGGCTAATAACTTATTAACTAGTGATTTTATAGAAAAAATCTGCATAACAAATCTTGTAGAGAATTTTATTACCTACAAATTTCATGTACACTATATTATTTTGAGGTTAAAACATTTCGGCGAAGAGTGAGAAAGAGTTTTTTGCCCTAGCTTCCTTCTATGTACGTCCGTACGATAAAAACTTCGCAGTCGATTTAAAACTAACTTTCCGATTAGCTAGAGACCTGGGGCATATACTGCATAATGTATTAATATAAATGTGTTATTGTATTGGAGATACACTCTGCATCACTTGATTACGGACAGTCAATTTTTTTTATTTTTCAAAATAATCAATGATCTTTCAACAGAATGGAAGACGGATATTAAGTGATCATATTAGAGAAAGGTGTTTTGGTTTAAGTTGATAAATTATATTCTTATCAGGCTCTTCATAATGAGGTCATAAAATATTACATTAATTTTTGTCTTGCTTGATTACGGATATAAGCTAAATCTACCAGATAAACATTTAAAAGGTAACAAACGATAGACGTAGTGGCCCTGACATGATGGCTAGTGCTATGGACTGTCATGCCGGAGGTTTAGGTTCAATCCCCAGCCTCTTCCATCTAATAAAAAAAAAAAACGGCTCCTGCCTCTTGGGAGAAATTGGGAAAATTCTCCAAGCGTATGTGTTGCCATAGAAAAGTGTCGCTCACATTATAGGCGTCCAGATTCGGCAATAATTTGTAGGTCCCCTCCATTCCTGCAGACAAGCACATAGGAATGGTTGAGAGTTGTAAATCACTAGGCCCTAGTTCTTCATGACCTGTTGTGCCATCAAATTTGTTTATTTTTAAACCATAAAGCTCTTGGTTACAGATGCATAATTTCAATAGTTTTAAGTACCTCTAGTTCTACTTAAAGATAGCTGAGTCATTTCAAATAGTAGCATTTGTTGTGCATCCTTTGGTAAATCACTGGGTCTTACTTGCTGAATTGAATGCTGGCTTCATCTTCATTTGAAGATGTTCACGTTAAGAACAGTCGCCCAACTGTATCTACGGTTTCAAACTTTGGTTTAACTATAAAAAACCTTGAGTTAGAAGCCCGAGATTTTTTGAGATTTTTCAGGATCCTAAAGACAGCTGTGTATATCAGAATGGGCTCTTATAAACTTATCGGCTCTGAGACGAATAGTTTTCCTCTGTTCCTTGTCAGCTTGAATTTTCCCTATGTCTTTCTTACTTAAGGTGGCACTGCAGTCCGAAGTGCAGAGCTTCAACCAACTAGCTTTTTCCAACTAGCTGTTTCCAATTGAAGTCCTCTTAGGAAGTATAATGTTCAATCTGAGCCGTCGGCATTTGATGTCCCTCTTGTTGACACCATATACTTGGTAATGCCTTAATTGACGGACAAAAGTGCTGCTACTCAAAATACGCTATGTCTTCTTTCTTTCAAGAAAGTTGTTGAAGAAGAAGTAGCATTAAAGCGTATCACATTGCCTACATTCTTTTTCGACATAGAATTATTTCCTTAGTTAATAATTATTTAATTCTTCCTAAAGCTTCGAATTCTAAAAAGTAATGTCTTCAACTTAAGTCCTGTACTTTTAACGTACTTTTATTTGATTCTGAGTGTCTCAATGTTAATATTTTCCTTATATCCGTAATCAAGCAAGACAAAAATTAATGTAATATTTTATGACCTCATTGTGAAGAGCCTGATAAGAATAGAGTTTATCAACTTAAACCAAAACACCTTTCTCTAATATGATCACTTAATATCCTTCTTTCATTCTGTTGATCATTTTTCCCAGATCATTGAATATTTTGAAAAATAAAAAAAATTACTGTCCGTAATCAAGAGATGCAGAGTATATCTCCAATACAATAACACATTAATATTAATACATTATGGAGTATATGCCCCAGGTCTCTAGCTAATCGGAAAGTTAGTTTTAAATCGACTGCGAAGTTTTTATCGTACGGACGTACATACAAGGAAGCTAATTAATAAAAACGTAAAAAAGGGCAAAAAACTCTTTCTCACTCTTCGCCGAAATGTTTTAACCTCAAAATAATATAGTATACATGAAATTTGTAGGTAATGAAATTCTCTACAAGATTTGTTATGAAGACTTTTTCTCTAAAATTACTAGTTAAGAAGTTGTTAGCCTGCGAAGTGGGAAGAAACTGAAAATTTCACAAAATACGAAATTTTAGCCTTTTTTCGTAGCGTCATAGCTTTGTTGGTGTTGGTTGTACAAAAAAACTACAGAGACCATATTTGTAGGAATTTTTGTTTTCTACAAGTTGCCAAATTACTTTTTTTGCCAAAAAGTACACCAGAAAGAAGTTATGGGCAAAAAACTGAAAAAAGTGCCAATTTTGAGCGGTTTTTTCAGGATTGTGAAGGGGGCGTGGTTGTGGAAATTTGTATTTTCCATCTACCGACCATATTATATAACATATCCAAAATTTAGAACTACCCGACCTTTTGTAGGGTAACCCCCTTTTTTTTATCTCTATTTACTGGACTAAAAGAAAAGGAACTAACTTAGTAAAATACTCCGTCCGCGCGTCCCAAAAAGAAGTTCGTGTGACATCAAGAGAGTTTTATACTGGACGCGCTTCCAAATGGAAGTTCGTCTATTTGGACGCTCGTGTGGCATTGGCCTTAAAGTCCCTTTCATTATTTCAATCTTAATCTTGCTCGCCACGAGGTGGCCAATTGAAAAGAAATTAACCTACAGGAATTAACTTAAATTTACAAAGAAGACTAAGGGTTTGTTTCACAATGCCTGACTAAAGTTTCAATTAAGCTATTCGAAACGTATTCGGCATTTAAAGACCTCATTTACGTTTCACAATATCTGAATACGTCTAAGTGGCAATCAAAGTTCTGAATATTTTACAGGCCAGTTGAGGTACTGATTAAAAAATTAAACTGGCAAATAAAATATTTACAGCTGCTAATGTGAGTCATACAACAAATACATTAATATAATAGTTTGGACTTACATTACGACGGATATTTTTATGAAGGTGACGAGAAGAGATCATGTGTTTTTACGTTATGACCAAATTAGTTATTTTACGACAAAAACACCACAAAAATGCACTTTCAAAATGCAAAAAGTATATTAAACCATTACATTCACATCTCCACATACACTGTCCAACTGTTCAAACTGAATTTCATACATTTGCAGCGATACCATGGGCCTCTGTCAAGCTCTTGGTCCAAAAAATTGAATTAATACAATTCAATTTTGTTTGAAGGCCCAGATTGCCAATCGCTTGTTTTTGCTGTTTTTTACATTGAATTTTGTCATTTCAAATTGGTAATTGGTTCCACTTTCAATGGATCCATTTGGGTGTGTGCATAAAAATCTTAAGGTGATATTACATTGTCATATATATATGGCAAGTTTGCCAAATAAATATGGCTCAAAAATGTCATATAAGTGTGATGGTCATATTTATATGACAAAATATATAAGACTCCATATATATGACAGTCATGAACTATTTTGAATTTAAAAAAAATATATGATTTAATGAAACGTGATTGGTCAAATATATCGTATTTTGTTAAATATTTTATTTTTCGTAGCAACTGTTTCATATTTGTAAACAAAAATTGACAGAAAAAGCTTGTGAACATTATATGGCATAAATATATGGCATAGTCTATTAATACTTGTCATATATACAAATATTGTGCCATATTTTATATGACTAGCATTGGTCATATATACAGGGTGTCCCGAAACTCAACGTCAAGCGGGCACCTGGTGATAGGGCAGGTTGTGCCCGTTCTTTAATAAGTATGAAAAAATAATCCATCTCGCTTGGTTTGGTAGTTATAGCAATATTAAGAAAAATAATGAAAATCGATACCCTAGCTCACATTTTTAGATACAGTGGTTACAAATTTTAAAATTTTGCTTTGTTTTATTTTTTTACGTAATCCTTAATAACCATGCTATTGATCGCAATCACAAATCCAAGAATTAAAATTGTCAGTTTCGTAAGAAAAATAAAGTTTGACTGAGTCATTGTTCAAAAAAATTTTGTAAGCTAACTTTGATACTTCATATTTTTAAAAAAATGTACCACACTACCCTCGGCAAGTTATTTAAAAAAAATGGCCCGTTTCATCAAGATTTCAAAATGGTACAACACTTGCTACTTATTTACTCGTAAAAAATACGATTGCTTTTTTATTTGCAAAAGGACATCAGTTCACTTCATATCACTTTTACGTAAAAAATGCGTTTTTGTGCTCAAAAATCGGGTTTACCAAGGTGTATGTAAGATAAACAGAGGCACTTGAATAAGACACTGTTTGCAGTAAATTAGAGTGAGACAGATCAACATTACACACGGTACGCTACGATCTACGTTCTGTGGGCTTTGTTCCTCCTTTTACTAGCAATTTCTCGTAATTGTTCGCATTTGTGTTACCCTGGACTCGATTAGTGTTGTGAAAATTATGTTAGTTATTATTTGGTAATTCGTAATAAAAGCCTTTCGCGAATAGCGTATTAGTACATGGTTCAGAAATATGAAAACATCCTCCATTGAAAGTAACAGTAACCTGGCATTTTATATCCCTTTAATTATAATTTTCTTAAAACTTTCGTCTGTTTTAAATTTTAATTTGTTTTCAATTTTGCGATAAAAAGTGCCTTACCATTTATTGTACAGAATTCAATTTTATACACAAATGTGCAAAATTATTTTTGTAAGACGCATGATGAAAATAAGCGCTTATTTATGCTTCATTTAAAAAAGTTCAACTTACTAAAAAGTTATGAATAATTTAATCTCAAGATATAGCGAAAAACATTTAACACCCCATTTTCCAAAATGGCGCCCAAAAGAGGGAGGGGCTTTAAGCCCCGAAAATTTCATTTTACACCAACACTTATCCCTCCCATAAATCAAAAACATTTAGTCCTGAAAAAAATGCCAGGCTAATGTAACATTTCAATGAGCTAGTATGGATATTCTTATATTCTTGAGCTTCGACAAATACGCTATTCGTGAAAGGTTTTAAGTACTTACGTATTATTAGATAATAACTAACATAATTTTCACAACACTAATCTAGTCCAGGGTAACACAAAGGCGCACAATTACGAGAAATTGCTAGTAAAAGGAGGAACAAAGCCCACAGAACGTAGATCGTAGCGTACCGTGTTTAATGTTGATCTGTCTCACTCTAATTTACTGCAAACAGTGTCTTATTCAAGTGCCTCTGTTTATCTTACATACACCTTGGTAAACCCGATTTTTGAGCACAAAAACGCATTTTTTACGTAAAAGTGATATGAAGTGAACTGATGTCCTTTTGCAAATAAAAAAGCAATCGTATTTTTTACGAGTAAATAAGTAGCAAGTGTTGTACCATTTTGAAATCTTGATGAAACGGGCCATTTTTTTTAAATAACTTGCCGAGGGTAGTGTTGTACATTTTTTTAAAAATATGAAGTATCAAAGTTAGCTTACAAAATTTTTTTGAACAATGACTCAGTCAAACTTTATTTTTCTTACGAAACTGACAATTTTAATTCTTGGATTTGTGATTGCGATCAATAGCATGGTTATTAAGGATTACGTAAAAAAATAAAACAAAGCAAAATTTTAAAATTTGTAACCACTGTATCTAAAAATGTGAGCTAGGGTATCGATTTTCATTATTTTTCTTAATATTGCTATAACTACCAAACCAAGCGAGATGGATTATTTTTTCATACTTATTAAAGAACGGGCACAACCTGCCCTATCACCCGGTGCCCGCTTGACGTTAAGTTTCGGGACACCCTGTATATGACAATGTAATATCACCTTTACGTAATTTCCTACCGAATTCCCTGCAAATTTGGTTGAAATTTGAATTTGTATGGGAAATGAGATGATTTTGAATTGATTTTGAAATTTTGAACGAAATTACTTCATTTGCTCTAATGAAAACGCAGTATTAGTTATCTGAAACTCAAATATATTATGTATAAAATCCAACTTAACAATAAATTCACTCCCTCAACCAGAAGAAATTGCATCCCATTCAGCTATAGTTTTCGATGACATTTCTACTGAATTTCAAGACATAATTTCTAATTACTTAGCCTATGGTAGACATAACAATATTTCTTGTTAATATTTAAGTCAAACATACATACTCTAAAATTCCTAAACAACTAACTAGAGATAATGTAAATTATATTATTTTATTTACTCAAGATAAAACTAATTTGAAACATATTTTTGATTATCATATTATGTAAGTGTTATAAATTTTGATTGTTTTAAAAATTATTGCAGTCTGTTGGAATGATAAATATGGATTTCTTACGATTAATAAAGAAAAAGAAACAATGAGGGAAAATATAAAAAATTACTTAATTCTAGGGGGGATGGTTTTCACCTCCTGATTTATTATCATAATTCATATCAGTAAGTCTTTGTTTTAAACTGTTGGGTCTGACACATAAGTTATTCACTGATTTCTTAATGCTAATGTCTTATGTTTCCCTGACCAGGTTTTTTTTTTCTATTGGTTTTTACCTGACCAGGCTTTTCTTCTCTACCTGGCCAGTTTTTCTTTTAATTGTGTTTACCTGGCCAGGTTTTTTAACGTTGGGGTTTTTTTCTCGGTGTTATTGTTTTCGTACGTCGTATGAGTAGCTTATACCAAGAAGCTATCAAACTGTAATCTACTTAAACATTAAAATAAAGCTAATTAAGACTATACTCAACTACTTAAAGCTAATTAAAACTATCTATAACTACTTAAAAACTAGAACAGCCACAGCAAGCATTTTCGTTTGTTTTATTTTTTGTGTTTTTTTGTTTGTTGTTTTTTTTTTTTTTTAATTTTTTTGTATTTTTTATTGTTTTTTTTGGTGCCACCCTGACTGTCCCTACTTACACTAATACACCTTAACCTTTGTAAGTCGGCCAAGTCAATAAGCATTAGTCAACTTTAAATATCATAGTCATTGTAACCATTGTCGATTTTTAACCACCAGAACTGGTTCTCCAGCCTTACCCTATCTTTTCGGTCCCAAACGGACACAGTCCTACTGAACCGAAGGCGCTCAGCGGTAAAACTTAATACTAACAAATGTCCTAATTCTGAATTAAGATTATCTTATCAGCAAAATAAATGTGATATTTTATATGATATTTCTTTTCAGAATTTAAAAATTCATATTATGGACAAAATGAACATAATTTACCACTGATGAATTATAATTCATTTTTAAAAGATTATCCAATTTTAATAATAGACATTTTAAAAAAATTGAATTTAAATTTTAAATGCTGTAGTAATTTTCCATCTAACACTATAATTCATTGTTTAATAATAAGAGATGATAGTTTTTCATATAATCCATTAAAAAATCAAGTAATGAATACGCAAGTATAATTTTTTTTATTATTAAATGAGTGCAATAAAAATCAAATGTTAAGAAAAAATTCTAAATTAACTATTCAAAATTATGACACCTTTAAAGCACCTGAAAGGGTTAATAATTTATTTCCAAATATTATTAGAGCAATTATTTGTGGACCAAGTAATTGTGGTAAAACTAGTGTTCTATTAAACATTATAACAAAAATTCACCATACTGATGTTATCATTGTTCAAAAACTTGTTATCAAGAAAAATATAAATATTTAGAAAATTTAATTGCCCGTGGCATAATGGTTAGTGCGTTGGACTGTCATGGCTGAAGTCTGGGGTTCAATACCAGCCGCTTCCACCTAAAGTTTTTTTCGGAGCTACTACCTCTTGCGAGGAAGTGACAAATCCTCCAAGAGTATCTCTTGTCATAGAAAAGTTCCGCTCACCTTAGCCGTTCGGATTCGGCAATAAACTGTAGGTCCCCTGCATTCCTAAAGACACGCACACAGAAATGGTTGAGAGTTGTAAGTGGCTAGACCCTAGTTCTGCATGAGCCGTTTGTGCCACCAAATTTATTTATTTATTTTAATTGAAAAATATAATAAAGTATGTTATAAACATAACTTATCCCCAGTTTCACAGTCAAAGTTTAAACTTAAGATCAGCTGAACCTGAACTTAAGTTTAAATTTAAAGTTCAACTCCTTGGGTTTCACAGCATAAACTGAACCTCAGTTCAATTAAACGAACTATATTACTGGATGTTCAAAGGATAGACAACGCGGTGGATTCAAGAGGACACAAGCGTCCACAAGCTTTTTTCAAAGCGAACCTCTGTATATCAACTCCTATTCTCAACTCAAATGGCTAACATTGGGTGCCTAGTACCTTTAACTGAAGATGGGGCTCAAATCCCTGTGGACGGTTTTAGGCGGCAGCAAACGAGAGAGAGGGGGGGGGGGGGGAGTGTTCCCAATAAGGCACTTCTCCTGTATCCAGGCGGCAGCGGATGAATTCCCCAGATGAAATCAACGGTGGCGTCTACAGTTCCAGTCAGGTTGAACTATTTAGAGAACACCTTATGTGGGCTACTACGACGCATTCGTAGCTCAGGCCTATAAGGAGCATTTTATTCGGCTCCCCGTCCTTGTAGTTATAAGAAGGATCTGGTCCTTCAGGCTGTGGGGTTGCGCGTCGGGGTAACTTCCCTACCACGGAAAAAGTGTCGGTTCCGAAACGACAACAAGCCTCGGATATGGATGATTTTAATGTTGACGACCCCAGCAAACGAAACAAGGACAATGAATTTCGGATCTGCACGTGGAATGTCCGGACCTTAAACAGGCCACGTGCAGCCGGACAATTAGTGGAGAACCTGGATAGGCTGATGTAACAGCTATCCAGGAAGTGCGATGGGATGGAGAAGGCATCCGAAGGATGAGATCGTGTGACATCTACTTCAGCAAGTGCTGCAAGTAGCAGGGTCAGCGGCTCTTATGCGAGGACGTCTCGGTTGTATAGAAGCTCTACGGCCGACGTGCTAGATTAGCGGAACCGTCAATCTATCCTGGACACAACCTGACTCAGCTTGTTGACGAGCCTACTCGGATTCCTGACGTTACAGGTCAATCCGCCAACACTCTAGACTTGTTCCTTACTTCTGACCCTGATAAAAACACTATAAGTGTATTATCGCCTCTAGGCACATCAGACCATTGTATCATATCTGCCAATTTCTCGTGTCAACAAAACCCAGTTAAAGAAAAAACTCCTAAGAGAACCGTTTGGCAGTACGAGAAAGCCAACTGGGACGGTCTCAATGATTTCTTCAGGAATTTTAACTGGTCACTATGCTTCCTCGATAGAGACGTAGATTCCAGCGCAGATATGGTTACAAACTTGATTCTTTTTTGGAATGAGAAATTTTATCCCGAATAGGGTAAAATCTATCAAACCCAAAGAAAACTCATGGTTTGATTCGAGCTGTAAGGAGGTTATTAGGGTCAGAGAAGTAAGCTTCCGTTGTTATAAAGCCAACCCTACTGAGGAAAACCGGAAAAAGTTTCAACAAGCTAGAAAGACCTGTAACGTTCATATTCGACAAACCAAATTTTTACATGATCAAAAATTACGGCAAAAAATACTACAATGTCCCAAAGGTAGTAAAAATTTTTGGTCATTTGTAAAAAACATACGAAATACCACCTCGTCCTCGGTTCCAACGCTCGTCTTCAACGATACTCCTTTTGTCAGCTCACTCGATAAAGCCAATTTGCTTGCAGCACAGTTTGCTGTTAACTCGACGCTGCCAGAAGAAGATATGACTCCACCTGTACTTGAGAGCATAAACGATTTTATGGGACGAATCTTCTTTCGCACTCGTGCAGTTGCTAGAGTTCTGAAAGATCTCGACATTCACAAATCCGCTGGCCCGGATAGTATCCCTCCCATTGTTCTGAAGAGGTGTTCTTCAACGCTGGCAAAACCACTGCGTAAGCTTTTCCATCAGTCCTACTCTACTGGTCTCTTTCCGAGTGGATGGAAAACAGCATTTGTCCAGCCTGTCCCTAAAAAAGGCGTGTCTTCTTCCCCCTCTAACTATCGACCAATTGCACTGACGTCCCTTCTTTCCAAGGTCATGGAAACGCTGATTAATCATCAGCTTAAGAAATATCTTGAAGAACGAAAGCTTCTAAATGACCGGCAGTATGGCTTTCGTAGCAATAGGTCCACTGGTGATCTGATGGTATATCTCACCGAACAGTGGAACAAATCTTTACATCGTTTTGGCGAAAGTAAGATTATTGCACTTGATATTTCAAAAGCATTTGATAGAGTTTGGCATTAAGCTCTCTTATCGAAAATGCGTGCATTTGGTATCGATGAATCTCTTCTTCGTTGGATTAGAAATTACCTTTCGAACCGATCAATACAAGTTGTATTGGACGGGTTCAAGTCTGATATCTACAAAATAAATGCTGATGTGCCCCAGGGCTCCGTGAAAGCATTGTCCAATGGGGAATTAAAAACCGTGTAGAATTTAATGCTTCTAAAACTCAATGCTGTCTTCTGTCGTTAAAGCGGAACCCACCCCCAATGCTGCTATCCATGAGCGGCACTTGCATAGAGGAAACTGAACAGCTTTCAGTACTCGGTATGTGTGTCACAGACCACCTTTTGTGGAACGACCACATATTTGACATCGCCAAAAACGCTGCTAAGTGTTTAGGTTTTCTCCGTCGATGCAAGAAATTTTTCTCTCCCTCTGATCTGGCTGTTATTTACAAAGCCTTTATTCGTCCGAAACTTGAGTACAACTCCCATATTTGGGCAGGTGCCCCAAAAACTCACTTGAGTCTATTGGATAGAATACAAAAGAGAGCTCTAAAAATGATAGGTGAAAGAACTATAATGGAAACATTTGCATCTCTTGAGCACCGTCGAAATGTTTCATGTCTGTCATTATTTTACCGCTATTTCTATACACAGTGTTCTAGTGAAATAGCCAGCTGCATTCCTCCCCTTAAACTATTCAACCGTAATACTCGCGCTTCTAGGAATGCTCATCAGTTTACCCTTGAGCCCAACTTCGGACGTACTGTTAAGTACAGAGATTCTTTCCTAAGTCGCACTACACGAATGTGGAATGCTTTACCCAGCTCAATTTTCCCCTCACATTGTGATCTTCAGACATTCAAAACCAATGTGCATCGGTATCTCCTTTTAAATCCCCTCCAACCTACCTAATTGCTCGTGCTGTGTATATCATCTTAAGGGTAGTCACAACCCCTTTAGTGCGCGCTAAATATAAAAAAAAAAAAAAAAAAAAAAAAACCAGGCCTCGACTGTCTAAATAGAGGAAAGTATCGGGCGGAATGAAGCCGCTTAAACGCACAGTTTCATAGTATTCGTTGTTGGGGTAATATGCCCCTAAAATAAGGCTGTTTGTCGAGGACATTTGAGATGAGGCAACGTTGAACAAAACCGGGCACTCAAAGGCAATAATCGGCCGGATGAGGGCCATGTAGCAAATTACCTTCAACCTGGTGTCAAGCAGGCTGCTGTAAAACAACCGTTTCGTCAGGGCAAAACCTTCTCTAGGGTCGATTCTCGTTCTGTAAAGTGATAAATTTGTTGACAGCTTCACAAGAAATTCGATTCTGGATGTCTGAAAAACTGAAATCAAAAGTCATAATCTCTTCACGTGATAAAATTTTTATCACAAACAACTTTTCTTTGAAACTGCTGTGAAGAAAATTATATCATTTGACCTGCGCATGTGGGTAGAATTAAACCGAGAGAATAAACAAGTTGTGTACTTTACTTCGAGACGAGAGCACACGAACTGAATTACTCTGAGAGAAAAAAATGTATACATGAAGCTCTTTTCCTTGTGTTAGTATTTTTGTTTGATTTTTTATCCCTCATGTCGATTGAAAAAGTACAAATTTGTATGCGATTTAGTTTTCAGTTTCGTTTGGAAAGAGAAATTGTAAGAGGGCTTTCTTATTTAGAGTCATTTTAGAACACATATTTATCATAATGAGTTCCAGAATCGCAAAAGGCATATTCGCGAAGTGAAAAATGAAAAATCTCTGAAAACTGAAATGATAAATTTTTTATCACTTCACAGCTTCACAGAACGAGAATCGACCCTCTGGTCAGAGCAGCATTTATTTGTCTGTCGAAATATAAATACTGATCTAACAACAAGATGCTAAGTTACCTTACTACACTTTTACTCGCCAGAAGATGTCCATTTGGCGCTACGATCACCAGCTTGTGCTTTCTCGTATACCTTATGGCTCTATGCAACGGAGTCCTAAACAGAATAGTTTCTGATTTCTGAAAGTTAATTTTTAACTTCCAGTCATCGCAATATCGCTGAATCTTGCCGAAGTCATGCTGCTAAAGAATTTTGATGACCTCGACTTTTGGGGCCGTTCTGTACGCAATTAGATCGTCGGCATATACGCAATTGCATGAGTTAGACTACACGCTGGTGTAAATGCTGAACAGAATCGGTGAGTTGACCGCTCGCTGCTGAAGACCATTTTTAACTTGGAAGATTTTGGTAGAAGTTACATCGCCACTTTTGACAACAAAATTTTTACCATTGAGCATATCATAAAGCATATACAATAGCGGTTTACCTATGCCAAGTCTGGTCAGCATTAGATAAAGACCTTCTAGCCATACGGTGTCGAAAGCCTTCTCCAAATCAACCAGACAGGCACCCGTACACTGCTTTTTGGATTTGTTCCATTGGATATCAGAAACGAGTGTAGACGCGGCATGAATGGTGTCATGTCTTGCCTTGAGTCCAAACTGATTATCCGATATGATTTTGTTGTCCTCTGCCCTTTTGAACAGAGCTCTTTTGATAACTTTTTCGATTACCTTGCTGATACTCAGAAGAATACTTATCGACCGCAGATTCGTCGCATTGGAGTTTTCCTTTCCAGTTTTCAGGAGAGGATGCAACACAGCTGTCTTTCACCGCCATGGATAATATGTATTATTCAGAGCGTTGTTAAATAGTGTGGTATAAATGTCGATTGCTTCCTTCGATTCACTTTTCTTTAGTGAATCGAAGATGAGCTGGAGCTCTACCTTCGAAATTAACAGGGAATTTGACCCATCCTGCTTGGCGATGATGGCGTTTGACAAGTGTTCTTCATTGAACCTGGTGAAACCGAGGTTCTCCGATCGCCATTGCGTAATTTCATTTCGAAGATAGAAGTGGTAAAGCAGGGCTCTGTTTTCCAGGTTGTGGTTTGGGCGAATGCTAGCATTCACCTTGAACACTTGCTGGAAAGCAAACCCCACAGCCTCCACTTTCTCCTGAGGATCTTCGATTATAAAGAGGTCATCGTCCAAGACGGCGACCTCTGGATATATGCCTGCTGTCATAAGTACGTTTCTGTTCTCGTCGTCCTCTGAAGCTTAAGACGCGAAAGATAGTTTTGATCATTCCTCGTAAAGATCTTATTAATTTGGGGAAACATACTCGGGTCGCTAAAATTTACGGCCCGATTTGTATTGTCCCAATACAAATTAATGGACAACCGATCCTTGATCAGTTGGTTGACGTTTTTGATCAGTGTTTTTTCAGTGTCCTAATCTCCAGATCTCGTGAGTCAGTCGCTTAATATATTCCGCCTTGATGCGAAGCTGCTGGCACCATGGATATCAAATCAGTGCCTCTTTGACTCATCTTTCTGAATAGCTCATGATCACTCCACTCCTTTCAAGCTTGTGTAGTTTCCCTTGCTGCACCTACGAATGATATATCATCGTCACTATACAAACGTTAACGATGGGCTCGCGTACTGACAACTGATCATAACAAGCCAGTTTTTAGACACACAATATCGCAACCCAAGACTTCCTTAATGCTATTTGTCTCCCTTGCCGATTTATTCTGACATTGATTTTTGTTCTAAACCATTATTATAACGAGCACAAATTATATGTATATCTTTTCAGATTTGTTCGTTATTTCAGAATAAAATAGCTTGTATCATTACTTGCGTTGCACCATATTTTTTCTGGTGATGATATCAATTACCAACCAAGCTAACCTTGATCCATTCAGTATAATTACAGAATGGCGTATCTCACAATCTAGGCATGCTCAATTAAGACGTCCTCTAACACGCACGCTACGCATTATTCAACCTGCACCAGAATTGGATCAGGTTATCACAGAGCAGAAGATTATGTGGGCAATAAACTCATTCAAACCCTACAAATCAGCGGGACCAGATGAGATTATCCCGGCTCTTCTTCAACATGCTCTACAGATAATCAGCCCATGGTTAAGAGTTATCTTCAAAAGCTGTATTAAACTTAGGTACGTCCCTATCAGCTGGAGGAAGGTTAAAGTAGTCTTCATTTCAAAAGCTGGAAAACCGATACACTCGACCGCAAAAGATTATAGATCGATTAGCCTCTCTTCGTTTTTCCTTAAAACACTGGAGAGGATTATTAATCTGCATGTTAGGGACCTTCTCAATCCAAATAATGTGTGCAACTACCAACACGCTTACCTTAAAGGTACGTCAGTGGAGACAGGGTTGCATGAAGTAGTTTGCCAAATTGAGAAAATTCTCGAGCACAAATAACATACCCTGGCAGCATTTTTAGACATCGAAGGAGCGTTTAACAACGTAGAAACGGAGTTTATTAAATCTGCTTTGGAAGAGGTTGGGGTTGAATCTGCCTTTGTGGACTGGACTTATTGCATGCTCAATGGTAGGGTCATAAACTCGCAACTTGGAGACAATATTGTCGAGAAAACAGTTACAAGGGGCACACCACAGGGAGGGGTAATCTCACCTCTCCTCTGGGTCCTCGTTGTTAATAAAATTCTTACAAGTTTTAGAAATAAAGGCATCAAAGCAGTGGCCTATGCAGACGGCATAGTAATTTTGATATCAGGTAAGTTTCTTACCACTATCAAGGATATTATAGAATCTGCACTTAGTGAACTATCTTCATGGGCAGAACAAAACGGTCTCGGGGTTAACCCTGCAAAAACTGAACTTGTTCTGTTTACGAAGAAAAGAAAACTAGAGGATTTTACTTCTCCCAAGCTAAATGAAATACCTCTGAAACTATCCAATGAAGCCAAATATCTTGGAGTAATCCCTGATTCAAAGCTAACCTGGAAACGGAACACAGAGGAAAGAACAAAAAGAGCACTTTGTGCCTTCTACACATGCAAAAAAACCTTCGGTACACGGTGGGGCATGAGACCGCGGGTCATCCAGTGGATGTACACGGCGGTCATTTGTCCCATACTTACCTATGGATCGATTGTATGGTGGAAGGCGGTTGAAAAAGATAGCTACCTCAAGAACCTGAACAAGGTACAGAGATTAGCCTGTATTGGTATAACAGGGGCACTAAGGTTTTCACCACAAGCAGGACTGTAAATCATTCTCAATCTTCCAGTCTTGGACGAGGACATAAGATGCACAGCAGCCAAAAGTGCGTTTCGTCTTAAGGAAATGGGCTTTTGGAAGCACAGCATCGGTCATGGGTCAATCTTGCAAAGGTATACCGATCTTGATGTGACTACGGACTACGCACCACCTGTAATAGATTTCAACAGAAACTTCTCCATATTAATACCCGAAAGGCAAGGATGGGAACCCAACTCGCTAATAGGTGAACAGGGTATCCCATTCTACATAAATGGGTCAAAAATGGACGAAGGAACAGGAGCTGGGGTGTTCTGTGAAAGTCTTAATATAAGAGAATAATATAAACTCCCAGATGAATGTAGTGTCTTTCAGGCTGAGATTTTCGCATTGATAGCATAGGCTGGTTTGCTAATGAACCAATCTATGTCAATAATTGTTAAGTTAGCATCACTGTTTATGGGGATCACAATGGACCATTAGGCCCCCGTGTATGCAGCAGCCTTTGGGCTGGGTACGCCCCTCCTAACCTAACCTAACCTAACCTAACCTAACCTAACCTAACCTAACCTAACCTAACCTAACCTAACCTAACCTAACCTAACCTAACCTAACCTAACCTAACCTAACCTAACCTAACCTAACCTAACCTAACCTAACCTAACCTAACCTAACCTAACCTAACCTAACCTAACCTAACCTAACCTAACCTAACCTAACCTAACCTAACCTAACCTAACCTAACCTAACCTAACCTAACCTAACCTAACCTAACCTAACCTAACCTAACCTAACCTAACCTAACCTAACCTAACCTAACCTAACCTAACCTAACCTAACCTAACCTAACCTAACCTAACCTAACCTAACCTAACCTAACCTAACCTAACCTAACCTAACCTAACCTAACCTAACCTAACCTAACCTAACCTAACCTAACCTAACACCTAACCTAACACCTAACACCTAACACCTAACACCTAACACCTAACACCTAACACCTAACACCTAACACCTAACACCTAACACCTAACACCTAACACCTAACACCTAACACCTAACACCTAACACCTAACACCTAACCTAACATAACATAATATAACCTAACCTAACCTAATTGCTGTGATTTTCTTGCCATAGGTCCCTCCTGAGCTTGCGTCATCAGTTAACGCATTGCTGATGCTCTTTCTTCAGCTGTCAACAGCATTGCTGTTACCTCGTACCTTCTTAGTCCCTTGCGTATCTTTTTCTCTTTAACTTGTTTTGCCATTGTTTTTAATCTATTCAAATAATAAAATATGTATGCTAGAATACTTCTTATTTCAGCTGGCACCTCCTGATCCCAATCAAGACTGGTTTGCCACATGTCTTGTATCAAAATTTAATTTTAATTTTAATTTTAATTTTAATTTTAATTTTAATTTTAATTTTAATTTTAATTTTAATTTTAATTTTAATTTTAATTTTAATTTTAATTTTAATTTTAATTTTAATTTTAATTTTAATTTTAATTTTAATTTTAATTTTAATTTTAATTTTAATTTTAATTTTAATTTTAATTTTAATTTTAATTTTAATTTTAATTTTAATTTTAATTTTAATTTTAATTTTAATTTTAATTTTAATTTTAATTTTAATTTTAATTTTAATTTTAATTTTAATTTTAATTTTAATTTTAATTTTAATTTTAATTTTAATTTTAATTTTAATTTTAATTTTAATTTTAATTTTAATTTTAATTTTAATTTTAATTTTAATTTTAATTTTAATTTTAATTTTAATTTTAATTTTAATTTTAATTTTAATTTTAATTTTAATTTTAATTTTAATTTTAATTTTAATTTTAATTTTAATTTTAATTTTAATTTTAATTTTAATTTTAATTTTAATTTTAATTTTAATTTTAATTTTAATTTTAATTTTAATTTTAATTTTAATTTTAATTTTAATTTTAATTTTAATTTTAATTTTAATTTTAATTTTAATTTTAATTTTAATTTTAATTTTAATTTTAATTTTAATTTTAATTTTAATTTTAATTTATTTATTAAATTACATTAAGCAAAATAAAATAATATTTTTTTTTTTAATTTCAGATTGTTTATGCCACAATTGTTGTTTACAGTTATCATTACCTACTAGATCCAAAAATCGCTGAAGTAGTTTCAAAAGAATTACAAAAGGAATCTGTTATAGTTTTCGACGAAGCACACAACATCGATAACGTATGCATAGATTCAATGAGTGTGAAAATAAATCGAAGGATTGTAGAGCGAAGTACTCATGCCATTAACAATTTACAAAAAATAGTTCGAGAGTAAGATAGTTGCTTTTCTAAAGTTTATCTTTATTTTGATAAATAATGTTTTAGAGTTAGAGAAGAAGATACAAATCGATTAAATTTTGAATATCAAAGAATGGTGCAAGGTCTTAAAGATGCGAGCGAAAGACAAGACACAGATATGGTATTAGCAAACCCACTTTTACCAGCGGACATCTTGAAAGGTATATTACATTTGTGTTATTTCTATTCTTTAATCCCAAATTCTAGGAAACATGTGTTTGTTATAATTTTTGCACTGCCGCAGTCTTAAGTGCCCCAGAAAATTTACAACATTTAGTATCAGCGTTAAGAGAAAAAGCGCATTAAAAGTACCACCTACTATTAAAATAATATATGCTTGGTGAAAAAATCATTTAAAATTCAAAACATCACAAAGAAAGAAAATACTCAGAGAAATTTGAACGAATATTTTCATTAAGCTGTGCCGCATAAAGTAAAAGTAATGAATCTGCGGCGACTCGACTTAAAAATAAGTCGCCAATATTTGCTTTGCTATGTTCGTAGCAATCAGGTTGCAAGTTCGTAGCAATCAGATTGCAAGACGACCATTTGATGAAGTATTTTATCAAGAAATACAAAAAAGATAAACTTCGTTTTCAGGTACTGATGAAAATGCATCGTACAGCGATAACTTGACACTTTCTCACACCCTCTCATGTGAATAGAGCCAACGGGAAAGGAGCAAGCTCGAATTCATAACATTTTCCTTTGGAATAGCAAAAAAGGATCAACTAGTACAAGAGATGAGTGTATATTGATGCTGGTTGTCCTTGTCATGGCTGACAGGGGAAGCACCTTGTTTTTTTGAATGTTTTTTAAAGTGATTCCCGGCCTATTTCACTGGGACGATTAAGCTTGAAGTTTAACAAAAATTGACCTAAAAGAAATTATTATTTTTTTTTTTTTTCAAAAATAAAAGAAAATAAAAAAATTATTTTTTTTTAATTTAATTTTTTATAAAACGCTTTAAAAATTTTAAGTTACTCAAACCAACCCTTAAAAAGATAAAAATCAAAAACTTTACAAAAAATGAAAAGTGATAGAACTATTCTTGAAGGAAAATGGTGGAAAGTGTTTAACGCGAAACAAAACGTGTAGCAACTTAATTCAAGCAATTTCCTATTAATAACCAACCTAATATCTCGAAAAGTGGCTTCCATTATTCCTTATAGTAAATGTGCTTTAAATTAAGTATATAATTCTGCTTAGACACTTTGTGTTTATTGAAAATTAAAATAAATAAATTCTGTGTAAGAAGTTCCTGCAAAAGAAAATGTCAGTTCATAAAGCATCACCACGAGGTCTGAGATCGTCAACCACACAACAACAATTGGCTAATGAGGTACAGCCTGTCACAGGGGAAAAGATGCTTTAATCTCCTGAAAGTCGACTAAATAAACAAATAAGTGATTGTACATGAGAACTTAAATCACTTTTTATGAATGTTAGCAAAGAGTTATCTGAAAAGTTGGACAAAATTGTCCTCGATTTCAATACCCGTATAGAAGAAGTCACTAATAGCTTATCCATGCTAACAATCAGAGTTGACGAACTTGAAAATCAAAGCGTGAATCAAAAATTGGCAAAAATAATTGAAACAACAAAAAAAAAACGCTCAAAAATCTGAACTGCAAGGAGCTCTTGATCGTATACCGACAACAAATTGCAGCTGATGCTTTGTTATATTGCAGATGAAAATGTGGCCAACATCTTTAGTACATTGTGTACATCTATCAACTCCAAAAAATATTTTCCGAATCAAAACAAAAAACAACTCAAAAGACACTGCCATAGTCATTAGATTTGAATCGGTCGCTGATAAAATCACATTATTTAAATCAGTGATTGAATTATATAAAAAAAACAAAACTTTGCCTCCGCCATCTGGGAATGAATTCTGACAGCCGAATTTATCTTAATGAAAGCCTTACATCGTCATATGTATAAATTAATCATTGTTATATTTATATTCTGTATCTATAATTTTTAATATGTGATCTTTTCGTTGCATAGCTCCCTTTTGCCTATCACTGTTGCTTACCAGTTTTTAAATAGATTGTTTTACTTTTCGTTTCATTCAGAGTCGGTTGCTTTAGAGGAAGCTTTTATGTTTACTTTTTACATTAAATTATATTTTTCATGAGTCAAAATTTGTCCGGTAGCGATGACGTAAATACAAATTTGCGCACCCTAATCAATATATTTTGTAAACAGTGTGATTGACTACGTATATGTCATATTAATGTAAAATGGATGAATTTAGAAAGCTGTTTGTTGATTCTGATGTAAATTATAAAATGTAAATTAGTTTTATCCTCCCCTCCGGAAAGTTTAATGCAGAATTGCTTTGTTTCGATTCTTGGTGATAAAAGTAAAACTCTTTTGGGTGTATATTATCGGCCAAACAATCAAATTGATCTGTCCCCTTTCTATTCACTGCTGGGCAATATATCAACTTCTTTTTCCGATGTAATTGTTTGTGGGGATTTTAATTGTAATGTTTAAAAAAAAGAAAATGCCGCTTCATTTTTGAACAACTTAAAATACCTTAGTCTAAATCTAATAATTCCGTTGGTTCCAACTCATTTCACTTACTCAAATAGCTCTTCAATTGACTTATTTTTTTCAAACACTAGAAGAAATGTTTTCTTCAATCAAGTTTTGGCTCCTATGTTCTCCAAGCATTATCTTTTATTTGCAACTTTTAAAATTTCTTTCTCCTTTGCTCCTCGCCTAATCTCGTATAGAAATTTCAAATCTATAAATACTAATTTACTTCAAGCTGATCTTGAAAGGTTAAATTGGCAAAGTTTGTATGATAATCCTTCATGAAATGGAAAAGCAGACATGTTTAATAACGTTATTCTCAACTTGTATAATGCACATGTTCCAATTAAAACTAAATTTATTAAAAATTCTGTTATATTTTGGTTTACTTCGGAAATCGTTGAGCTCACAAATAAACAGGACTTGGCATTTAGGCGATGGAAGCGATTTAGGTTACCAGAGATCTATGATGAGTTTCGTGTACTAAGGAATGTCGTTAATTTCAAAATACGTAAGGCTAAGCGTGATTTTTATAAGAAATACCTAGATAGTAGTTTACTATAAAAGACCCTGTGGAAAAAGCGTGTGTACTGCAAGTATGTTAGCCACTGCTGTTGGTTTTGAATTTCATCGGTGGAGCAGCCAGGTGCTGTAAAGGCAGTTTTGAATGTTAAATCTAAATCACCAGGCCTTGATGACATACATCCTATATTTATTAAAATTATTTTACCCAAAATTCTTACAGTATTAACTCATTTCTTCAATACTGTCTTAAGAGGCCTCCACCCTAACTGTCGAACTCAGATTCGAAGATAGCCAAATTCGAATTTACGAAAAAAAAAAAAAAGAATTTACCCATTCTGCGAAAGGAGTGCGTGTTGAACAGAAAGTGAAATGCAAAAGATACACACAAACACACACAGCTTTGTGTCTATGACCCATTTCCATTTACTTTCTTGTTTGACTCGTGTCTTTTGTTCTAATTATGGAGCGGCGAGGCGACGGAACTTAGACATGGAGTTGTGTTGTTGCGTGGGTACCCAGTAGGAAATTTCTAAAAATTCACTGCTGAATAAGCTGCTTCTTCCTCGAGGAAAAGAAGCTGCACCCGCCACTTTTGTGCTCTTTTCTCTGATGAATTTAACATGGGCATGTCATTGGCGGTAGGCACATGCCACTTTCTCGATGAAAATTCAACAACGAAATCACTGGTTCGTTGGAAGTTGCTTTTTCACCAGCTTGGGATATGATGAAAAATATGATGAATATTAAACAGTGAAATCACTGCATAAATGTAACATACTGATTCATCTGCTTTTTTTCATCGATGAATAATGTGATGAAATTTCAATACTGAAATCATTAGGTAACTGGGAGTTGCTTATTCACGGACTTATTATTGCCCGAGGAAAAATGTGAGGAATATTCAGTAGTGAAATCACCAATTACAAACGAATTGGTTTTTCACCACCTTTTTCAATAGTAGAATGTACTTCCCTTATTAAAATAAAAACTGATTTAATTTATGTGGTACCTATGTACCTAATTATTATCTTTTTATTGCATTATTATTTACATTATATAAATTAAAATGATTACAACAAAATATTAATTATTACAAAATTATTTATTGTGGCTCCTCGAGTAACCTAGGAATAGAAAAAATGTTCAGTTTACAATAATTCATACATATGTATGTAACTATAAAGAGTTACTAACCTTGGCATTATTTTCCACATAAATGTAACACCCGCTTCCATAGAAAAAGAACAACTAACTTGCAATGAAAATATAAAACAAAAGAAGATTTCCAAAATTTTTAACAAGCCAACAAATAAAGCACGCGCTACAAAAGAAATACAGAATAGAAGAAAAAAAATTCAAACGATCACGTGATCATGGCATGTTGAATTGAAAGGGTATATATTTTTGCACTACAGAAATCATCACATTGTTCGTACCAGGAAAAAGAAAGGGCAATTTTCAGATTATCGTTACTTTTTCTCGAGAAGAAGGTTATACAAAGCAGACGACGCGATTAAGAATTAAAACTGATAGAGATTGAGAACTGACTACTTTTCATTTGAAAACGTCGACTTTAACTCAGCATCAATTTCATATTTGTGGCCGAAATAAGCCAAGGAGAGTTTTCAGAACTTTTTTTCTCTCGCAGAGTATCCTTTACAAAGCAGACGAGTGGATTTAGAGAATGAACTGATGAACTTATGCATGACTTTTGTCAATTGAATCATCGCTTAATTTTTCTTCTTTAGCAACTTTGAATTCCGTATTGAAATCAGTTGGATTTTTTGAAACAAGTAAAAGAAGGGGTTGTTTGGAAATGGTTTCCCAGTGCAAAGCAGATAATGTGATGAAAATCATGAACTGCTGAAACAATGCATTACTTTTTACTGATGTAATCAGTGCACACTGTTTCGCCTATGAAGTGGTAGTTGAATTCAATGATGAATTCAGCTTAATTTTTCATTGAAGACGAAATTTCCTACTGGGGCATGCCATACAAATACTATAAACCTACACATACAAACATTGTATGTAGTAGGTAGGCAAAGATATTTATTTATCATACATCCGAATAAGATTTCCATCTCCTAATGCTTCGCGAAAAAAACAACAAGAATGGCTGACTAATGTTTTCATTTTCATTCATAAAATTCAATGCAACACAAATATTATCAACTTCCGCGGCTCCTCAACTCTTCTCTTCAACAACAACCTGTTTTAAAAACCAGTTATGCAAACGAATCCCCGCTTGCTTTACCTACCTCTACATACCTTTCACATAAGTATTTTTTTTATTTCTATGTATTTATTGTTCATGTGTGGGTCATCTTCGAAAAAAAAACCATCTTGTGGCTAATAGGTGAACTAAAAATCTGCGTTATCATGAAAAAACAATATTTATGTGAAAAAAAAGGCTTTTATAAAATAAGGTATATTTAAATAATTAGTAACGTTTTTAATAATTTTTTTATTCAATCAACTAAAGAAAACGTAAATACCATAATGCAAAAGTAACGTTGAATTTTTAACACAATTAGCGGTAAAAAAACGCAGTTGAAAATGAGAAATTTCAATTATTTTCAAAACATGATTATTCAAAAAGTTTACATAAATATTAAATTTTACTTAATATGAATCAAAGATCTAATTATTACCTTTGAAATAACCTAAACAGAAAATGTTTTTCTACTTCAGTTTTGATGTAACTTGGAATCTGCAACCAGATAATATGTTTTAAAGTTTAAATGCCATTCTTGGATACCCAATTAAAATTTTTATAATACGTTGAATAATTACTTCAAAAACAGGACATCAATACGGCCGATTTCTCGTTTTTTCCGAAATTATGGGTGGAGGCCTATTAATGATATCCTGTTTTCCTAGTGTTTGGAAAACAGCTAAGATAATACCCATACCAAAAAAAAGGGAACTTTGCAAACACTTTCTGAATTTCGTCCCATTGCAATATTACCATTTTTGTCAAAAGTCTTTGAGAAAATTGTCCATATCTAAATATCTTCCCACCTCCAACAGCATTCCTTACTTTGTATAAACCAATTAGGGTTTCGAAAACAACATAGTTGTACCTCAGCGCTGATAAAAGTAACAGACGATTTAAGATTACCAATCGATAATGATCAAATCTCAATGTTGGCCCTTTTGGACTTTCCAAAGCTTTTGACACTGTAAATCATTCAAAACTTGTGTGAAAACTGTTGTCTCAATTTGATTTTTCTTCTTCAGCAGCCTTATTGATTAAATCTTATCTATCCAGTAGAAATCAATGCATATTGACAAATAATGATACGTCGAATTTTAATTATACTTTAATGCGTGCTCCCCAAGGATCTATTTTAGGCCCTCTTTTATTCTCTATGTTCATAAACGACCACCCTGGCAGTATAACGTACTCTTCTGGTCACATGTACGCTGATGATGTGCAGTTGTATCTCAGTTGCAAAACAGGTCTTATCGAGGATGCTATATTTAAATTCAATTACGACCTTGAAAGTATTTATCAGTGGTCAAAAAGTAACGATCTTTGTTTGAATCCAAAAAAATCAAAATGTATCCTAATATCTAAAAATAACTTAAATTCGAGTGGGTTTTCAAATATATATCTTAGGAGTGAGCATTTAGAATTCGCTGATAAGGTTAAGAACCTTGGACTCTGGTTTGATAGCAATCTCAAGTGGGATATTCATACTTGTACTACTGTTGGAAAAATATATGGTTGTCTACGTAACTTATTTATGTCACATTCATATACTCCTCTCAAAACGAGATTAACGTTAGTGAAATCTCTAATTGTACAAATTTTATCTTACGGTTGTGAAGTTTCGATGTACTGCAATGCTGAGTCCAGAAGAAAACTAAACGTCGCCTTTAAAAATGTTACCCGTTACCTGTATGGTTTATAGCGCCAGGATCATATATCAGCATACAAAACCAATATTCTGGGTTTGTCCTTAGATAAATATTTAGATTACTGTGCCATAAAATACCTCAATAAAATCATAATCTTTCAAAAACCAGAATATCTTTACAACAAAATAACTTTTTCAAATTCATCCCATACTTTTATAATAATTTCACCGCGTGCTTCATGCATTACTACCGAGCGGCAATTTTTGTTTATGCTATTCGCCTATGGAACTCTCTCCCTCTTGGCATTAGAAGAGTCTGTTTTGCTGATAGTTTTAGAGGTACTCTATTTTCTTACTTGGCTGGCAACTATAGGTGTTAGGGTTTTTTGTTGCGGCACTCAAGCAAATGAACCGGTGCTGGTAAGCTTGCGGGACTTCAGCCACAACCGGTACCTTGAATTTGCGGTGCTTTAGCAACAGCGGCACTTCGCTATAAAAAAGACGATTTAATTTTGTTTTATTATTACTGTTAACTTATTGTTACATAATTTTTAATGTTGTGAAATTTATTTTTCATCTTATATTTTATCTATTTTTTTATAATTATAAATTTTTCAATTTGATTTGATTTAAATGACCTATGTAGATATTTCTTAAAGTAAAATTTTCTTTTTTTTTTAAATTATTTAAAATTTCATTGTCAAAACTTATTATATTGATCACATTTACGTCATTTAAGATACTCTTTGTAATCTTTGCAAATGTTGTTTATTTTACTCAATAAATATCAAATATCAAAATATCAATTGACCTAAACAAAATACTCATCCTTTTGTTGGATAGGATGCAATCAAAAATGTTTCTTAAAAAATTGGTATATTATAAACATAAACACACAATATTTTGAAAAAAAAAACCCTTCAATCTGATTTGAAGCGAAATGCAATGTTTTTTTAGGCTCAAATGCTATTGGATAAGGCGAGCGTTGCGAAAACGCAAAGTAATGCTTTCATCTCACTTTATCAGAAAGCAAATCATATAAATTGCGTCAACATTATTTCAGAACATAATATACCCTTTATTTATCTGTAGTTAACATTATTTTGAAAATTTTTAATTCTGATGAAATTAATCAAAAGTTCTACCTCAAAATTTCATTAAATAATTCAATTAACTCTCAAATTGATTACTAAGTTTATGGTTCCAGAAGTTCTCAGGTATGACGTTGCGTTTTCGCAACGCTAGCCGGAAATGGGTTAAGTAAAGTCGAACCACCCCCAAAACGTGATGCATAAGCGAACTTTGACCCGCTATAACTTAAAGGTGAAGCAAGGCATAGTGTTCGTTTATATCTTATTTTGTAGATAATGTAATTCCCTATGAGGTATTTTTTTGTTGCTAAATAAAATATGAACGAGTTATTCGATAAAAACCAAACCATTCTCTTTGTCAAGATGGCGGCTCTTTCCTAACCCCAAAAATCCTGAAAACTCAGTTTTATACTTAGGAGGTGCACCCAAACACATCCCATAAATAAAATTTTGTCCATCGAAAAATGCAATTCGATTTCCTAATTTAACTGGGCGTAAAGTAAACTCTCCAATAATACTAGTTGGTGATCTCAATGTGTGGAATACACTTTGGGGTTCCCGGAGTACAAACAAGAAAGGAGCTGGACAACTTTTTTCCAGATTCTAATCTAATTATTTTGAACGACGGCTCTCCTACGCACATTTACACTCAATGCTTTGCCACATGTTGACGTAACATGCTGTTCTACCGAATTGCAGAGTAAGATTTCTTGGCTAATTTTGGATGACTGATGCTCAAACTACAGTAAACCTAAAATTTAAAACTGATCTTGCTGAATGTGCTTGTTTCCGCAAGCACATATCAGGCTATTTGACAGTTAAGAAACATTCTTCAAATATCAACAAAGAAGCCTCTCTTATTAATATGAAATAAAGTAAAGGAATTATTAAATTTTTTTTTTCAAATTTTCAATTTACATTTTAAAACCAATTTAACTTTATTATTGTATTTTACAACGGTTTCGACATTTCAAAATTTCACCTTCAGGCGAAGGTTTTATTTGTCATTAAGATTATGATAAAAGACAAAACAAAGTTGAGTAGGCAACAAATAAAACCTTCCCTTTGAAGATGAAATTTTAAAATTTCGGAAAGCGTCGTAAAATATAATAGTAAAGTTGTAAAAATTGTTTTTTAAAATATAAATTGAAAATTTAAAAAACTTAAATATTTCTTTAGTTTTATTCCAAATTAATAATATCATACAACTTGGAGACCTAACCCATAATAAAGCCGATCTTCTCCATAAAGCCATTCGCACTGCCGCCAACATGTCGACCCCTCAAAGTAAAATAGAACCCTTGAAACGAACTGTTGCACGGTGCAATCCTGAGCTTAATACCATATGGAATGAAAAAGTAAAAGCATGGAGAGCCTTCAAAAGATACGCTAACCAGGTTAACTTTATTCTTTTCAAGAAAAAAAAAATGCTGAATTTCGAAGGAAACTAAAAACCGCCAAATCAAACATCAAGACTATATCTCAACCATAAACCCTAACTTCTCTACAACTAAAATCTGGCATAATATTCGATGTCTCACGGGCGAATATGTAAAAAAAAATATAAAAGTTATTGAAACCCCCACAGGGCCTATATCAAATCCAACCGACCCTAGCAACTTTTTTGCACTTGCTTGGCCCAACAGCTCGAAAGACGAACCCTAACGACCCTAATAATGTGACTCAAAAAGAACTCAATTAGCTTTACTGTGACGAAAATTATATCTCCACACCCGCTAAACTCATTAACGATAAAATTTCCATTTGGAGTTTGAAAGTTGTCTATCGAAACTTAATGGTAAAACTCCGAGTACAGGTAGGATTTCATATCCTATGCTGAAAAACCTTCCCGCTCTTCAGCTCTTCAACTATATAATAGTGTCATTCCTCAATATTGGAAACAGGCAATCTTACTGCCTCTACCAAAACCAAATAAAAATATTAACAGTGAATAGTTATAGGCCAATATCATTCAAACCGTGCATGTCTTAGGTACTTGAAATAAAAATAAATTTAATAGTGGACAATTCTTTTTTCACTCTCGAAAAAATTAAGTCGAAATAATTAATTGAAAAAGAAAAAATTACTTGAAATTGTAAAAAAATAAAATAAATTAAATAAAACAAGTCTAAATTCAAAAGAAAAAATTGAAGAAAAGAAATAAAAAATATATAATAATTATAAGTTGGGTAAAATAATATTCAATAAACAAAAAAGGGGGAAAGATTCCCATTTCAATTAGTGTTGTGTACAGTGCAATTGTGCGAAAATTGTTCCAAAAAATATAAATAGTCAAACAGGAACAAGATCAAACCAAGCTAAGGTGCATTGATTTAAATTTTATTTAGTTGTGAGTGGATTTGTACACCCCGCTCTTCGTTAAAACATATAAAAGCGTTTTAACTTAACTAAATTTGAGTTAAGTGAAAAATGGACGCTATGACTAAAGCCGTTACTGAAGTGAATGGGGCGGTAGGCGCCATTCTCGCTCAGTTGAAGGAGATAGATGGGCGTTTGTAGAAGGTTGAAGACACTAGTAACACGGCGTCAGAATCTAGCCAGGGTACTGCACCTCCACTTTGCGAGCCTAGGACGGAGCTGATCTCAAGGAGATCAGCCGACTCCCTGACCGTGTGAAGGAGTTGCAATCCTTCGATGGTAACCCGACGCAATAAATATCTTGGATACATAATGTAGAGGGACTCCTGAAGGATTTCGCAATCATTAGAAATAAACCCATGTACCGCGCGATTCTGAAACACATAAGGCAAAAAATACGCGGGAATGCGGATTCTGCCTTAGTGTCGTATAACATCTTTGACGACAACTGGGAAGAAATTAAAAGAATTCTGTCCCTTCACTATGCCGACAAGCGTGATATACGAACTCTTGAGCAACAGCTCAACCAGCTTTCTCAAAGGGGTTCTCGGCTCGATGAGTTTTACGCGACCGTAAACCATCAGTTCTCCCTTATAATCAACAAAATAAAGACTGAGTCGTATACACAGGAAAAGGTAAGTGCGCTGGTAGAAACATATCGGAATCGAGCGTTGGATGTGTTTATAAGAGGGTTGAGTGGTGATCTGTCACGGATGATGATCGTGCAGACGCCAAAAATCCTTCCTGAAACGTATGCTTCTTGCCTGGAAATTCAGAATCTAAATTTCCGGAATCATGTTATTCATCCAACAACATACAACAATACAATTACAACCCCCCTTAACCAAATGTCTAATTCGGACAATGCGCCGCCTAGTCAGCCCAAGCCAACAGTCCCCCATAATCAGATGTCTAAGTTTGACATTAGACCGCCAATTCATCCTAAGCCTTATTATAAAGGGGGTAAGAATAATTACAAAAACCATCCTACGACCTCAGGTAATCCACCGAGACCTGGTCCTAGACCCCACCCAAAAATGGAGGTGGATCATTCGGTTCAAACCAAACAGGTTAACTACATGAACAGACCTCAATCGAATCCGTTTAAAAGGAAAGATAGGTCAGAGAACTACTCCCATTCCTAAAATGTGGGACAAAAGCAACAAAAGTTGTATAGCTTGCAACCGGTGGTAGAAACACCACCAGAAACCTACGATGAGGTAGTTGGTGAGAACTATGAAGATGAGGTGAATTTTATGATGGGCGCCTGTCCAGCTTACCATACATAAACTATATCATCAAAAACGGAAAAGTGTTAAGCTTCCTTGTTGATACTGGGGACAACAAGAACTTTATCGCCACACATGTATCAAAAAACACGATCAGGTTAGCTCAACCCTTCGCCGTCAATTCCGCAGCCGGTAATGTTAAGATTACCAACAAAATAACAGGAAAATTTTTCGCGGAAATCGGAAATGACACCCCTCTGACATTCCATGTGCTCCCCGGCCTCAAGAGTTTCGATGGTATCATTGGCGGTGATGCGCTATATATATATATATATATATATATATATATATATATATATATATATATATATATATATATATATACAATTAGAAGCCATTATTGATCAAAGAGGAATACGCTTACCTTGAAGAAGGGGATCACAATGCCTCTGAAAGATAAATTCTCTTCAGAGGTTAATACAATAATTGACAAAGAAATTCCTGAGAACGTTCGAAAAAGACTTTCTCAGATAATACGAAAACATAGTACACTTTTCACGCCTCTTAATGCAAATGAACTAGTAAAAACTATAGAGAGGGCAGAAATAAGGACTAGTACCGACGAGCCAATCTACATGAAAAGATATCCCTACCCTCCCTGTATGCGAGAAGTAGTGGAGAATGAGATTAAGGATCTTTTAGCAGAAGGCATAATACGTCCTTCAGGAAGCCCTTATAACTCACCAATATGGGTGGTTCCAAAGAACTCAAAGCCCTCAGGTGAGAAGCAATATCGCATGGTGATAGACTTCAAACGTCTTAACCTTGTGACGATTACTGACGCAATTCATAACTGCACGAGTGGCTGAGACTCCAATTTGGTCTCAAAAATGCCCCCGCAATCTTCCAAAGAATGATTGATGACGTTCTGAAAGAATTCATCGTTAAAATATGTTACGTCTACATTGACGACATAGTCATCTTTGGAGGTAGTGTTGAGGAAATGCTAAATAACATTGATATTATACTTTCCAGGTTATGCGAGGTAAATCTCAAGGTTAACTTAGAACTTCGTACAATAGAAAATTTTTTTCACGACTATGCGAAAATCGCGAAACCTCTCACAAATTTAACAAGAGGGAATAATGCCCAGGTAAAGGCTAATCAATCAAAACGTGTCGCAATCGAGTTGGACCAAGAGGCATTACGGGCATTTCAGGATCTTAAAGACATGCTTACATCATCCGAAGTTTTGGCTTTTCCTGACTGAGAAAACATTCAACTTAACCACAGATGCTTCAGATTATGAGATCGGAGCTGTTCTGTCACAAGATCATTCGGGCCTCGATAAACCAATCGCGTTCATCTCTAGATCTTTAAATAAGACCGAGAAAAATTTTGCAACCAATGAGAAAGAAATATTGGCTATCGTGTGGGCTCTTGATAACCTTCGTTCCTACGTTTATGGAGCAAAAAAGATACGCATCCACACTCACCATCAACCTCTGACCTTCGCCTTAGGAAACCGTAACTTTAATGCAAAGCTAAAGAGATGGAAGTCGCGGATAGAAGAGTACAACTATGAATTGGTTTATAAACCTGGTAAATCTAACAAAGTTGCAGATGCGCTATCAAGGCTTAAAACCGAGGTTAATCACTTGTCTGACTCAGTGAACATTGAAACAGCATACAGTTCTAACATGCATCGGATATGGTGCGTTCTTTTATGTTACTGTGGTTAACTATAGTTACTATACTTAACTTCGGTCGTTCCTTTAATTCAGAAAAGTTACTTGAAATTAACTTTATGACGTCATAAAGTCGTTCCTAAATTCAAAGTAAAAGTGTCAAAAAGTAACTTTTTCCAACTCATCTCCTTGATATGAGTTGAAATAGTTGATCTGTCAAACACAGCTGAAATGTAATGGTGGATCTTTTGTTTACTTTTTGCCCTTTTGATTTGGAATTGTTTTCAATATTTAAAATAATTTTTTATCAATTTCATCGATTTTATTTTGTCGAATTTGATTTTTGGAATAGTTTTCTTTTATTTTCTGATGTATTTTCTTTCTGTCAACATTTTCTTTCTGTTGGCATTTTCTTCTTTTTATTTGGTCAATTTTTCATCAAAAATTCTGTGCCATAAGCAATGAAAGAAATTGCACTTATTTCTGTTCGATTCATACAAAACTAAGTGTAAAGAAATTTAATTCGGAAATAGTACACATGTTATTGTGAATTCCTAATAACTATTTTTGCGATAAATTTAATGCAATCACATTTTTCTTGGTTCTCATTCCAAATACAATTCGATTTTTTTTGCAACCCCTTTTGTTTGACAGATTGTTAACTCTGGTCGTTCCTAAATGAAAAAGTTACCAAGAGTAACTTTCTTAACTATGGCACATCAACTTTTATTTTTGACACATTAACTATAGTTAACCACAGCAACATAAAAGAACGCACCAATAGCAAGGTTCCGCGACGGATACGGCTAGTGAAGGTCGTGAAGGTGCAGAAAATAGATCTATGACAGAAACAGCTAGTGAAAGGCATGAAGGTGAAATAAACAGGTCTATGACAGAAACAGCAAGTGAAGAACGAGCATCTATAGGTACAATGCATAGTGCTGATCAGGACAGCACCGACCTGATTCCTCATGTAGAGGCACCATTGAATGTGTTTCGCAATCAAATAATCATAAAAGTAGGGAAAGGACAAGAGACCCACGAGGAACCTCATCCTGTTTATTTTCGTCACTATGTGGCAATAGAAAATCATACGAAACAAGATTTTGTCAGAATACTCAAAGTTGGAAAAAACGATGTTGTTATTTGAAGTAGAATGTTTTTGCACAAAGAAACTGATCTCTTGACCGTTAGATTAGTTGGTAAATAGAGTATTCTGTAATACACTATTGGATCGAAGAGAGAGAATGTCAACTGTGTAGACGTGTTTTTGATTTGCTCCTATAAAATACTAAAATTAGTACCGGCTACCGTATAAAATTAGTTGTAATTTAATGACTTTTATTAACACGGTTGTCGTCATTCGCTGTATTTAATTATTTCGAGTAGATTAAGTGCGTTTTTAACAAAAAATCTAAACGTAAACTATATACTTCTCGTTATACCTACTAAATCAAATCATTATGTCAGCTAGTGCAAACAGCAGAGCAAAACGTAGAGGCAAAGAAAGTGAGGTAAAGGGGTCGCCTGCTCTCTGCAGTAAAGCAACTTCGACAGCTAAACCTCCAAGCATAAAATCGACAAAGAACATTAATAAATCAGCTTTGCAGAACGCAAAGGGCAGACCACTAATACAACTTCAACGAATTCTTCTTTGTTATCTAGCTCTCCCGCTGTCAGCAACCAAAACAACTCGCATTTGAACACATCTGCTTTGCTTTGCTTGTCAGCAACCAAAAAAACTCGCATTTGAACACATCTGCTTTGCTAGACTTTGAATCAGCACTAACATCTAAATTTTCTCAGCTTATCTCTGAACTAGAAGTAAACTTGAGCAATCTTATTAGTGAATCTATCGCCTCTTTAGGCGACCGACTTAAGCAGTGCGAGATTGAAATATTGGAGCTGAGAGAGGAAAATAAGAAAGTCGGAGAGGAGCTTGCTGATTTTCAGCGCCAACAACGGCTCTGTGATGTGATAGTGAGAGGTATACCACACAAACGAAATGAAAATGCAATTGATATTGCGCCGTTACCCTACATCATGAACACACTCCCCACATTGATGCTTTCCGCTTGAGATCTAGTTCGCACGTTGGCAACAACAACAACCACAATAGCAGGAACTCATGCCCATTACTTATTCGCCTTTCTTCCCATGTTGAACAACGAGCTTTTCTTTCCGCATTTTACAAAAACAAAGGTCTTACTCTTGCTGAACTAGAAAGCTCCCAACATCTCGATACATGCAATGACGAGATTAAAACGTCCCATTCCCATCGTATCTTTATCAACGAAAGCCTAAAATCTGCAAATAGTTCCCTACTGCGGCATGCAAATCAACTGCGTAAAGAAGGTTTTCTATCATCAGTGAGAACAAGGAATGGTTTCGTGTATGTAAAAAAAAATGATGAAGATTAAAATTACGACAACAACAACACTTCTCTGAAAGCTTTATGCCGGTTTTTTCCGCTGTTTTTCATTTGGTCATCTGGAGCAGCTTTATGATTTATTTATTTTCCATTATTATTTATTCATTTATTTATAATTTTCTTTTTCTTTTCTTTTATCATTGGTAAATTTTTTTTTCTCTTGTTTAAGCATTTAGTTATTTTTTTTATATTCATAATTTATATCAATAACTCAATATTATTATTTTTATTAATTTGTATAGCGTTTCTTGCGAGCATTTCTCTTCTCTACCTTGAATCGTTGGTCCCTATTGCTAATTTTGTTGTTGAATATTTACCTATTTATTTTCTTCTTTTGTTTTATTTTGTCGTGCATTCAATAATTTTTGTCTTTAAGAGTGCGTTTTTGTTTGTTTTTACGTGAAAAAATGATTACTATGTCTGGCAGTGTGATGAAATTGCGGTGAGGTCAGTAATTAAAATTTTATCTAATGCTGAACGAGGGCTGAAAATTTGCTATCTTAATGCACGTAGTCTTATTTTAAATAAATTAGACTATATATAACCAGTTGGTCTTATTAATAAACATTGTCTAACTTTAGACAGCCGTCCAAGTTTTTAAAAAACCTTTCTAATTTTTGCTAAAGTAATATATCTTTTTATCTTGCTTTAGACAACGTAATCTATTGTCTAAACCTAGAGGAATGCACTATTTTTTTTTTTATTAAAAAAGCATATTTCCGACTGTTTCAAAATACTTTGACATAGTTTAAACAGCCAAAAATCTAATTAATAAGACCAAGTATCTTTAAAGACTCGGGGATTGATATTATTTGTATTTGTGAGACTTGGCTGCGTTCTGATGATGCAATCAATCATCTATACGATATTCCGGGATATAAGCTTATTCGTAATGATAGGATTACAAATACTGTGGGTGGGGGAGTTGCGGTGTACTGCAGCACATCATTAAGCCACAAAATATTGAAGCAATCCGAGGGTAGTGTAGTACAGTATCTTTTGTTAGAAGTTACTGACGGGATTACGAAGTGTCTGATTGGTATTTCTTACAACCCGAAACGTTGCCACTCTCCTGAAACATTATTTTCCGCCTTGCATGAGTTCACTACACTTTATGAGCACATTATAATCTGTGGAGATCTTAATGCTGACCTTCTAAAAAGAGACAATAAAGCTCGCCAACTACTTGATTTTGTTGCTGACGCTGGGCTATCTATTGTTAATTCATTTGCAACCCATTTTTCTCTAAATTCCTTTCCTAGTCTTCTTGATGTCATCATGGTCTCTAAACGGCCATACGTTTCCTTCACGACCAGCTATCCTTGGCAGGGGTTTCTGATCACGACTTGTTATTTTGTACTTATGGAATTGATATGTCTCGCTCTTTATGTCCTTCATCCTTTGAATTTAGAGACTATTCCTCAATAGATTATAATGCCTTACAATTAGATGCCAGCCTCCTTCCGTGACGTAATTGCTATCAAGCCCTTAACTTAAATGACAAAGTGCATCATGTTCAAACGTTGATATTGGATCTCTTTAATAGACATGTTCCTCTTAAAACAGTTACAATACGAAATAAAAAATGCTCCTGGTTTACAAGTGAGGTTCATAATAAATTGTACTCAAAGTGGAAGCAACGCCCAATAGATAAAAATTGGGAAAGTTTTTGTCGTGCCCGCAACAACTGTACATTTATATCATGTAGGGCAAAAAAAAGATATTTTCTTTCGAAACTTAACACTGGCCTGCCTTCTAAAAAGTTATGGAGCAACTTACGTTCAATTGGTGTTGGAAAAAAGATTGCGGTGCATAATATTCCTGATGTAAATGATCTTAATAATGTTTTCTTAAATAGTACTAATTTTATTCCTGAAGATTGACATTATTATGATGCAGATTTTGACTTCTCTGTCGCTACAGACGTTGACATCATCAATGTTATTCGTTCTTTAAAATCGAATGCTGTCGGTGAAGATGGTGTACCACTTCGGTTCGTCAAGATAATCTTGCAACATGTTATAAGCTGTGTTACTCATATAGTCAATTTTTGTATAACTTCATCAAATTTCCCTGACAGTTGGAAGATAGGTAAAATTATTCCTGTACCCAAAAAACCTCAGCCATCTATATCAATAGATTTTCGTCCCATCAGTATCTTACCATGTTTGTCAAAAGTCTTGGAGAAGTTTCTTGCTAATCAAATTTCAGGTTATTTGGATCAACATAATCTATTATCTCCATTTCAATCTGGTTTTCGAGCACGCCATAGTTGCTCTACCGCTATGATTAAAATTCTCGATGACATAAGAATAAACTATGATATGGACCACTTAACAGTGCTTTGCTTGCTTGACTTTTCTAAGGCTTTTGACAGAGTGCATCATAATGTACTGTGTCATAAGCTTAGGTTATATTTTGGCTTTAGCGAGAGATCTATTCGTTTACTACGCAGCTACCTAGTTAATCGTTACTAAAGAGTTTTATATGATGGAAGATCCTCTGATTTTAAAGCTTTGTTAACTGGAGTACCCCAGGGATCAATATTAGGACCAATTTTATTTTGTTTATTCATAAATGATATTCCTAGTATTTGTTCCAATGTTTCCTTCCACCTTTACGCAGACGATGCCCAGATATACGTGTCACGGCCAATTTGACTAATTGAGGATCTTATTGCGAGGAAAAAACTCAAGTGATCCTAATATCGAAAAAGCACTTTGATACCAGCGAACTACCACCAGTACCTTTGAATAACAGAGAAATTAGTTTTTTTGATGTTGTTACGAATCTTGGTTTCAAGATAAATCGATCGCTCTCTGGAGTTGACCATACTAACTATGTTATAAGTCGAATTTATGCGGGCTTGCACAAGCTTTGGCTTGCTTTACTCCTCTTAATACAAAGCTAAGGCTTGTTAAAACCTTGTTTCTGCCAATTATTGACTAGTCCACTACAGTGTACTGCAAGCTTGACTCGCAATCTCAACACAAGCTACTTGTATAATTTAATGATGCTAATAGGTACGTTTATGGCCTGCGTCGATATGACCATATATCGCACTACCACGCGTCTGTACTTGGCTGCTCCTTTCAACAGTTTCTGAACGTCAGATGTTGTCAATTCATGCACAATCTAGTTAATAGAAAATCTCCGGCATATCTTTTCGAAAAAGTTCAATTTGCCCAATTCGCAAGAACAAGCAATTCTATTATGCCCTCTTTTAAATACCTAAACTCTTCTCGCCTCTTCTTTATCCATGCAACCAGACTTTGGAACACACTTCCCACCACGATAAAGCAAATAACCTTCGCTTACAAATTCAAAAATTCAGCATTACAGTATTTGTAATTTTTATATTCAACAACAATATTATTTTTCTCAAATCTATCTTTTTCAGCTTTTAATTTTTAAATTTTATATATTTTTCTAAATAATTATATATTTTTTTTCTTTTTTTTTTTTGTTATTATTGGATCATTATTTTTATTCTTTCTTGGTTTATATAATGTGTATTTAATGTTAGTCAAATCTACCAATGTACTACAAAAGACTACGTCTTATTTGTACTCACCTGTGTACTTAAATAAATTGAATCGAATTGACTCACAGCCACAATTATTTATCCGCCCACCTGCATTTTTCGTCACCCTAACTCTTTAAGTTCACTTTAATTTATCTGCTGATTTGTTTTTTGTTTAGCGGATATTTTCGCAAGAAACAAAAAACTAAAACCGTTATTTCGCCCGGTAAAATTGTCATCGAAGCATTTTTTGCAATTTAAGCGATTTTAATATTGTTTCAGTTACTTAACCAACATACTGAGAAATCGGTTTTGCATTGCTACTGAAGCTCGTACACGTCTTTTTGAGGTGAGGAATGTTGGTGTGAGTGAACGTGCTATCAGAAAAACGATGGCAGAATTAAATTTCAGAGCTTTCCGACCAGCGCGCGCCCCAAATTGCTCCCACAGCGCCGTACAGCAAGACTTCGTTTTGCGCGAGAATGTGTTAACTGGACTGCAGAGGAAGGAAGGGACGTCTTAACCTCAGACGAAAGCAGAATAGGTCTACGAAGTCCAGATGGAAGTCAGCGTGTCTACAGGCGAAAAAACGAAAGGTTTGCTTTATGCACGATAACCGAAACAGTGGGTTACCAAGGAGGGTCTATAATGGTCTCGGGAGGCATCAGTTATGAAGCTCGCACGTACCTTGTTGTGTTCGATAGAGGCAGTGTGAACGCTCAGATATACGTGGAAAACGTTTTGCAAGACAATGTGTTGCCTTTCGCAACAATTTTTGGTGAACATTTTCGCACTCTGCCATACCGCAAATTCTGGAACTAACTACCTAAATGAGGTCGGGATTCCAGTTTGGCCATGTCCATCTTGCGGTCCAGATCTCAAACCTATCGATCATCTTTTGGACAACCTTAAAAGACGTGTCCGAGCGAGAACACATGTCCCTACCACTCTAGGAGAGCTTAAGATAGCTGCAGTAGAGGAGGGGCACAACATCCCTCAGTCGGATGTTCAGGACATCATTGACGGTTTTACAAACTCAACGGCTCTACGAAGAAATTGGAGCCTGCGTCGCAAACACCCATTATTAAAAATTAGGTTTTTCAATAATTATACCACTTTTTTAACAACAAAAGATAACATCTTTTGCAGTATTTTGTGTTTTTGTTTGTTTTTTGTGTTAATTCTTTAATTAACGTGGTTTTTTTTCTCAGATTTTTTTTTTTTTTTTTTTATATTTCAAACTTGACTTTAAATTTACAGAAATACGAGGTGGGCGGTTAAATGTGCCTGTAAGTGTATTTAACAAATGTCGCTGCCAGCGGTCAGCGACGGTTAAATTGAACAGCATTGTGCTTCCTAGAAGTAAAGAACAAATTGAAATAAATTGCCTTAAACATAAAAAGCAGTGTTTTGCAAGTGTTTTGAACTGTGGTGAAGTGCTAGCAAAAAGTGAAAATGAATAGTGTTCATGGAAACAATTGTGTCAATTGTAGAATAAGATTGATTGATTGAATAAGATTGATATGCTTTCAAATCTACTCCGAACAATTTTAGTTAATTGGCAATCTCCAGAGCAATTAAGTCCTTATGCTACATAGTTAGTTATTTTTTTTTACATAAAGTGAAAAGATTTTTAACTAAAATCTATGTATATACAGTACATAATTCACTTAGAATGTATCAAGATTTTCAAGATTTTTTTTATTAAAGATATCTGATTCTGACTTGATATGTTTTGATTGCTTTCGGATTTTGGAAAGAATCAGTTCAACAAACAACCCTAATCCAATACGTGAATATGGTCACATAAGAATTTGTTTGATGAGTCACCGATCGTTAGTCGTTAATTAATCGTGAATTAGTTGTGATAATTTCGAATTTGTCGTTCGATGTTTTCTATGTTTTTTAAACGGGTAAAATCGTCTTATAGCGAATAGTCTATTGCTTAATAATTAGCCGTTCAGCAGTTCTGAATTATTTGTGACAATTTTAATTTTGTCGTGCAATGTTTTCTTCGTTTTTTTTTGCTGCTTTTCCAACTTCGTGTCAACTTAGCGAAGCAGCATCTGAAAAACGTATAAAAACTTCTTATTGTATATGTTTTACTGCTCTATAATTTGCCGTTAATTAGTCGTGAGTTAGCCGTGACAGTTTTAAATTTGTCGCTCTATGTTTTCTATGTTTTTTTTTTTTTTTTGCAAAACTGTGAAATTCGTGTTAACTTAGCGAAGCAGCATCTCGAAAACGTTTAAAAACTTCTTAATGTGAATGTTTTACTGCTCAGTAATTTAAAAAATAAATTTGATGGCACAACAGCTCATGAAGAACTAGGGCCTAGTGACTTACAACTCTCAACCATTCCTGTGTGCGTGTCTGCAGGAATGGAGGTGACCTACAGTTTATTGCCGAATCCGAACGGCTAACGAGCGGCACTTTTCTGTGACAGGAGATACTCTTGGAGGATTTGTCAATTCCTCGCAAGAGGTAGTAGCCGTTTTTTCTTTTTAAATAAATAGGTGGCGAGGCTGGGGTTCGAACCTTAGACCTCCGGCATGACAGTCCATCGCACTAACCATCACGCCACGGCTACTACTGCTCAGTAATTTGGCGTTTATTAATTGTGAATTTTTTGTGAAAAATTTGAATTTGTCGCTCTGTTTTCTATTTTTTTTTTTTTGCTTACATGTCCCTAATGACCTGTTAACGTAAGCCAACTATCGAAATTCAACACGAATTCCACATCTTCAAAGATCTTCTCTACGCAAATAATCACCTGTTCAACCCCTCAATTTTCTACTAACAAGAATGCCAATTCTTAATGCATATCAATTCATTACTTACTTACTTTACTCTAAATGGCGCTTACAGTCCAGGTTGACCTACGGCCAGTTACGCACTCCAAGTTGGTTGAGGTCGCTCTCCACTTGTTACCGCCACCTTAGGTGAGGTCTTTCTATCCTGCGCAGACCATCAGGGGTAGATTCGAAGACTTGTCGGGCTGGTGCGTCGGTGTCTATACGATCCACGTGTCTCAATCATATCAGCAAACGTGTTTTCAGCTTTTTGACCAGGTCTTTGTCTTTTCCTCATTAACAGCCAAACCCGCCTTCGATTCCATCCTTGCAAACGCGACGGTAACATCTCGCTTCGTTGTCCCAAAGATGTCTATATAATCTGCGTAGCAAGTAGTTGAACGGACTTTTAGAAAATTGTACCTCTGTTGTTGACTTGCGGGTTGCGTACTGTTGTATATTGAATTATTTTGACAGCTGCTATATTCACTCAACTATTAGTATATATGTATATCATTTTGATTCTCAGCCATATTGTCTTAACCAAGTAAGCAACACGTATTCTAAAAAAAAGCTAAATTATCTGTCGAAATAAAGTAATTTAATTATTCTTAATATAAATTGGTTTCTTTTATTTTATATTGAAATTACTATATAAAAACTGGCGACGAGGACGGTTAAACAAAATATTAAATTAAACAAAAAAACACGAGGTTTTGAGATTTTGCTTGGTTAAGTACACCGATTGGAATCATGGCAAACGCAGCTCGAGAGCAGGGTGGCCAGGGCGAACTACTACCGAGAACAGTAATGGTGCAGAGCTTACAAACATCATTTGCAATTGAACCATTCGAGTTCCAAAATATTAAATGGACGCGATGGGTTGATAGATTCGAGAAGGTCATTGTCCATCTTATTTTACACTATATGGGTGGCGATGCTTACAACACATTGTGCGACAAACTTTCACCTGCAAAACCTTCGGAGAAGACATAATGCAGAGATCGTGTCAACGTTAACAGCATAACTAACGAAATTATGGAAAATTACAGATTTCATCTTCGGAAGCAAAAGAAGGGGGAGACGGTGGACGAATTTGTAATTGCTTTAAGAAGACTATTAACGAAGTGCAAGTGTGGAAAGTGGAAACGCCACTGCGCAACCAATTTGTGTTTGGGTTACGCAACCAACGTAGTCAGAATCGCTGTTTGGAAAAGAAGAGTTTGACATTAGATTCAGCATTGGAGTTGCCCAAATCCATTGAATTATCCGAGAAGGGCGGTGCTGAAATTCAGAAGGTCAAGGAGGCCGAATGATGTAGTTCATTTAAGACGGTTGGATGAAGTTTTGCGACGATTGCATCGGTACAATATGCGAGTGAACCTAGACAAATCTGAGTTCATGATGGATCAGATTGAATATTGTGGTTATGTCATTGATCGGCACGGAATTAAAAAGTCGAAAAGAAAAGTAGAGGCTATAGAAGACATGAAAAAACCTGGATGAGGTAAGATCGTTTATAGGCCTTTGTAATTACTATGGCCGTTTTTTATAAAATTTGAGTACGATTTTGTACCCCTTAAATAACCTACTAAAAAACGAATCAAAATTTATCTGGTGCAGCAAATGTGAGGACTCATTTTTAGAGATAAAACGACAAATACAGTCCACATGGTGTTGGCACACTAAGATTCAAAGCTGCCACTGATACTCGCTACCGATGCAAGTCCGTATGGTGTGGGAGCAGTCCTGAGCCATAGTTATGGTGATGGATCGGAACGTCCAATACAATACGTGTCACAAACGTTATCAGAAATCCAACAACGATACAGCCAAATTGATCGGGAAGCTTACGCAATTTTTTTCGGAATCAGAAGATTTTATCAATACTTGTGTGGACGTAAGTTTATATTAGTAACAGACAACAAACCAATTTCGCAAATATTTTCACCAACAAAAGTGTTATGCCGCATTTACACGAGTGACAAATTGTCATAATTTCGTTCATTATATTGCCATTAATGACCAAATCGTGTAAATAGTCCATAAACCTGTCATTATTTTTGTCACAAAAATAATGACCATATGCAGATGACGTTTAATTTTACCATTATACTGACATCGTGTAAATGAATGCTGACATCATTTTGAAAATAATGACAATGCACAATAGAACTTGCTCATTTCTTGTCATTATAATGTCAGGTAATCAGAGCGCCATTATTTGACTTCGTGTAAATGAGTGTCATTACGGCATTGATTTTATTCATTATTTTGTCACTTTTATGGCAGAAATAATTGCAAAATTGTCACTCGTGTGAATGCAGCATTACTAACATTGTCAGCAACACGTATGCAGCACTATGCAATATTTTTGGAATCTTTAATACAAATGCTGATGCCATGTCCAGATTGCCGATTCAACTAACAACAAAATAACAAATAGCGTTGAGGAAGTAGACCAACTGGAAGTGAATGCAATTGAAAATTTACCAGTGTCTGTTAAGGAATTGGCTGAGGCTACCCAGAAGGCGAAATGGTTCGAAATTTCATACAAGCATTGAAATTTGGCCGAGAATGCGGAACGAATAATCATTTTGGAGTCGAACAAACTGAGTTTGCACTACATCGGGGCTGTTTGATGAGAAATATACGAGTTTACATTCCACCGACTTTGAGGGACAGAGTCCTAACCGAATTACATTGTGCGCACTTTGGGATGACCAAAATGAAATCACTGGCTCGTGGCTACTGTTGTTGCAATAATATGGACAAGCAAATTGAGGCGATTGTGATGAGCTGCGCAAACTGTCAATCAACGCGACCTGAGGCTAAGGGAGTACGACCCACACACTGCTGGGAGATGCTATGTAAACCGTTTGATCGAGTGCATGCGGATTTTGCTGGTAATTTATGGGGTATTACCTCTTCATACTGGTAGACGCTTTTTCTAAGTGGTCAGAAGTGCACATGCTTCCGAATATAACAGCTGAAACCACAATTCGGAGATGCCGAGAGATTTTTTCGACATTTGGCCTTCCAATAACGTCAGTGATTGGGGGCCGCAATTCATATCATCGGAATTCCAACAATTTCTGAAACAAAATGAAATTCATCACAAGCGCGGAGCAGCCTACCAACCAGCGACGAATGGTCAGGCGGAAAGATATGTTCAGACAGTGAAAAACAAATTGAAGGCGATAAAGTGCAATCGTAATGAAATCGGAAAAGCTTTGAGCAACTTTATGATGTGGTACCATCGAGCGATACATACAGAAACAGGTAAATCTCCAGCTATGATAGTATTTGGGCGTCAAATAAGATCAAAACTTGACTTGATGCTGCCAACAGAACCAACGAAGAATGAACCTAAGGATATAGGGGCTCCAAAATTTGCTTTTAATCAACGAGTGGCAGTGCGTGATTATTTATCGGGAGAAAAGTGGAAATTTGGTCGAGTAACGGAGATTTTCGGTAAGTTACATTATAACTTTCAATTGGACGACACGGTCGGATATGGAAGAGACACGTTGACCTAATGAGAAGAATAGGAGAAAACATTGCGAAAGATCCAATTACAATACCAGAACAAACTGATGGAGACAACGAAGATGAACATCTGGAACCAGAGGAAACTGGGAATACATCAGACACAGTCACAATGCCAAAATAAGCCAGGCCGTCTGCGTCTGTCGAGCCCACTAAGGTTGCGGATGATTCAGGTACATTGAATGAGAGTATACAAGCTTCTCCATCATTGAGACGTACTGTAAGAAAACGTCAGGCTCCAGACCGTTATGGTTTCGGAAGAATTTAATTTGCATAAATAATTTAATTTAAAGTTTTATTGGTTTTCTCTTATCTAATGTTACTTATATATAATGTTTAGTTTTAATTTCTGAAGTCTTGCATTAATGAATCAATGAGTTAATTATCATATCTTAATTAATACTTAAAATCATGTTTATTTTTCTTTCATAAAAAATTCCTTATGAGGGAAGAGCTGTTGTATATTGAATTATTTTGACAGCTGCTATGTTCACTCAACCATTAGTATATATATCATTTTGATTCTCCGCCATATTGTCTTAACCAAGTAGGCAACATGTATTCTAAAAAAAAGCAAATTATTTGTCAAAATAAAGTAATTTAATTATTCTTAAAATAAATTGGTTTCTTTTATTTTATATTGAAATTACTATATAAAACGTACAAGTGCTTCAAGAGCGATTTTAAAGAAGTTGCATAGTAACGCGCCGCCTTGCCTCAAACATCGACATCAAAGGTTTCAGTGGTGTTCTTACCGACTTTGACGAGATTTCTTTTTTTTTTAGAATATACATACCTAAGAAGCCATTTTAATTGATTAATTAATTGAACACGTGAAAACCGTAACACTTTTAACATAAGCGACGAGCACACACCTTATTGTTTTCACAAAAATTGTTTTTAAATTGTTTTTAACAAAAATTGACGCTTGGTCTAGGAGAGAAGATGTTATATGCTATCAATGATGTCAAATGCTATCAATGCTGATAACGGCAATATAACATCTTCTCTCTTCTCTCTAATTTAATGTTAAAAAAGGAATCCAGAAAAAACAAAAACAAAGACTTTGCCAATTGGATTAGTCGTGATGCTGATGATGGACTGTAAGCAGTCCGAAATGCATTCAGGTACGTGTTTTTAATCGTACAATTTAAAGTTTGTGCGTTTTGATTGTCGTGCGTTAGTGTCGTGTCAATTCGTTCAATTTTTGTTAAGAACAATTAAAAAACAATTTTTTTGAAAACAATAAGGTGTGTGCTCGTCGCTTATGTTAAAAACCTAAGAAGCATTCCTCAAATTATCTGAAACGAACCGAAAAAAAGGAAGCGTGTAATCAGGCTCTAATATTAAATTTATTTTTATGCAGCCAAAGTCGCATTCTTATCAAAATGCCAAAAATGAAATCGTGAAACAACAACAATTTTGATTTATTTTTGATATACTATCACCTTAGTCGATTCCACCCCTCGCGATACGCCATACCTACGTTTAATATTTCAATTGACTCCCATTTTATGCAAACCGAAGGCTTCTTTCTACGATTTGATCGCTCATATCACGCGAATTATTAGCATTCCTCAAATTATCTGAAACGAAACGAAAAAAGGAACTGTGTAATCAGGCTCTAATATTCAATTTATTTTTATGCTTATCAAAATGTCAATAATGAAATCGTGAAACAACAACAATTTTGATTATACTATCACCTTAGTCGATTTCGCCCCTCGCGATACGCCATACCTACATTTAATATTTCAATTGACTCCCATTTTATGTAAACCGAATGCTTCTTTCTACGATTTGATCGCTCTTATCAGGCGAATAATTATCAAAAAAGCTGTAAATAAATTTTTGTGAAAATGAATATCTGTTAAGCGTATGAATCTATTGGTTTTTTAGTTCTGTTTTCAATAATTTTCTTTTTCTTCTAGAGGTTGTTCCCGGAAATATTCGCAATGCCGATCACTTCATTAACTTTCTTCGGCGTTTCGTTGAGTACATAAAAACTCGCCTTCGTGTTCATAACGTTGTTCAGGAATCGCCAGCCAGCTTTCTTAAAGATATTGCAGCAAAAATCTGTGCAGACAGGAAACCCTTAAGATTCTGTGCGGAACGACTAGCAAGCCTTTTAAGGACACTTGAAATAACAGACATGACTGAATATGGTGGTCTAGTTGTGGTAATAAAATTCTTTAAATATGTACTCCCAAATACTAAACTACCTAAAATGCTTTGTATTTAATTTTCTTTTCAAGATAACACACTTTGCAACTTTGGTGTCAACTTACACAAAGGGTTTTACAATCATCATTGAGCCTTTTGATGATAAAACACCTACTGTTGCGAATCCTATTCTGCATTTCAGTTGTTTGGACTCATCAATTGCAATGGCTCCTATTTTTTCGCGGTTTCAAAGCGTTGTTATTACTTCAGGTACACTATCTCCAATGGATATGTATCCTAAGATTTTGGATTTTGATCCTGTTGTTTTAAGTTCCTTTACTATGACACTGGCAAGACCATGTTTGTTACCGATGGTTAGTTTCATGAGATATCTAGATCATTCAATAACACTTTCTAATTATCTTTTTAAAGATTGTATCCAAAGGAAATGACCAAGTAGCGATATCATCAAAGTTCGAAACACGCGAAGATACTGCTGTGATAAGAAACTATGGACAACTTTTAGTGGAAACGGCAAAAATTGTTCCTGATGGTATTGTTTGTTTTTTTACATCGTATTTGTATTTAGAATCGGTAGTGGCATCTTGGTATGACCAAGGTATTGTAGATACTCTGCTGCGTTATAAACTTCTCTTTATCGAAACACAGGACAATGCAGAAACGAGTTATGCACTTATGAACTACGTTAAGGTGTATAATAATACAATTACATATTTTTTCTTTAAGTAAATTAAAATTTTTTTTTCAAAGGCTTGTGATTGCGGACGTGGTGCTGTTCTTCTGGCAGTAACTCGGGGAAAAGTATCCGAAGGTGTGGATTTCGATCATCAATATGGAAGAGCTGTACTCATGTTCGGTATTCCATATGTTTATACTCAATCGAAGATACTAAAAGCCCGACTACAATATCTCAGAGATAATTTCCAAATCAATGAAAATGACTTTCTTACTTTCGATGCTATGCGGCATGCAGCTCAGTGTGTTGGGCGAGTACTTCGTGGCAAAACCGATTACGGTATTATGATATTCGCCGATAAGCGTTTTTCGCGCCAAGATAAACGTTGTCGCTTACCAAAGTGGATTCAAGAATATTTAGTGGATAGCTACTGTAACTTAAGTACAGAAGAAGCTATGCATTTAGCTAAAAGGTGGTTAAGACAAATGGCGCAGCCATTTACACGAGAAGATCAACTTGGAATATCTTTGCTCACATTGGAGCAATTAGAGAACTCTGAAAGGCAAAAAATGGAAAAGCAAAAAAACAATTGATTATTAAAAGAAATCACACAAAGCAATTTTTTTTTGTCCGCATTATTTATTATACAAACAGAATGGGAGCAACACAAGTGCTCAAACAAAGTGTTTCAACAAAAGTATTCAACGACTGATTTACTTAAGACACAGCTAAAAAAGTACAAACGCTTTATTTGGTGGAGTGTCATAAGTTGGCAAGCCTAAAGTCCACAGTCGATTTTTGACTAACTTGTATGAAATCAGTATGAAATTCTTAAAAATAAAGAAAAAATTCCTTGCACTTCCTTGTGGACTTTTGGCTGAAAAGGTTGAGCTATAAGACCTTTCGTAAGTTATAATGTATCTGGTCTTAAAAATAAACTTTCTTTGCCAGATTTTTTAAGTATATTTTAAAATTTGATATTATAATACTATTAGAAACTCACCTTGAAAATAGTCAAGAAACTCTATTTGCTAAATATTTTAAAGATTTTTTTATGGAATGTATTCCTGCCACTCGTAAAAGTGTATTTGGTAGAGCCAGCGGAGGTATTTTGATAGCTGTGCGATGTAATTTAAGTAATATTATTAAAATTAAGCCAATTTCTGGAAGAACTGTAATAATGTTAAATCACAGGCATGTTCAATATTACATACTTCCAACTTATTTAAATTGCACAATCTGGAGTAATGATTTTACAGAAATTTATAATTTTTCAAATGAAACTGAATTTAAAAATATCTTAATTTTAGGGGACTTTAATGCCCGCATTGGTAGGTTTCGGAACCCAGCTTCTCTGGTTGATAACATTTCGCACGGTTTTAATAATCTCAGTGAGTCTTTGGATGATACTGTTAATTCGTGTGGTAGACGTCTTATGGAATTGGTTGAGGACTTCGGATTTATGGTTATGAATGCAATTACTATGAGTGACAGTAGAGGAGAGCTAACATTTGTGTCAGGTCAAGGCTGTTCTCTTATTGACTATTGCATAACATCGTAAAAAGTCCTTTACAATTCTCAAGCGTTTCCGGAAAACCAAGTCAAATTTCTTCAAATTACTCTATCTTCAGGCCAATAAAGAATATACGAATATCTGTAAAAGTAAGCAAAAATCTTTTCTTTTGGCAGCGAGTTTATCAAAATGTAAGGATGCGAAGTCATTTTGGTCAAGAGATAGAGCTTTAAATGATGGTAAAAGGGTGTCAGCATCATCAATTAGTGTAGACATACTCTCAAATCACTTCAATGCACTTCTTAACTCTTCATCTGATCAATCATCATTTCAATATGCGCTACCTTTTACCTATGTTTCTGAGCTTGATGAGCCTATTGTGATGAGTGAATTGCAGCAAGCACTTAAGAAATTGAAAAACAACAAATCTTCTGGGTTGGATTTTCTAAAAATTTTACTTAAAACAGAATATAAAATATATAAAAAAAACATGGTTACACTAACAATGCCATGATATACTTTTTTGTAAAGCCAGAAATTTCTCTTTTATTTTATTTTTAAATAAAGTCGTTTTAAGGAATAGTTTTTGAAATATAAATGTTCAAACTCAAAATTTTGAAGAAAAAACAAAATTAAAAAAAAATCCGAACTGATTTATTTCAAAATTGTACGTAATTAAATATTAATTTTGTTTTCAAAATTCAATTCTCTTATTAGTTTTTAGTCAAAAACAGAGAAAATTAAAAATAATGGGAGAGGCGCGCGAATTGTAAACATTGTCTAAAAAATTAATATATGAATTCTTTATTAAAAAAAAAAAACAACACAAACATATATTTGCCAGTAAGACCTAGGGTCTTATAAATTAGGCAATGTTAGAAGGAATAGAAGGATAGGATATAGATTTTTGTTGGCACAGTGGACTGAGAAATAAGGTTTTGATTATCTCATTAAATCCCAAGGGTGGCGTTCAGTTGAGGGAATATAGACAAGAATGCTGCCTAGACTGGGGCTCGAACCCACACATCCAGGTTAACAGTCAAGCACTACTTCCACTGCGCCGAGGCCACCCCGGCTTGCTTTTTGCTCTTTAACAAAAACTACTGTTAAAACAGTTACCTGAATTTAGTCTTGGTTGTGATAGTTTGTTATCAAAGTGCGAATGAAAATAAAAGGCTGCGTTAAATAACCCTCCACTGAAATAATCCCCAATCCAAAAATGAAACAACCCCCCAAAATGTTTTTTTTTTAATCCCCAAAAACGCATGAAATAAGTCGCCAATAAAAAAATTAAATAAGCTCCCAAAGAAATAACAAAATTACGGCATATAAACAGTGAGGTATGTATGGAGGGTATGCTGCCCCCTGCAACCCCCCTGCTTGGCCCACTATAGGATTTGGGGTAGGTGCGAGGTTAAAGAATAAAGAATTCAGATTACTTAGGTATACGACTGCAGCAAATTTATATAAGAATAAAAAAAGTTGAATTTGGAGAGTTATTTCATCATGAAAAAACTCCCAATTTAATAATAAAATAAGTCCCTAAAAATCGATAAAGTAAATAGTTTTATTTGAATTTAGACTCCATAAAAAGGTAAAAATAAAATCTAGAAAATCTATAATAATTTTTATTTTCGAGATATTGTCTTCGAGATTTTTGTTGGTTTTAGATTATTGTGCATTGGAGATTTTTGCATTCTAGATTAAAATTTTTTTTCGAGATTTTTGTCATGATCCCTTAATTAATAGATATAAGTATACATAGTCAGTTGCTTATTTTTTTTAAATTAATTAAACTTTCCCAAAACCCAAAGTCCAATATTAAAATGTTGGTAAAAATAAAAGCTGCATAATTAAAACCATATATAGATGTACATACATTATGTACCTACATATACCTATCTAAAATAAAACGCGTAGCATGTTGATAAGGTTATCGACCAAGACGAGGGGTCACGAGCAGAGTTACCACTGGGATACTGTAGTATCCCCGGGGATTCGTGGATACATTTTCTTTTTAAAAGGGTACATTTTTGTCACGATCAGTCAACCTCAAGAAACCTTAAATTTATTTAAAAACAAAGAACGGAGATGAAATAAGTAAATTTGTTTACGTTTAATTTATGTTCCCCAATTAAAACTTGCCATTTAAACTATAAGGAGGCACTTCGACAATGAAGTTATATAAAGCCTTCGGATTATTAACCCAAACTTAATCTCTAAACAGAACTCAAATCAGCATATTCGTTTCTTATAGCTGTGGAAACGAAACTTGTATACCTTTAATTAATAAAAACATATGATATGGAAATGGTGGATGCCATTATGTTTGCCAAAGAACTTTGTCCTGAATCGTATTTACGAAATGTTTGGACCCCTGTTTAAAAGTTTGTAGCTTATTTAGTAATATAACGGCCCTATCGAGGTAACCGTCAGAGGAATTACCTCCGATTTCCTACGAATCGGAGACATTTTGGTTCGAGGTAGTCCTCCGATTCGGAGGAAATCGGAGAGAGTTCCGCTCCGACGCGTCGGTTACCTCGATAGGGTCGAATATTCTAACTTTATTCTTGATTTTCTGTTAAGTTTGTAACGAGTTTGTGTCAATCCAAAAAAAAAAGAGTAACAGAATTCACCCAAGATCAGTGCCGAGATTTAGCTAATGGTGAGTGAGTGAGACGACTCATTGAAAATCGATTTAGCTAGTAAAAGTGAGTGAGTAGGCGAGTGAAATGAAACGTCAGTTTACTCGCCGGATGTTTTAGCGGTGACTTGGTGTATGTGTTGGTAAATTTACACTTTTGAATAAGTATGCGTTCTTTTCCAAAGGAATTTTAACATATCTATTCACGTATGTGTAATGAAATAGCAAAACAACAATGTATGCATGTAAAAATGAGTATGCAGCACATAAAAGATTTTTTTTTTATACAAACATACATTTATGTAAAAATGATATTTGATGAACATTATTAATTTGTTATTTACATTCTAATAATTGTAGGTAGGTATTTATTTATTTAATACAAGTGAAAAATGTAATTCAGCATCGCAAGGACGACCCCATCAACTTCGTGAGGACAAACTACAAAACTTTGGAAGAATGTTTAGGAGTGGATAGAGCACACTAACTTCACACTAAAGTCACACATTGATTAAATTTTATTTTCCTAAGTTTTTTGATAAAGTTTAATTAAAATACAAAATAGTAAAATTAAACCTCAAACAAACAAAACCAAAGACAACAAATTAAAAGATAGTCTTTGGTTATGACATTTCATGTGTTCGAAACTAGATTCGAAATTACTCATTTCACTTAAATATCTAAATCACTTTTGCGAATGAAGTGAGATGAGTCGGCGTGTAAGACGAATCATCTCACTTCACTCGCTAAAATAGCTAAATTTCGACACAGGACCCATCAGTCGAGAAACGCTGAAAAATGGAACAAAACTCATGCAATTTGTTTCAGTTTCCATCGTTTCTCCACCGATTTTATGCATGCGAGAAGTTACAGAATACGGGCCCAGGTGAAGCAACATCCTTATCGACTTTGCTTAACCGAAGGCGGCTAACGGCTAACCTACCCTAAAGCGAAAACAAAACATTCCAAACCTATGTCTTTCGCGTCGATAAATATTCCAATTCACCCTGCACGAACGATGCGATGTGAATTGACGGCGTGACGCAAAGAATGATTAGCAGCAGCGGCTATGATCTCCGGTGTAGGACGGTAAAATTTAATATGTAACCTAGAGAAACTAAAGAAAAAGAAATTAAATCATAGAAAAAAAGACAAGTCAAACAAAAAAAAATTCGAAAAGAAAAGATACGTGCTTACGAGTTTCTATTGCGTTGTCGTGGCGGAGTTGATATAAAAGAATTAAATTTGAAAAAAAAGAAAGATCAATCAAATAGAAATATATACCCACATACCTACGTATATAGCAAAGTGCAGTGTCAACGAGGAATAAGAAACAGAGTCCGAATAGATGTTGAAGTTCGATTTTAAGATTATTTAGGAAAATAGTTTAAGAAAGGACTTTTGTAAAAAAAAGGTTCAAAAGTGCAAATCCTTCCGCTTTTTCTTACGGTTATAAAAAAAAAGGCAAAGATAAAATTTCAAAATCCAATTAAAGTAAAGTTATTAGATTCCCTGACGAGTGCTTTTCAATAAGTAGCCCATGTATGTGGTATGTGTAATTATAAATCAATTTGGAAAGTGTTACAGGAGAGTGAATTCTTTTCATTTAAGCTGGAAAATCTTCGATCATCTGCGGAAGGAGTGCACTTCATCTCAAAGAAGATCGGGTGAGTTTGTATTTCATATTATTAAACCATTATAACACTGTTGATAACTTTTGCAAATTGAATGAATAATATACATATACCTACTTTTGTGTCTTAACCGAATATTTGAGGCCCAAAGTGACAACACTTTAAGAGGAAAAAGTCAAAGGCAAAGTATATTGATTTTTTATAAATTCCGAAAACGTTGGGTGACAAGTTAAAATAAATTTTTTGTTGGACAGAAGAAAAGGAGAAACGGAAGTTGATTTTTAAAGGAGATCGTTAACATCTTGAAGTTTAGAACCAAAGGTTCAGATTGAGTTAATTCGACCTGATGGAGTGGTTTAAGTATACACCTGAGAACATGGACATCGGTGTTCCCTCAAAATTCGAATCGCAGAATTGTCGCTTTATCACAAAAAAAAAAAAATACAAAATATTTAAGTACGCCACGCACTGCTGATTGAAGAGAGGTGGTTATCCCAATTGAACTGTTTTGGATCGACGTACAATCGAATAGCGGCTAATAAGGATCTATTTACCCGCTCACTCGCGTTAGATTGCGGCGAGTACGTAGCTGTTTTATAATGTTTAATTCCCCAAGTGTTTATTGCTTTAGTAAACTCCTTGCTAAGGAATTGAGAACCATTATATGATAATAGGCTTTCTGGGACACCGAAAATAAGGAATATTTCATCTTGCAGGAAAACAGTTTGCGTATCTGCCTTTTTCAAAGGTTTGATCAATATAAATTTCGTCAGCTGATCTAACGCGATAACGATACAGGTGTTTCCACTGCGCGACTTAGAATAGGGTCCCAGGAAATCTACATATAGATGTTGGAAAGGTCTTTCCACCAAAAAGGAATCGCCCATTTCGGTTCGCAGAGTTGTGTTGGCAGATTTGGACATTTTGCATGTCTCACAACCGGAGATGAATAGTTTGACCTGTGCCGAGATTTAGCTATTTCAGCGAGTGAAGTGAGATGACTCGCCTTACTCGCCGACTCATCTCACTTCATTCGCAAAAGTGATTTAGCTATTAAAGTGAAATGAGTAATTTCGAATCTAGTTTCGAACACATGAAATGTCATAACCAAAGACTATCTTTTAATTTGTTTGTCTTTGGTTTTGTTTGTTTGAGGTTTAATTTTTCAATTTTGTATTTTTATTTTAATTAAACTTTATCGAAAAACTTAGGAAAATAAAATTGAATCAATGTGTGAAGTGTGACTTTAGTGTAAAGTTAGTGTGCCCTATCCACTTCTAAACATTCTTCCAAAGTTTTGTAGTTTGTCTTCACGAAGTTCATGGGGTCGTCCTTGCGATGCCGAATTATATTTTTCACTTGTATTAAAAAAAATGTATACCTACAATTAGAATGTAAAGAACAAATTAATAATGTTCATCAAATATCATTTTTACATAAATATATGTTTGCATAAAAAACAAATCTTTTATGTGCTGCATACTCATTTTTACATATGTACATTGTTGTTTTGCTATTTCATTTTACATACGTGAATAGATATGTTAAAATTCCTTTGGAAAAGAACGCATACTTATGCAAAAGTATAAATTTACCAACACATACACCAAGTCACCGCTGAAACATCCGGCGAGTAATCTGACGTTTCATTTCACTCGCCTACTCACTCACTTTTACTAACTAAATCGATTTTTAATGAAAAGTGAGTCATCTAACTCACTCGCCATTAGCTAAATCTCGGCACTGAGCTGCCAAGGATGGCCAATAATAACTTTGTCGGAGGCGATACAGAGTTTTGGTCATCCCCCCATGCGAAGCTCTGGGTGAGCAATGAGCACTGATCTCTATAATACACTGGATAGTGGATTCCCTACAAAGTATAACAGTTTTTCTACTTCCAATTGAAGATGACAAGTACGTAGGCAACTCAACACTTTAGGTATCTTCAGTGAGGCAACTCAACACTTTAGGTATGTTCAGTGAGGTTGAGAAGGCCAGTTCAAGTTGCTGAGGTCTCAAAAACTCTACTACAACCGAAGAGGGGCAAAAACCAAAGTGGAATTTCTAAGAAAAAAAACAAAAGAACCATCACTTGTTTGTAAATTTGATTTTTTGTAATTCAAAATAATTGTAAAAGTGAATTTAAAATATTTTAGTTGCAATTTTGTAAAAAAAAAATTGCATTTCATTATGGTATACAAAAAACAGGCAACTCAACATTATAAAAATTCTTAAATGGCATCAACTTTCTTGTATGGATGCGCTATCCAGTGTATTATAGAGATCAGTGGCAATGAGCCAGAGAAATCAATTGTTCCGATAGCGCGGAAGGGATCCACAGTTTCCACGTTAAGTCGTCTTCAAGTAGATTTCCAGTGGAATGTCTACATTTCTTATATATACTATATTATATTAGTGTTTACTATATTAGTGTTTATTTCATCAAACAAAGTTACAAAGCCTTAGTGATAACTAGAAAAAAAAAAAAATAATAAAGAAATAATTAAAGATTTTACATATTACCACCATAAAAGTTAAGTATTTAAAATAAATAACAAGTTTGTTTTAACAGTAAATCTACTCAAATTGAAATCAATCATGTCGTAGACTGTACTAGTTTCTCTTAAGCACCTGAATAATGGTTCATTAGCGGCATAAACAGTTCTATGGTATGGAATGTTAAAAAACAACCGATTCCTAAGCAGTCTCGAAGGGACATTGAAGCCAATCAAAGATAAAATGGGAGGACAATCATATTCCCAGCCAATATGTCACGTATAAACATAACCGCGAAGTATTTCCTTCGAATGTATAAAGGCGATATTCCAAGTAATTTACACCTTCTTTCATAAGATGGCAAATCCATATTCCAGTTAAGTCTTCTGACCGCAACTCTAGTAAATCGTTTTTGGATTCTTTCTATTCTCAAAGACTGAATTGCATAAGAGGAATTCCATATGGTATTACAATATTCCAAAATAGACCTTACAAACGCAAAAAATAGACATTTCAGTGTATGAGGGTCAGAGAAATCTTTAGAATTACGCAATATGAACCCCAGCATAGCATTGCTTCTAGCGACTAAGAAATCTATATGCCTCCCAAAGTTTAGTTTTTGGTCAAAAACTACATCAAGGTCTTTTTTGAAAGATATGATGGACAGTGTACTATGATTAATTTCATATGTAAAAATAATTGGTGAATGTTTTCGACAAAACGTTAAACTCTGGCATTTAGAATTATTAATATGTAAGGAATTAATCGTACACCAATCAGATAAACTATCAAGATCTTTTTGTAATAGCATGCAATCTTCATCAGATTTAATACTACGATAAATTTTTAAGTCATCAGCATACATTAAACACTTTGAATTTTTTTTTAAATATTTGGAATGTCATTTATGAATAGCAGAAAGAAAAGAGGACCTACATGGCTGCCCTGAGGTACCCCTGAAGTAACATAAACGGGTGAAGAGAGAATTTCGTTAATGCGAACATACTGAACTCGATCCTTCAAGTATGCATCTATCCATTTTAAAAAATTTATAAAACCATCCGACACCCGGAGCTCCGGTAAACGTTCTTTATTTTCATTTATATGTTGGATTAGTTGCCAATATTCTTCGGATTTGAAACTCTCAACGTTTAAATCCACTTGAAGGACTTTTTCGGAATCCGCTGTCATTGACCCCGGAAGAGATGTCTCCACTTGGAGTGCTTCTACCTCATACACTCGAGACAGAGCATCCCAAAGTCGAATCCCTGGAGCTTGAGACTCCACTGCGCCAATCTTCCGGTCGGATCTCTCAGACTCATTAGCCACTTTAGGCTTGCATGGTCGGTTATAACCAAAAACCAGTAACCCTCCACGTGTGGCCTGAACTTTTGTATACCTTTCACCGCTGCCAGACATTCTCTCTCCGTAACAGAATAGTAACGCTGGGCATTGTTAAGTTTTTGCGAGTAATACACTATCCCTCGTGATCTCTCTGGCATAACTCACAACCTATACCCGTAGCTGAAGCATCACAAAAAATCACAAATTCTTTCTCGAAGTCTGGATTAACCAATACTGGAGCCAAAGTTAAGGATTTTTTTACTAATTTAAATGCTTCTATTGCTTTCTCGTTAAATTCGAACTTCTTCCCTTTCTTTAAAAAGTCTGTCAGATAACTGGTCAAGGTCGAAAAATTGGCTATAAACTTGCGATACCCACCAGCCATGCCCAGGAATCTACGCACCTGGGAAGTCTACTATGGCCCACATTTTGGCGGGTCTGTTTTTAAACACCCCTGACCAACAAAGTAGCCCAAATACTGCAGTTCCTCGAAACAAAACTTCGATTTATCTACGTTTATAGTCAATCCTGCTTCCTGTAATCTTTTTGCTATCACCCCTAAAAACATCTATATGTTCTTCAAAACTACGAGAGATTACTAATAAATCGTCTAAGTAAACGAAGACCCAGTCGCGTAATTTCTGTGGAACTACTAAAATCATGAGATACGTTAAACTTTGAGCAGCGTTAGAAAGACCGAACGGCATCACTTTGAATTGATAGAGCGGTCTTCCGGGGACGGTAAATGCAGTCTTCTCCCACGAACCTTTCTCCAGCGGTATCTGCCAGTACGCATCTTTCAGATCCACACTCTATATGAAATGCATATCTGAAAGTCGTGCTAGCAGTCCTTCAATATGAACAATTTGGCTCGCGTTTTGCTTTGTGACCTGGTTCACTTTTCGAAAGTCCTTGCCGGAATGATCTTCGGTTCTAGTTTCTTAGGTATGTTTATAGTTTCTTCATTTTGTGTTTCATTAGGTTTTAATATAATAATAGGTTTTGTTTCTTGTGCATCAACTTTTATTGTTCCGGGTAGCGAGTTTGGATACAATTCCCCCCCGGCTGAAGAATTGCCTGAAGTTTTCCGAACACTTTTTACAGTTAGGAGTGACTACACCTTCAAATCCGCATTTGAAGCAAAACAATCGTCTTTTAGAATCCGGACAATCTCTAAACGAATGACCTTCACCCTTACAGTTCCAGCACTTCCAAGTATTAGTATTACTATGGAATGCTTCAACTGATACTTGTTCACCGTATGTTGTATCTCCTGAACTTCTATCTACTTCGTTCACAAAACGTCTACATGTACTCGGGTTTCCCCCATTTGATTGGAATCGGGGTTTCACTGTCTCACTGCCGTTTAAAAACTTCGATAGTTCTACATACGTAGACTAACTCAGGCCAACTGGTAGTGTTAAACGTTATTAACAACTCTCCCATTCTACGTTTGACGTTTTGTTTTACGAGCTCTACTATCTCCCTCGCTGGTTTCGGAATTCTTAACCTCGAATGAAGATTTATCAAGTCATCGTAAAAATCATTAAAACTTTCGCCTGGTGCTTGCTTGCGATCCGACATCTTCCTTGATAATTCGGAATCGGTTTCCAAACTTCTATATTGTTCCAATAGAGCTAACTTAAGCGACAGCCAAGAAGCACGGGGTTGTTTTTGAGAAACATCCAAAACCAAGCTTCTGCCGAGCCGCTTACAAACTGATGGAAGTTAGAAACGATTTCCTCCCAAGAAGCGTTGTAACTATCCTTAACTCTCTGTAATCTGAACAAAAATTCATCTATAGTCATATTCTTCCCATCGAATTTTATCCCCCACTTATGATAGTGTGCGAATCGTACATATGCACCAGGTAATGGAGGCTGCTGCATTATTTGTCTGATTTGACGTACCTGGTGAATCATTTACATTCATCTGGCTTAATTGAGTAAGAAAATTATCTACATTTGAGCCTCTGGCCATATCAATCGGATGGACATTGGGTTCAAATTGGTGTGTTCTAGTCTGAGTTGTCTGAGGGTTCATGGTCCTAGGTAAAGAACATTCATTAGATCGATCACCTGGTGCCATTGGATCACACAGATCTCTATTGGTTAGTTCACTTTGTCGCGTTGCAGGAATTGAGGGCCTTATATTCGCGAGGGTCTCCCTAACTATTTTCCCTACCTGCTCTAATATCATTGTTTGGTTTCGAGCTAGTTCTTCTCGGGTAAACCGTAGGTCCTCAGTTCTACCGAGCCCAACTGTCGCAGTCACCACCTCCTGAACATAATTTTCGAATTGAATTATTTCTCTCGAATCGTTACCCTCGCGCGGACTCGAACTAGCAATAGCAGTGGGTGTTTTTGAACTTTGAGCACCCGGTTCTACCGAATTATTACCCAAGTTCACGTTACTTTCGGTCGCGGTTGGATTTTCAGATGTATCACGGCTCGACCTAAGATCATCGTCCAGGGGGTTTGGTGTCATGCTTACTCTTCGTCGAAATCTAAGCTCGTGTGTACTCGGAACTACTACGCGTGGTCTTCCTCGTTTTTTCATTTGCTCGTATTTTATTCACAAAAAAAATGTACCTTCTTTTTTTTTTTTTTTTTTTTGTAATCTTCAATTATCTTTCTATTTGCTAAAACTCTATTTGTAACTTTCAATTACAACAAAAATCGTTCGAAGAAACAAATGTGGAGTATTTGACGCACTGCTACTGACGTGCATTGAGAAAATAGTCAATCAACCACCGGTCAATGCATTCAAAATCCTCAATCTACTCCCTTGAACTTGAATTCTCCTCTCCTTTGACCGGACTCAAAAATGGTTTTAAAAGAAGGATGATTTTTATGACATTATTCTTTACATATACTTTCGCCACCGACGTGTATCAGGAAATCTCAACTAATTACCGGTCGAAAGATATAAAAGATCACCACTCGAAATTATTTTCACTCCTTAAAGATTTTATACACTAGCCTTTTAAGGAAACATCACTTAATGCGGATATAAACACTTAAATGAAGGAAATATTGAGGTCACGGACAGCTGATCGGTTGCTACATTGGCCTAGTTTCGAAAACTATCAAACTCTCGGATATTATACCTCGAGTGAATTCTCAAAAAAAAAAAAATTTCAAAGCCACTTTAAAATCCTTTCGCTCTTCACATAAAAAACAATGTCTTAACTTTGCAAATTCGTGCCTCACGTTGGGCACCATCTGTAACGGTAATGTCTCTCAACTTTCGTTAGTTTGTCTCGAATGATCATGAATTAATAATGGACTCGCACTTCATAACCCTTCAACACAAAATCCAGCGATTCCTTACAGAAATGAGGCAGTTAAACGTGGTAATACCTCACTCCTCACCAATTTTTGGATATGTTTCGATGTAATACATGCTCCGAATACCATTAAACACCAAACTGTAGAAGCTTACTCCGATAAAAAAAAAAGTTCGAATTAATTCCATCTCCGAAATTTTCCTTTAAAATCTTTGCCGGAATTCACTTTCATATTATCATCGACATATCCCCTAGAAACGAAAAACATTCGGAAGATGTTACCAAAAAATCACGAAGCTGAGTTTTACTTAGCTTCAGCTACCATAAAAGGAGCTGTACTAAGATCCTCTGAATATCCACTTTCTTAAGGAAACTACTCCCTAGTCACACTTCTACTTCTAGTACTCTTTTCAAGCACGTCCAAGCAGCGTTGCGCCTAGGTTGTCTCCACTCTAGGACTACGTTAGGTCTAGCAGTTGCTCCATCGCTTAGCTCGTCGTATGGGTCTTGTAGCCAGAGTGTGACGGTGTTACCTTTTTTTTTATGTAGACCTAAGGGTTCAGATGTCACGAAGTTCATGGACATCTCTCATGAAACCGCTAGTAGGAAAATTTAAGATTCATATTTAAATTTTCTGATTTAATTTCACTTTATTCTCTTAATATTTTAAAGTTATAGTAATTTAACATATTAGGTACTTTCAAATTACTATCTTAAATCTTTACCTTAAATTTAGAACTTAATCAAAATTTAAAATTGCTTAATATATAAATTGAAAATCAACTTCCATTTCTCCTTTTCTTCTGTCCAAAAAAAATTTATTTTAACTTGTCAACGTTTTCGGAATTTATAAAAATCTATACTTTTCCTTTGACTTTTTCCTCTTAAAGTGACAACCCTGGGCCTCAAATGTTCGGTTAAGACACAAAAGTAGGTATATGTATATTATTCAATCAATTTCCAAAAGTTATCCACAGTATTATAATGATTTACTAATATGAAATACAAACTCACCCGATCTTCCTTGAGATGAAGTGCACTCCTTCCGCAGATGATCGAAGATTTTCCAGCTTAAATGTTGCCGCAACAAAAAGAATTCACTGTCCTGTAACACTTTCCAAATTGATTTATAATTACACATACCACATAAATGGGTTACTTATTGAAAGGCACTCGTCAGGGAATCTAATAACTTTACTTTAATTGGATTTTGAAATTTTATCTTTGCTTTTTTTTTTTATTACCGTAAGAAAAAGCGAAAGGATTTACACTTTTGAACTTCTTTTTTGTTTTTACACAAGTCCTTTCTTAAACTATTTTCCTAAATAATCTTAAAATCAAACTTCAACATCTATTCGGGCTCTGTTTCTTATTCCTCGTTGACACTGCACTTTGCTATATACGTAAGTGGGTATATATTCCTTTTTGTCTTATCTTTCACATTCGTTTCGTTCGACCGATGGCCTATCTTTTTTTTCGTATTTAATTCTTTTACATCGACTCCCCGTCCCGCCACGACAACGCAATAGAAACTCGTAACCACGTATCTTTTCGATTCGAATTTTTTTTTGTTTTTGTTTGACTCGTCTTTTTTTTCTTTGATTTAGTACTTTAATTTCTTTTTTCTTCAGTTTCTCTAGGTTACATATCAAATTTTACCGTCCTACACCGGAGATCATTGCCGCTGCTGCTAATCATTCTTTGCTTCGCGCCATCAATTCACATCGCATCGTTCGTGCAGGGATTAAGTCACTTTCTGCCTCTTTTCTTTTTCAGTTCGAGTGGCAAATTTCTGGCTTGGCCTAATATACGCAAAATATATGATTAATTTCTCAATTTTTCCTACAGTTGCCATGAAATTCTTACCATATGGATTTAAATGTAGGTTAAGTCCGTCCTGGCGGATGCGTGTAGGTAATGTTGGGGGTCTTTCTGAAAGAATTGAATATTCTTGTAGGTTTTCCTTACCGGAGCGGTCGACGGTGAACAAGGACTATGTTGCTGAACCTCCTTCGCTCTCCTATTACGTCAAGGTTTTTTTTTCTTTAGATGACTAGTTGCTATAACACAAAGTAACTGCAAAATGGCAACTTTGTCGGGAACTACGTTTCATTCCTGATTGGACCGTACATGGCTCCATCATAAAAATGAAACTAGGTGGCTAGGTGGTCGGTAAATTGGAATATTTATCGACGCGAAAGACATAGGTTTGGAATGTTTGGTTTTCGCTATAGGAAAGGTTAGCCGCCTTCGGTTAAGCAAAGTCGATAAGGATGTTGCTTCACCTGGTCTTGGGTGAATTCTTTTACTCTTTTTTCTTTTGGATTGACACAAACTCGTTACTATGCTTATACTTTAGCCTGACGTAAGTCAGGGACAAGGATAAGAAAGAGTTTTACTACTAATTCTACGAAGAGTCTCATGTACATCTTCAACGCCGGCCCATGTACTTTATTATCTTTTTAAACCTTTTATATGGGCTACTGATTCAAATCCCTTTTCATCCCTAACAAGTTGTTTCCTACTTTTTTTACTACTTGGACTTTTACGAATTTAGGAGACAGTTTTGCATTGAAATGTGTAGGAAACGGTCTAAAAAACAGCCCGATAATACTTCCAACGAATTAACTAATCCAAAATCACGAAACAAAAAACAAAAAAAAGGTTATATCCAAGTCAGTCGCACACCTTACGCGTGACGCTCAAAAATATTGTGTAACAAGCTTAAAAGTCTCCGTGGGGGATCGATTCAGAAAATGGTTGTCATCAATGTTCCGATACGTCCCGTACCGAATGTTAACTTCCGCTTTTATGTCATTCCACCTTATACCAGTTACAAAGAAATTCTTATTCGCCTTTCACGTGGTACGATCAAGTCTTTACATCTGCAATCGTCGGCCATCACAGTACCTCGTCGCCCTGAGTAGTTACTCGTATAGGTAAGGACTCGCTAATTCAAAATCCCAGGATTTTGTCACGAAAAATAATTTTCATTTCCAAATTCTAAAAGGAAAAATCCGTTCGCCCACGCGCCTTAGCCCCAAGGAGGGAAAAGTAAACTCCCTTTAAAACATTCTGTCGGTCCCAGGCGACTCAAGTGTGGCATTGGCAAATTTGGATGTTTAAATCAAAAAAGAAAATTTACATCTTCAAAGTTCTTGTCGTGTAAATCTTTATGTGGCTTGACGGACTTTGGTTGGGGCACGAACACGATAAATCACCGAAAATTCTTTTTGGAAACCCGATAAGGTGACCAAATTACACCGGAATCGCTGGTGACCAGACCGATTCCTCGGCTACCGAAGTCGCTGGTGACCATACCGATTTCTCGGCTACCCGAGACGCAACTTACAATTTAAAAAAGGGGATTCACTAATCGCGAATACCCTGTTTTCTGGAAGGTAAGATCCGTTACGCCTTGTCGGAAGGAATCGCATTGTAATCCATAATTTCTGTTTTCTTGAAGGTTGGGTCCAGTATAAGGAATTGCGTTTTGGTTCTTGAAAAAAAAAAAAAATCTAATACTACTTCCCATAGGCATCAATATTCTGACCTCTCCAGATGACCCAGGCTTTAGGAGGAGCGGAGAAGCCACGTCGGCGGTTGCGCCTCAGATCATAATGGTCCAGGTGCAATGGAATTAGATCCCGAAATGCATCTAAGAAAAAAAAAAAACAATAGAAACAAAAAAAAAAAAACAAACAAAAGTGAAAACAAGGTTTGATTTTAAAATAAGCAAATAGAAAAGAAAGTAACTCATGATAAAACAAAGTGAATTTCCAATCGACAAAAGTAAAGTTAATATACATCCATATGTAGTTAATATAGTGGGCTATCTGAAAAGAAAAGAACAATTAATCTGCGAAGCTGAAGAATAAAAAGAACAAAAAAATGAAGTAATAAATTTTGACTGAAATGAGAAAAGAAAGGATAAAGTACCTAAATAAAAAGTGTTAAGAGGAAATAAAAGAGACATTTTGGTTAAAAAGTGATAAAAGAATTAAAGCTAAAAGAGAAAAATAATAAATTAAAAAAAAAGTAAACTTACATTATTGCTTCGATGAAAAACGATTTCGATTTGATAGAGGAGAATAACGAAAATAAATAAACAAATGACTGATTAATAAAGAAAATTTGATGCAGTTTTTTTTTTTGAAATGCAAAGTGAAATTAATTTTACGAATCTGGAATCTATATTTTGTTTTTGCTTTTGAACAAATAACATAATAAAGATAATTATAGAGTAGAGTAGATTACAAAGAAGCAATAATGTAGTTTGCTAGATTCAGATTAAGATATAGAAGAAAAAGTGTTGAAGACGAAAGATAGTAGGAATGAAGTAGGATTTAGCTTATAGTAAGGTTTATCAAGTTTGTAAAGTCACATCCATCGCGTCGCGGTAACCATTTGTATTCGTATAAAAAAAGAAAAAAGGAAACAAAAAGAAAAGAAAAGAAAAGTGAAATAAGTTTACTGTGACATCATTACCTACGTCATCGGTCCTTAACTCCCCTTTTCACAATATTTAAAAGAAAAACAAGAATTTAAATTTTCAACAATCAACATACAGGTCAACAAGCTGCTGTGCACACCAACTTGGAGTACCGGTGAGTGGTTTAATATTTCTGTTTCCTTAATTGTATATTTTTTTTGTCTATATTATATCAACCGAAAATTTATACGATCAAAAGTACATATATAGAAAAAAAGTGAATAATGGAAAGACAAAAGGGGGAGTGACTTAAGTTATGGTTTGACAAGAGACTGGGTGGTGATGACGAAAGTAGACATTGAGACTTCTTTTTTTTTATTAAACAAGTGAACTTTCTGGCCAGGTGTTAGCGAAGTATGTGGGTGCCTTTAAGAATTTATAGAAAAATAGATTTTAAGTTATAATAGTGTACAAAAAAAAAGAACAATAAAGTAATACTATTGGTAATATGATAATAATATTTAAAAAAAATAATTTTGTCGAACTTTCGTTCAGATTTTATATTTTCGGGATTTAAAATGGAGTTGTAAGTGGTGAATTTGGGGAAGTGGTTCAGAAAGAAAGAAGTGAAGAGAAATGTAGAATTATTTATAAAGTCATAAGGGATAGTTAACAGCTTTCCCTCTTTCAATTAGGGCCGTTAAATTTTTATTGTGGAGCGTTAGTAACGGCGAAGGAGCTTTCCTTTTGTTCAGGGATGCTTTGTAGGGTGGGTATAGACATGCTCCAAGGGCACTACCATCTATGTCCTACTCCGAGCGGGGAAGTAGAAATTTAAAAACAGGAAAAGTAGATATCGGTTGCTGAGATTCGGGCCCCACCAAAGTTCCAAAGATGGAACTAATTTTTTTTGGTCGAACACCAACTCAGACTTAGTCTTGACAAAAAAGGTAACCCCGTCCATTTCACGTGTAACAAGATCCCCCCCCGTCGACGAGCGAAGCGTGGCACCTATCAAGCCTACGGTTACAGACGTGATTGGACACCCTTTTCAGCTTCTCCTAGATAGACCAAGGAGTCTGTATGCGTTGGTCATATATCGCGGAGAAAGTTGTTTGGGGATAACTTTGGGAACGAGCAGAAACCGCGATAAACATATTCGGTTTTATTACTAGGGGTACAAGATTGATACTCAATCGGTGTGGAAGCCGGTCGTGCTTGCTTTTTTTTGTGGACTGATGAGATGTTCGTAGGATTCTCTTGTATCTCATAAGTATAGACTGAACGTGGGAAGAGACATAAAAATAAGATTAAGATGGAGGATGGTGATTTGTACTCCCTCTTTTCTCACCGAGTCTATGGGTGTAAAGTATACGAATCGGTATACTATAAAAACACATGCTATGTTTGAAAAGTAAAGATTAAAATGTTACAAATGCTTTGAAGCATCACTCAACGCGAAGTTTCCTCTGAATATTTTCTCTCCTACCTTAAAATTTACCTGTCGACTTCTGAAATTGTACGTCTTTGCACAGTTCTCATGCGCCTTCTCCAAGGCTATTTTCAGATGTGTGTGTAAGATGTGAACGCTTTCGGTAGCCAATCGAATTATTTAAACCTTTTAACTTCCTAACTTAACTTTGTCCAAAAAGTGCCTCGTAAGGAGATATACTCACTCAAAAAACGGTGTGAACACATCCAGAGAATAAAAAATGGACATAAAAGTTGATATAGCGTTTTATTGAACTTGTATTGCTGCGCTAGCTATGAATTACCAATAAAACGCACCTGATGTAATTTCAATTCTAATTTTGATTAGAAATTAGATTGCATAAGATAGGGTTAGATTAGGATTTAAACTTCATATAGTAAAAATTCACTATATACACTATATCCAGAAGGGATATAAATATAGTCGTTAAGGACTTAGACTTAGTTTAGTTATTAGTTCTCCATTTTAATTTCTTTTTCTTTTCCGAGATTTCTTGTTGTTCAACCCCATCCTTTTTCTCGGGCAGTGGCATAGGTCACTAAATTTGTGAATTTCCTCCCTTTGTATCCTTCACCTCGATTCCTGATCCTATCCAACCCAGTAACAAAGGAATGGAACTTGTTTGCCGAGTGGGACGTGCATTGGAGGGGGCAAGAACCACCCCATCCTTCGAGTTAAGCCGAGCTGGAAACAAGCATGCCACGGCCCCTTTCCCAGCACCACAGAATTACCCCTGTGGTACCCAGACTCGCAATACCATTTCACCTTGAGTAGGTAAATTACCCCGTTTCACCTTATGAATAGCTAAATTTCGAAAAAAAAAAAATCTACCCTGATCCTTGACTTCCAACCTCAAAATATAACTATTAAAAGGCAAAAAGAACGTTTTAAATTGTATATCACTTTTTTTGTGTTTACCCAAATTCACCCTATAAATATCAAAATTTTTAATTACTAGTAAAGTCCTGTGTCGAAATTCGACAAACAATTGTTTGAAAATATTGAATATTTTATTTTTTTTAATATGCACAGTGTTCAACAGTACAAAAACAAAAATGACCCACAGTGTGCAAATGCGTGTATCAAGTATATTCGATTCATCTCCGCAATTGTGGCTTTCCAACCATATAAAATTTATCGAAATGTGTGAAATACTTTTTGAGAAAATGGTACCACGAAATTTATCTAAGCCTATTTGTATACAGATAATTATATTAAAAGTGTAGAAAATTGATTCAGTTATTTTAATCCATCAATTCAACCAGATAAACTGAGGTTCAAGGGTTCAAGTATGTGATAATAACAAATCACATACTTAAACCCTAGTTGAACTTTAGTTAATCCACCGAGCTAAAATGTTGAACCAAGGCTAAACCATGTTTGTAATACTCACCCTAGCTGTTTTGGCGAGACTTTTTAAAAATTTAAAATCAAGTTACCTGTGTACTTTTTGAATTCAGGAGACGTTAAATTTCTTGTCAAATAATTATTCAAGAAAAAAGCTTTGAGTAGAAAGCGTACCAATCTACATAATTGAAGTTTTTATTTAGTAATAATTTATTTATTTATTTTTTATAAATTATTTATCTTTATTTATAGATTATAATAGTTATTATATTATAAATCATGAGCAACTGGAATAAAGAACAGACGACACAGCTCATAACGCTTTATGAGCAGAATCCAGAACTGTATAAAATTCAGTCCGAAGACCGCATGGATCGGATAAAAAGGAACGATGCTTATAAAAGGATTTCTGAAGAGCTGATATCCATACGGCCACACGTTACTCCTGATGATGTAAAAAGCAAAATTAAGACTAAGAAGCCAGTACATAAGAGAAAAAAATATGATGTCAAAATCTAAAAAAAGTGGTGCAGGTAGTTGTGATGTTTACTGTCTGTGGTTCTTCGAGGAACTTAACTTTTTACAAAATTATATTAAGCCCACTCCTTCCTTCTCAAATATTCCGCAGGTAATAATAAAAGATTTAATCTTACATGTAATGATTTTGTTTTTCCATTAATAAATATGAAATATTATTTCTTTTAATTTTCAGATAAATTCTCAAGAGCCTGTCGATAGTCTGGGAGCTGAGTCGTGTTTAGATGAAAATAATGAACCTTCTCAGGTAAGACCCGCATCTATAAATATAACAATAACACTGCATTTTAAATCATAAATTTCATTAAGCAAAAGAAAAGAAAGACCGGATTCGAAAAACAAATCACGAGGTCATTGCAGGTTGCTGAAGAAATGGCAAACAATTTGCATCTGCAAAGAGGGATGAAGCAATCGAAAGCTCAAAATTTGGGAAAATTTGTAGAGCATGAGCTGGAAGACCTTCCCGAAGACCTCTTCCTTGAATCCAAATGGAAAATTTTGGAAATAATTCGAGAAGTTCAGGAGAAGCATTACATGCGCAAGCAGACAGGAAACACACATTCAGAAAACACAAATTTTAACGCACAAACACAAAATACATACTCAAAAGCACACACACAAAACACTCAATTCATGCCCAAAATTACAAAATACAACCAGTATTCATTATCACCTCCTTCAAATCCACAAACACAAGTCACTCATACCCAATAAAACAACTCAACAATATTCTACATCACATTTTTCAAATTAACCAACAATTTCGTCAACATATTATTACGACCAATATACCATCACAAACCCCAAAACCAACACCTTCAGATCCTTACAACAAAAATAGACAAATTACAAAACCGTTGACCCTTTGCATTAAAACACCGCTACAAACATCTACTTTAAACACTCTTCAACTCACAAAACATAAACCTGAACATTTTTCATTGTCTCCGAAACAAATTTTGAACTTTAAAAAATAAATACAAAACACCAAAAATTCTTTAAAACTTTAATTTTTAATTCCTTTCCATCGTTTGAAAAAAAAAATATGTAAATAAAAAATACTAAAAATTCATTTAAAACTATTAATTTTTAATTGCTGTTTTCAAAACCATTAAAAAGAAAAAGAAATTACACATTATAAAGTTTTCCTTCGATACTGAAGTATTCAGAAAACTGTTTTCGTACTTTTCCAGGTTCGTTGGTAAATCCACCTGGATTTTCAATAGTAGGACGATTTTCCGCTTGGAGGTTAATATCAGACGCATAATTCAAACTTTTAGATATCAAACAATTGTGCAATACACAGCAAGCTTGAATAATTTTTACCACCTTGTGGGGCCTCCAATAAATGTTTCTTTGTAAGACTCTAAAGCGATTTGATAAAATCCCAAATATGTATGTGCTCGATTGTCTGTCAGGCATGGCTTAAACGAAAAATGAATTTTTTTTCTGATGGACTGTTCATGTTCATGTGGTAAGGGAAAGGCTTCACAACATGCTTCTCCAAGGCGAAGGCATCGTCCCCAACAATTAAGTAGGGCAACAGTCTGTTGTTGCCAATCAATTTATCCCTTGAAAGCATTGTATCGGCATTTAATAGAAAGTCTGCAAGGGCACTGCAACTTAGGACGCCTCCGTGCGTCGCTTATACGTCCGTTGCAGCCGATATCTACAAATGTAAATTTGTAATCGGCGTCGCACATGGCCAACAGGACGATGCTATTGAACCCTTTGTAGTTATAATATAATGCACCGTCTATTTTGGATGCTCTGAACGCCACATGCTTGCCATCCAATGCTCTAATGCATAGGGGGAAGTGCCAAAGATTTTCGAATCTTTGGGCAATTTGTTGCCATTCTTCACCTATGGGAAACTAGAAAAAGAATATTTTATTATTATTTATTAAAATATAAACAATTTAAAGTTGGCTTAAATTTGTGAAATAATCAACCCTTTTATAAACTTCTTGACATGTACTATCAAACTGCATAATACATTTTTTGTTTAAGATAAAAAGTCTGGGAAGGACGAGCCAAAAGAAATTTCATTCTTTGCTCTTGTATGCTCTTGGTGGAAAAATAAAAAATCTGGAAATCATTTTGAAGCGTCCCTGCCAAATTACTGGCGTGATAGGAATGGTTTATACCTTTTTATAAACGTCCCTACATGTACTATCAAACTGCATCATAAATTTTTTGTTTAAGATAAAAAGTCTGGGAAGGGCGAGCCAAAAGAAATTTCATTCTTTGCTCTTGTATGCTCTTGGTGGAAAAATCAAAAATCTGGAAATCATTTTGAAGCGTCCCTGCCAAATTACTGGCGTGATAGGAATGGTTTATACCTTTTTATAAACGTCTCTACATGTACTATCAAACTGCATAATAAATTTTTTGTTTAATATAAAAAGTCTGGGAAGGACGAGCCAAAAGAAATTTCATTCTTTGCTCTTGTATGGTCTTGGTTGAAAAATCAAAAATCTTGAAATCATTTTGAAGCGTCCCTGCCAAATTACTGGCGTGATAGTATTGATTTATACCTTTTTATAAACTTCTCTACATGTACTATCTTTTGACTGTGATGGCAATTTAAATAGTTCACTCAACTGGATGTTGACAAGGACACGAGGGTGATCATAACGATCCTTCAAAATCGTCCATGCTTTCACATAATTATGGCCGTGAATCTTCAAGGATGAAAGAAACTTCTCAGCATCGCCCGTTAAACTTGTCTTAAGGTAGTGCATCTTTTAAATATCCGAAAGAAACTTTATTTTTACAGAGACTTCTTAGGACTGCTACTGCCACCAAGACTTGCCAGCGAATCCAGAAGCCTTGCTTGAAAATCGCAGTATTCTTCTCTAAAATTTTCATACACGGTTTCAGCTTCCGATTGCTTCTTCGCATCTTCATTTTCAGCACCTATAAATTCTTCGTATATTACAGAAACAACTCATCCAATAATTTGATTCGGGTTTGAACGTAATTCATACTAATTGCTTTGCCTTTTTTACCAAAATGTTCAATGTCCTTTTTAAGTTGCTTGTATTTTGCGCTTAATTGTTTGTTCGCCATATTAATTTAATATAAATATAAAATAAAAAGTAAGGAAATCACTTACTTGTTTTATAAAATGGCGTTAAATCCTGGTGAAGTTTTGAAGGTTATCCTCGTTGAAACACTAAGGGCCAGTTGTACAAATATTTGATCCGTGGTTCAGGAATTTTAACTCACCAATTTCAGCGGATTAACTGTGGTTTAACGATGGTTCAGGCATGAAATTGGCTTTTAGTGCATATTAGAACCTTGAACCATCGTTGAACTTCAGTTAACCCACCGAAATCGGCGAGTTAAAATTCCTGAACCACGGATCAAAACTTAAACCACGATTGAACAACTGGCACTAAGGGCCAGTTGTACAAATATTTGATCCGTGGTTCAGGAATTTTAACTCACCAATTTCGGCGGATTAACTGTGGTTCAATGATGGTTCAGGCATGTAATTGGCTTTTAGTGCATATTAGAACCTTGAACCATCGTTGAACCTCAGTTAACACGCCGAAATCGGCGAGTTAAAATTCCTGAACCACGGATCAAAATTTAAACCAGGATTGTACAACTGGCACTAAAATAATTTGATCCGCACACTATGTTAATCTTTATGAAAATTTTCGATAATATTTAATAGCTCGAAGGACCAAATGTTTGGATGTAAAGCTCTTCAATTATTTTTCAAGAGGAATATCTCTAATTTAAAGATTTAATAATGACAAAAAAAAAACGATTGAAAAAAGAATTATGACAATTTGTAATGACGTTTTTGTTGATTGACATCTTGTTTAAAGTTTTGCATGGGCTCTTTTGGATTGTCGATTGCGTTGGGCGCGTTCCTAAGTTGAACTGGTTACGTTCAACAATTAGTAGGGCCCATTGTCAGAAGATTTATTATTATTATCTGCAAGAGCGTTTGAGGGGGAAAATGATGCCTTATCATCAACTGTTGTCTTGCATTTATTTTTCTTTAAGGCAGAAGTAGCTAGAGCAGACTACAAAAGTAATGTGTATGTGTATGTCGCCAGCCTGTGAGCGACTTACTTCGGAAGTTGGTTCGCGACCGTCATACTAGCTACACAACGTCTAGAGAAACTACTCAATCCCAGTACATTCTATTAATATTCAATCTCATTATGTATATACTATGTATTTGTTATTTTTATATTAAATATACTATATTAACATAGCTTGTGCATATTTATTATGCATTTGTGTTTTTATTATTTGGTGTTTTGTTATATTCATAGTATCTATTAGTTTTGCTATTGTAAGCTGAGTTTGAGGAAGACGAACTTAGACGGTGAAAATTGGGTGAGCTCTTTGACACAACAGGGGTGACAAGGGGAGAAGAAAGGTTTCTGTTTTTATTTGGTAGTTTGGATTTAGCATTAACACTTATATCATTAACTTTGGTTTTTGGTTTCGAACGGGTAGTTTGTGAGACGAGAATCAATTTTTGTTCTTCTCGATTTGACTCACTTACACCATTGCACTGTTTGTGTTTGTTTGAAAATGAAGTAAGAGATTTTAAGCTTTTTTTTAATGCGATTGAGTCTGGCAAAACAATTCACTTCTGCAACAGAATTCACATTTCCAATCAAAATTTAAATGATTTTCCAGAAATTTAAATTCAATTTCATTTATTCTAGTACAGTACAAGCATATAAAATTTTAAAGAACATAAAACACATGAAACGATTTCACTACTAATAAGCAATTTGTCACAGCAAAAACAATTGACAACCATTGTAAAGCTAAAGCACCCATTGCAACTGCACTTAAACAGAGTAGAGTACAGCTACGACTTCAAGTTGAAGCTCAACGAAGTTAAATGTTTCATTAATTGCCCCACGCATTATCCTTGCCCCCAAAAATGGTAATAATTTTTTTTTTATTTGGGAACTCTTAAGATCTGCGTTCCTTAGTGTCAAATTAATGTTTTTCCGACTTTTTATAAATGTTAACCAGTTGCCGCCTTTTTCTCAGAGGTCCTTTTTTGATGACGTCATATCTGAAAATGCTCAAGGTTCCCAAAGGTATACCCAGAATTTTATTGCCGAATCCGAACGGCTAAGGAGAGCAGCACTTTTCTGGGACAGGAGATACTCTTGGAGGATTTGTCACTTCCTTGCACTTCCATGAGGCAGTAGCCCTGAAAAACACTTTTTGTGTTTAGGTGACAGTGGCTGGGAATCGAACCCAGACCTCTGTATAAATCGCCAGTAAAAAACGAGAGCAAATAAACGAAACAAACCATACCCATTTATTTACCGTAGCATACAAACATTATTTATTAAAACCAATATGGTACGGCATCTTGCGATATATTCTTGTGACTTAAGAGAACTGAACATGATCTTTGTTGTCGCCAAAATTCTTCTCGTTTATCCAAAAATTTTACGGCTTCTATTGCTAAATTAGAAACATTTTCAGTTGATGTGTTTCCCTTTTTGAGGTCTGGATGTTTAAGAAGATTTTCAAGGTAATCTTTATCAACTCTTAGCTCCCCCAATAACTTCCTTGTTACTTTCTTTTCCATTTCTTTTGGATTTGATTTTGTCTGAACAGCCTTACCAATTGATTTGGTATTTGGTGAATTTTCAATAGATTTTTTTAACGGTTTAACTTGTCTTGAAGTACCAATAGTATTTTGTATTGCTTCTTGAGTTTTCTGTACACCTAAGCGAATGAGATCCAGTTCTGGTCTAGCTCGTAGAACACGATGGAAAAACATTAAACTTTGCTCGAACTGACCTAAATAGTAAAGTGATTCAGCTTTTTGATATATTGCTCTCATGTTGTTTGCGTCTTCATTCAAGGCCATTTCAGCATCTTCTAAAGCCTTAGCAGCTTCTCCTAGCAAGAGATAGCATTTACTGCGTGCCACCAAAGCATTTACATCGGTCTTGTTGAGTTCTAAGGCCTAAAAATAAATTTATTAAATATCTATTACTTATTAATTAATCAAAATTATATCATTATTTCTATAATAATATTATTTATTACATTATGCCTCCAGAGGCTTTAAGGGTTCCAATGAATATATTCTTAAATTCATCTCTATCTCAATTATAATAAAACTAGGCCGTGCCTTCTGAATTTTAAATTATTTCTTGCCCAAATACACGTACATGGTTGTCATAGTCTTTGACTTAAAATATCGATAAAATTTTAAAAGTTGATGGAAAACTTGACACAACAATTATATTATATCTTATATTATTATATCTTATATCATTTTTGTGGGAGCGTATCGAAATCCCAATTTTTAAAATCCCGGGAAAAAAGTTTTAAAATACCGTCTTCTAAAAAATTGTTTTTTTAGAATACGATTTTTCTAAAATCCCGTCTTTCTATAATCCCGCTTTTTAAAATCCCGCATTATCCCGCTAAGCCCGTTTGAAATTTGTGAAATTTGTTATTTTCCACGTCTTACACTTTTCAAATGTTAACTAAGATCTAAGAATAACTTAAAGAAAATAGATACATGGGCTACTGTTTTGGATCATCGCTGTGCACACTTTTTTTTTACTCACAAAAACCAAATTATATTCTGCAAAAATGTTTGCAGTTTATGGTAACGGAAAACAGTTTTACCGTTATCATTTATTGAATTACAAAGTAGTTGAGGTGAAACACATTGTATGTTTTTTTTAGACGAAAAAGCATAAAGACATAACTGCGGTGTAAACGGAATTAGAAAAAACTTAAAACGGCCAAGCTTAATTATATAAAAAAACTAATGTATCAAAATCACATGCTATAAAAATACAAGTATGTTATATAAAATTTCCTTAATTGTTAAGAATTTCCTTTTTTTCATTTTAAATTAAGATAACTACAAAATATCACAGTGCCGGATCTACGACTTTTCAGAACAGGGGCAAAAACCTGATTTGGTGCCCCTTCAGCATTTGAAAAGCAGAACATTGAAAACCCGAATTTTGAAAAGCATACTTTTGAAAAAATTTTGACCCAAGCTAAGTTTTGGCTCCAACCCGATTTTCTCAAAAGTAACACACCTTTCACTGGAGTTCTCTTAGGTCCAGTGCTCATTTATTTTTTTGGTTGAGTGTTTTACTTTGGAAGCATTTTTCTTACAATGGTGAATTAGTAAAATAAAATTGCTAGCGACTGAAAAATAATAGGTACATGTGTAAAGTACACATACACAGTTTGAATTCCATTTTCAGTCCTTTTTTAAAGGTAAATATTTAATTTTTTAATTTTAACTGCCTACCTACTGCCGGTCTACAGTTCTTTTTTTCAAAATGAAGAGAGTGTCTTCTCGAACTTGGCGCCCCTTGAAGCTGCCGCCCGAGGCACATGCCCCGGTTTGCCCCCCATATATCCGGCGCTGAAATATCACATTGTTTCACTTATTTTTAAGTTTGTTATTATCCCGCTTTTGCAATCAAAACTAGTTGCTTTATTTTAAAAAATCGTGCGATTTTTGAAATTATAAAAAACGGGATTATAAAATACAGGATTATAAAAAGCGGGGTTTTAAAATCGGGATTTAAAAAAAACAGAATTATAAAAAGCAGTATATCGTCCCCAACCCCATTTTTGTAGACGCCTGCTCGTTTTCAGCTTCATAAACAATAAATATTTACCCAGTTTGAATCAAGAATACATTATTATAATATAAAATTATAATAAATGATTATAAGATAAAAATCCAGGATATTTTTAATATAAATATAAATAAAATAAATTTAAGTGGCACAACAGCTCATGGAGAACTAGGGTCTAGTGACTTACAACTCTCAACCATCCTTGTGTGCGTGTTTGTAGGATCGGGAGGGGCCTACAGTTTATTGCCGAATCCGAACGGCTAAGATGTGTGGCACTTTTATATGACAGGAGATACTTTTGGAGGATTTGTCAATTCCTCGCAAGAGGCAGTAGCCCTGAAAACATTTTTAGGTGTCAGAGGCTGGGAATCGAACCTAGGCCTCCGGCGGCGTGACAGTCCAACGCACTAACCATTACGCCACGGGCTAGGCTACTACATATTTTTAAGACATCGACTTGAAACCTGGGGAATGTTTTTGCGAATCCCTTGAACCTATGAGAGCATTCAAATTAAAATTTAAAAATAAGGATCCCCAAATATACAGGGTGTCCCGTAAAGAGTGGATAATCCTGAAACGGCGTATAGCCCACTTTATGACTGCTCCGAAACTGGAAATAAAAAAGGGCTATCTCAAATGGTACTCAAAATATGTGCATTTTTTAGTTCAGTGTATTTTTTTTGTACATTCTTTACGTTTTTGAATACCACGACTACAAATGGATGAATTCCATCGATTTTATTTGGCAGCAATTTTTTACATTATTGGTGCCAAAACATAATCGGTAGAAAATTTTAATAGCTCATGGACTTTTTTTTATTAAGAAAAAATTTAAATTAATTCCAAAAATTAAGAAATTAAAAAAAAAAATAAACAGTTTGAGCATCTCTGGTATAAAAAAATCGTATGGAAACTTTTTAAAAAATTGGCGTAACAAAGCTAGATTTCAGAATGGTATAGTAAGTAATAAATTTTACTTTCCTACATTTTGTTGTTGAATAATGCGCAATATTATTTTTAAAAACTATCTTTGATGTTAAAATTTTTCTTTAAACATGTCGTTCGTCATTACAAACAAAACGTTTCAATACTTTCTTCAAAGTTAACAAAGAATACAAACTTTTTGTAGTTCTCTGTACTAACTAGCTACTATTATATACACCACGGGACCAAATTTTTTCATCAGACACCACCTAAATTAAAAATTTATGTCCTACAAAAAATTTATTTACAAACAAATTCTGTCATTAACCTGTGCATCATAAAAAAAAAAGAAATAATTTTGAAAATATTTTCTATAGATATTTTTTTAACCATAAAATTTGAATAATGTTTTTTCAAAAGGATGATCTTATAATAAAAATTAGCAAGAAAATTAGCAATATCTGCAATATTGTTCAGGAGGAAGAATACGTAAAACTTCATAAAATTATGACTTTAGAGGCACGAGAGAGCTCGGCCAAGTTTTTGTTTTTGGTCCATAAATTTATTGTAGGGCATACACTTTTAATAGAGGGGGTGTCTGATCAAAACAAATTATAAGTTTAGGAAATAACGGACACCCCAATATGCATGCACAAGCTATAAAAATTTACCTTTTCAGTCAGAATAACAAAACGGACTTTTTTATAAACACTGAATATTATATCTACCTTACGAGGGTTGTCAAAATTCAGCTTTTCAAAATGTTGCTTTAAAAATTCTGCTTATTTTTAATATTTTTTACAAAATTCTGCAAATAATAAAAAAAAAAGTTTTGAAAAATTTGTTTTTATTTGCAGAATTTTGTAAAATATTGTCTTACAATTTTAAAAATTATATTATGTATTTGTTAATAGAAATAATGTTGTTTTTTAATTTTTTTTGTTATTGTCGCTTAAATCAAAATAAGAAAAGCCCTTTATTAACTTTCAAAGCTGGATAGCAGATAGAGCCATAAAATGGAGAGAACATGAAAAAAAATATAAAAATTAGAAAATAGACCTAAGGCGCTAAGCTAAGGCCAAATAAGATTTCTTAAGAAAATATCTAAACATATCCTTCAGTTTTTTTTTTTACTAAATATTAAATGTAATTTGTACCGACTGATATCTTATTTAAAAAAAATAAAATGAAATTTGAGTGCCCCCCCCCCCCCCTAATCGAAATCCTACATAAAAGAAAAAGTTTACAACAAGCCCATAAGATCCTCAGAGGAGCTCTGAAGGCGTATTGAGGCAGCTGTACGGAGATTACCGAGCTGAATTTAAGAGCAGCATTATAAGACGATCATTTAATAGGAGGTGCAGATTATGCATAAGAGTGAGTGGAAAGCAATTCGAACATTTGCTTTGAAAATTGAAATAAATAAAAAACTTAACAATTATCTAATGTTGTTGTTTTTGTTTTTAATGTATGGTCTTATTTATTTTTTTTATAACTAGTACTTTGGCTCAATTTATGAAAAGTATTTTAATAGAAAGAAAAAACGATCCAATTCTTTAATTTTTAGTCGTAATATTCAAAAACATATAACAATGCAACGAAGTAAATTATTTTATTAAATTGGTTTTTTTTTGCATATTACTAATAGTAACCTTTTTACTCTAATTACTGTAAAAAACTATACCAGTCTGAAATCTAGTTTCGTTTTAAAAAGTTTGCACTAGGGTTTCCATACGATTTTTTTTTATACCAGAGATGCTCAAACTTTTCCATTTTTTTTTATTTCTCAATTTTTCGAGTTAAAAACAAATTTAATTTTTTTTTAATAAAAAAAGTCCATGAGCTATTAAAATTTTCTACCGATTATGTTTTGGCACCAATGGTGTAGAAAATTGCTGCCAAATAAAATCGATGGAATTCATCCATTTCTAGTCCTGGTATTCAAAAACGTAAGGAAGGTACAAAAAAAAATACACTAAACGAAAAAATGCACATATTTTGAGTACCATTTGAGATAGCCCCCTTTTTATTTCCATTTTCGGAGCAGTCATAAAGTGGGCTATACGCCGTTTCAGGATTATCCACTCTTTACCGGACACCCTGTATATAATTAAATAATATTATACATTCAAAGTGATTTTTTTAAAAACTGAAATAAGTTTGTTAACCTTGGTAAAACAAATAATTGCGTTGTCAGCGTTCGCGTTTTTGATTTCTTTCAATCCAAGAGAAATTAAGGAACTAACATCAGCTTCGTCGGTTAATTGGAGCACTTCATTTTGATCTCGTTGTTTTTTTAACTGCAAACTCTGTTTGATATCATAAGATCCTGCACTTACAGCAGCCGCTCGGTCTTTGTCAGTATATGTTTCATTAAAAACTTCCTTTGTTTTTCGTTTATGGCTAACCTCGGAATCTTTTTTCGTCTTTAAAATTTTTTTTTCGGATTTTTCCACATCTGCAAATCCAATCGATTTCTGTTTAACCTTAAGATTGGCTTCAAAAAGATGCTGTTTTGCTTTTGGCAAATGTTCCGTATCGGGTTCTACTCTTACAAAACTTTGTAATAATTCTTGTTCTTGGTCTTGTTTAAGTAAATTCTTTAAAGAAGATATCATAACTACTTTTGTACGTGTTAACCTTTTTTATTTTCTTCGCAAATGGTGTGAAAAAATGTGTATTGTTCATTCGAACGGATATCGAATAAACATGTTTAGGGTTGCTTAGGTATTAGAATTATGTGCACCCCATTTGTTAAAAATGTTACAAAGAAAAAGAAATACTTTTTACTTACTTTTGATGCTCATAACTTCATTAAATGTCTAATCAAATAAGCTGATACCACAATAGCCCAATCATTTTAATGTCATAATGCAATTGTTGCAGTTTTAATTGCCATCGGCAGAAGAGAAAAACCTTAAGATGGAAATTTAGATTCATCAGTTTTAACTTTCTGAACATATTACGAAGCTAAATGATTGCAAGGCAACCGGGTGCGCCCATTGAAAAATCATGAATAGTAATTTAATAAGTCAATAACATTTTAAGTATAAAAGTCGTTGCTCCTCCACAAAAATGTTTTCACAGAAATATAGTCGGGCATTGTATCTTTAGGAGAACTTGGTCTTACGACCGCGACGGACGGTTAAGTTTACGCAAAACTAATGCAAACTTAAATGCATTTCTAAACAGAAATGAGAAAAGAGATCAAATGAATAATTTTGGCAAACCTACCTAAATTTCATTTGGTTATAAATATCCACAAAATATTAAACAAAAACAAATTTGGACGTCTTTCTCAGCTCCCGTGTAATTAAAAGAAAAGAAAATTATGAGTATGAATTCTTATGACAGGCACCAAACTCACTTACTTGAAAAATTTCCTGGAAAACTGTTTAGATTTTTTAAATTTCATAATTTATATTTTGAGCAAAATATACTTTGACAAATTTCAACTTTTACCAATTAAAGGAGCAAATTGTATATGAGAAATGAACAATAGTCTGTCCATTTTTTCGCAGTTTTGCGTTAGCTACAATAATAGTAAGATTTTAAGGGGCCAGTTATAGCTATCATTAAAAACCATCATTTTAAATTTTAATTTTTATTTTTGGGACATCTAGAAAGTTAAATCCGGCACAAACTTCGACGTAAGATGACTTTGAATTTTTAAATGATCATTGGTAAAGTAGTTCAATCATTGAAATAATAAAAGTCATTTTATGTGGAAGGTTTGTCCAAAATGAAATTTTTTATTTGGCTAGAACGGCTCAAATTAAAATTTTTAATGATCGTTTTCAATGATAGCTATATAACTGGCGCCTAAAGGGAAACAAACAATCTTTTCAACAAAAAACTGTGCAAATAAAATTAAAAATTGTTTCTTTTATTTTTTTTTTATCAGTATTGTAACTAACGCAAAACTGTGAAAAAAGTTGAAGTTGTTCTTTTCTTTTCCATTTTGATGACGATTTCACAATGTTTATAGCCATACATTGTTCCTTTACATTGACTGCCAGCCCATGTTGTGTACGTTTTATTGGGTGCCAAAAACTTTTTTTTGTTATACTAGGTGTTTTTCGGAGCGCCATCTAAAGTAAAGTAAGGTGTTTTTCTGGTATAAACATATTTTTTTATAAATATTTTTTTTATGTTTGCGATGTCATTGGAAGTCCTGGAAAGGACATTCTCTTGAATATCAAATCAAATAGTGGCAAAGAACCTACTTTTGTTACCAAAAATCGTAAGAAGGTACTCGATATAACTTTCTCAAGCTACTCGGATACTATCAGCATTGACCAGTGGAAGGTGCTGAAAGAAGAATTTTTAATACCTGACACCATAGACCCCCGTAAACCTTTTAGAAATCTCAGGAAGACTAACTTGGAAATTTTCAATAGGGAAGTAGGGACTGAAATTCATAAACTAAGCATCAATGAGTTGTTAGAACCTGTATCCATAGATAGTGATACTAATAGCCTCACTGAAATTCTCGGTAAAGCCTTCGAAAGAAGTTGCCCACTAAAACCCTGCGGACAGGGTAAAAAGAAACCACCCTGGTGGACAAGCGAACTTGGCAACATTAGGAAAGAGACAAGAAGACTTTTCAATGTTGCCAAGCGCACAAGAACATATAATGACTGAGAGAAAATTCAAAACTAAAACACAAAGAGCCAAGCGAATTCCCTCTATTGAAGGACTCAGCTTAAGATCTCTGATCACGCAAAGTACCTAGGTGTGATTTTAGATAAGAAGCTTAACTGGAGCCTCAACATTAAAGAAAGAACCAACAAAGCCATGTTCGCATTCTACTCATGCAACAGGATTTTTGGCAAAACCTGGGGACTAAGTCTAAAAATTATCAATTGGATGTACAAGGCCATTGTAAGACCTGTATACTGACATACGGTAATGTAGTCTGGTGGAATGCATTACATAAAGCTTCCAACCTTAAAATCATGACCAAAGTTCAAAGAATGGCTTGTGTACTGTACATGGATGTACATGGCCATTGTAAGACCTGTATACTGACATACGGTAATGTAGTCTGGTGGAATGCATTACATAAAGCTTCCAACCTTAAAATCATGACCAAAGTTCAAAGAATGGCTTGTGTTGGAATCACTGGGGCTATGAGGTCTACCCCCACAGCGGGCTTGGAAGCATTACTCAACTTAAAACCCCTCGATCTATTTGCGCAAGAATCGGCTGCCAAAAGCGCACTTCAACTTAGCCAAACAGGTAGTTGGAAACAAAACACCTTTGGTCATGCTCTACAGAATTTCATGGGAAATAAGATAAGCACTGACTACTTAATACCCCGTTTAGACTTTCATATGCAAAGTTCTTTCTTCAACAAACAGAAGATGGAGCTCACTAGATACTTGCGTCATAACTGCGAAGTTATGGCCAGAATTTAATAAACCAAGAACGAAAGACATCATAAATTTAAACAAAAAGTCAGTTTCTATTCTTGTGAGTATTACAAAAGGTCACAACCTATTGGGCTACCACAAGAAAAAGATGCAACTTAGCCCGGATGACCTATGTAGAGGCTGTGGTGACGAGGAAGTTCATGAAGACACTCCTCATTACCTGTGTCACTGCCCTGCACTATGTCATCTGAGAAGCAGACTCCTCGGGAAACACTTCTTCGACGATTTAGAGGAACTCTCTAACATTCCTAGCAAGAGTCTTTTAAAGTTTATTAACGCTACTAAATGGCCCGAAAGTCCCTAAATACAATTGAACAAACCGACCCACAACATTAGAACAAACATACGACCTCTGCAAGACGCACGTATTTCCTGTAGGGGAGGCGATAAACGAGTTTGGGCAGCGAGCCCTACACTAGTTCTTGCCGCTCCTGCGGTGAAATGCGAGCGTTGTTGAAATTGCGATGGCCGCCCCTTCACAAGATTGGTATAATACTCTTGTTGTAGGGACGGCCCTCTCGATTATTACAGACTGACGTAACAAGCAGATAAACCATAACCACTGACCTATCAACCCATCCACCAGGCGTTGCGGGGAGCCACACGCTCCTCCGGGCCTGGTGGGGGGAATGATCCACCCAGTGAGGATAAAGGAGAAGATCACGCCCTCAAAGGACAACGGTGACGAAACCTTACCTTAACCCGGTGTCTACGCACTGACGACATTTACAAGGAAAAATTTCCTGTAACCCCCGATAACTTCAAGCAACTGCTTATCGAAATCTATCCCTCTAAGGGGATATCTCACGTCCTGTTTTTACTATAGGTTTCTTCCAATAGGGTATCACAATGGATCTACATTGATCTAAGTGTGACGGTAACAAGATCAACTGTCAGCCCACTAACCTAACCTAACCTAACCTGGATATCTATTTCTCTGTCAGAGGTCATGGCTATCAAATATAATAGCCGTTTTATTTGTTTTTTTCGATTTTTGTATTTATTTTTAATTTTTTGGTTTAAAGGATTCAAGTTAAAATTAATTTATAATGCGCCGAAAAGCTATTGCACAAATTGCATTGAAAAAAAAATAGAAATTGGATTACTGAAAAGTTAATTTATTTTTTTTTTTTGAAAGAAATCGAACTTTTTATTTATTTTGTACTCCTTATTCATTTGAATTTTAAATTTTTCTTTCAAAAAAATGTGTGTTTTAATGATTTGCAAAGAAATCGGCTCTAAAATCATAAAATTCACAAAATTTCCTTAACCAAGTTCACCTAGCACATCACTGGGTGCCAGAGTTTCTAATTCGTATTGAATTTTCTTCCTAGTAGCTATCAATTTTGATAGCCAAAGCATTATATGAATACATACCTGGCTATCATATTTGATAGCCACGGCACTATCGGAAACATAACTGGCTATCAAATGCGATAGCCATGATAGTCATTGTGTAAAATGGTTTGTACGAATTTGATTATTCGGTAAAGGAACACGGTTAAATGGATCGATTTGGAATATTACGATATACACTGGTGGTCTATAGGCCTTTAAAATATCTTACCAAATTAAATCCTTTAGTAGCCGTGGTGTGATGGTTAGTGCGATGGACTGTCATGCTGGAGGTCTAAGGTTCGATCCCCAGCCTCGCACCTATTTATTTAAAAAGAAAAAACGACTACTGCTTCTTGCGAGGAATTGACAAATCCTCTAAAAGTATCTCCTGTCACCGAAAAGTGCCGCTCGTTAGCCGTTCGGATTCGGCAATAAACTGTAGGTCCCCTCCATTACTGCAGGCACGCACACAGGAATGGTTGAAAGTTGTAAGCCACTAGGCCCTTATTCTTCATGAGCTGTTGTGCCATCAAATTTATTTATTTAAATTAAATCCTGCAATAAATATTTGTAAAAAGTCGGCTTGTTGAACTTTACTTAATCCAACGATGCGGAGCCAAAAAAAAAATTATCGTTATAAGATTAAAAAGATCTTATAGAGAATTAATTCCAGTTTTCAAAAGTGCCCTTTAATTTTCTTTGTCATCATTTCTTGCTTAGATATTTTTAACCAAAATCAAAAATCTAGCTTTTCATTCAAAGCCAGATATTCTTCTGAAAAAAAATTAGAGCAACGAACAAAAAACGACATTAAAGCTCATGAAACATGGAACCATTTTATTGGGTCAAAAATTTCAAAGAAAATGATACTCTTCAAAAAAAAAATCGTAATTAATAACGGCACATTAAAAAAATCATTTGCTGAAATTAAGCAACACAAAAAACATAAAGATTTAGAAAGCTTTTGGTTTCAATGCGACCATTTTGCACAGAAATACATGTCTTCACATAACACTAAAAAACGTGTTTTTTCTTCCCTTATTTTTTGACTAGTGTTTTTACACTCAAACAGAGAATTAGGCTTAGCGGAAATTCGTATACATCTTAAATTTTTTAATAGTATATGTTATTGTAAAAAGCCGAAATAATGCAATTCTAGCATTTACCGGTAAATCCTAGAGCACCTAGCATTACGGTAGGGCGTATAAAAAGTGTGGTTTGTATGTGGGGGGGGGGGGGCATGCTGCCCCCTGCAACCCCCTACCTAGCTCACTATAGGATTTGGGGTAGGTGCGAGGTTGTGTGTATGCAAAGTTTCTTTTGCATTTAAAGAATCTTGAATTAAAGAATCTTTGAATGTATCCTATGTATAAAAATTAAAGCGTGTGGGTTTAGTTGAGACTTCTTAGGTGGGGACTACTAAAGCTCGTAAAGGTATATTCATTAGTTAATTTATTTATCGAATTGGACCATAAAACAATTTAGTAATTTTTACAGTTGCAATTAATGTAATTCATAAATAATTAATTAATAAAATAGTAATTATTTTTGTTGGATAATTATATAATTTATTTAAATTTAAAATATTTTCTATAATAAAATTACTTAAATTTGAAATAGATGTTATTTCATTATGCAAAATGCACTTGAAAATTCATTTTTATAGTGCGTTTTGGACCAAGAGGTCTTGGACCCCATATTCATGTCTGAGGTATTTAGCTCTTTTATTAAATATAGTTTTTTTAGTAGTACACCTTTTATCTGGGGCTTTCGGAAGGAAGTGTATTTTTTATTGCAGCAACGCCCCAACCACAGCTTTCAAGACTTGCATATTTTTGAATAGAAAGTAAGGACTTTCATTTTGTGTTGTACACTTTTCTTAAACGCTTGGTTTTCGAAATATTTACGAAATAGTACAAAAAGGGATTTTTACCCCCCCTCTCCTGGCTAAAGCTCGCGGGCCTGGGCTGGGTACTTTTAGTATGTTGTACCTGGGGGTTACCCCTATCACTTAAAAATATAATCCAGACTACATGATTTTTTTAACTTATTTTTTATTCGTTACAACATTGACCGTTTCAATGTACTAATTACTCTACAGAAATAATTTTCTAAAAAAAATAGTAGCTTTCATAATTTTCAATTTTCTCTTAAACTAGACTTATAGCCATCTAGTTTTCAGTGTTCACCTAAGGATTAAAAACAGTATCAAACACTAAACGAAAATCTAGTACTTTGTAACAAAAAATTTTGAAAAAAAATTATCATAAGTTAACTTTTTTTTTTTTTTTTAATTTTTGATTTAAAGTCAATTTTTTTCAAAAACTTTTAACTAAAATTACTTGCTTTAGCAGTGGAATAATAAAACAAGTTTTTGCATTTTCAAAAAGCTATAGTAAAACATTGTAGATGTTTCCGTTGTTTTTAAATGATTATTTATGCACTTTGATCCAATTTTTTAAGAAAATGGTCCCTCCCGTATAAGTGGGGGCAACTAGACCCCCCCTCATTAGCAAGTTATTTTTTAATATATCTCTTTAAACTATTTCATAAAATATTGGTGAATTACTTGGAAATACATTGCATACTTCTTACCTTTGAAGATACAGTGTTTTTCATATCACCAAAAACAGTGTATCAAATAAATTAAATAAGGATATTTTAACTTTCGCCACCTTCTTTAACCCCATACCTTCTTTCTCATCAAGTCAATGGAATTATCATGAATCGATACGTATTTACCTTTTCTATAATTTCAGGGTTAATTCATCAAAAAACGTTAAATTTTTAACGCATTAACATGGTTTTCTGACATTTGTACCCCCCATATCTCTCTTAGTATTGCTTCTAGCAAAAATATGACTAAAACCTAATTTGAAGAAAATTCAATTTACTTTCATATTGTCGTGTAAACTTTTCCGCTAATACTCTTGGTTTTCAAAATATTAACGAAATAGTAAAAAAGGGGACCTTTACCCCCCCCCTCCTGTCTAAAGCTCGCGGGCCTGGGCTGGGGACTTTTAGTATGTTGTACCTGGGGGTCACCCCTACCACTTAAAAAAATAATCCAGACTACACGATTTATTTCACTTATTTTATGATTTTGAGTCTTCTTTGACTGGACTAATACATAAGTACGCTTTATCATCAGATTATACAAAAAATAGGTTCGTTCAATAATAGGGAAAATTTTTATAGCGACAGTAGAGACGTCCGCCGATCATAGTGGCGATTTATCTGAGTGTCTACTTCTATTTGTATTTATTCAATGTTGAAACGTTCGACCATAAATTTCTTGTTCCAGGACACAAACATATGGAGTGTGATGTTGATTACTCTTAGAGCGCAAAAAAAAAAAGAAAACACATGCGCAGATTCATCATCCACGAGACTGGTACTTGTTTATTTCAGCCTTGGGAACCATAAATATATTTAAAGTACATGAAATGGACCAATCAATGTGTCTTAATTTTTCAGCGGCCTTGAAAGAAAAATGTATTTGGCGAGAAATAAATACAAATGGAGAGCCATTCAAATCGGGCGCAGTGAGATGGCTGAGGTATACCAAAACTTTTGGAATTATAAAGTATAAGACCAGCTTAGCCGAGGAATATGTTTTCAAGACATTAAGTACAAAGAAAAGAGGAATTGCTAAACTAATCATAAGTGATATTAATAAGTTATACATTGACCCATACATATAAGTGCTGCAAAGAAAAATTTAAAATTTAATAATTACCAACGCATATCATGTTAAGTTTTTAATAAGTTTAAAAATAATATAAAATTGATCTCTATTAATTTATTCTTTTAAAAGTTTATTTTCTGTTAGTGCTAACTCTAAGAACTCAAATGTGATTTTAAAGTATATCTTTTTGAAACTTTTACCTTTTAATAAGCAATTAAATTTCATCTTATGACTATTTTATTTTCACTATAGCATTTGCAATTCATCTTAAAGCGACTTAAGACCTGGGAATGATTTCCGAGAAAACTAGGCAAAGTATCTTATCTCAACTTAAGATTTTTGAAATCAATGACTTAAATTAAAAAAAGGCAAACTGTCTTAAGTCATAATTTGCCCTATAACTCAATAAATAATAACAATATCTTTTTACAATAAATTTAAAAAAAAAAGTTCATTAAATTTGACCTCTAAACAGTTTATTTTAAGAAGTCTATGTTTAAAAGGCTTTATGGGAAGCTTCTTTCTACAGTTTTTTTGCTCTCCTGAAAAATGTTAAATATGGACTTAAGATACTTTACCTTTTCAGTCGAGAAATAAATAAACATACATACAATAATAGTGGTTTATTGGATATTCTTTGATAGAAGATTCAATTTGAGAGGAAATTCAGGCATTGGCATAATTTAACTTTAAAATGAATCCCCTAAATCCAGGGGGAAAACCCCAAACTGGCAACTCTGAGCTACACGATGAACGTTACCTAGAGTTGGAAAGAATAATTAATATTGAAAAACTTACAACTAACCATTGTAATGAATACTTTAATTAAAAATTCCCGTAAGATACGAATAAAATGTACTCAACTGAAATTTTTTTTGTGTTTTAACGATTTTAATTTATTTTTTACAGCAAAGGTTCCAGAATGATACCTTTTTAAACATTTTTTATTATTTTCAAGTTTCAGAATTTGAAAAAAATTGTTTTTGGTAAGTTATAATTTTAGGAGATTGCAATCTAAAATAATTAAGTTTTTTACTTTGGTCATCTTTTAAAATTAAAAAAAAAAAAAATATTCAAAAGAGAGAATAATTCTAAAGGGTGGTCATTTTAAGAAACAGGATGGTCATCTTTCAGAATTTGAAAACAAGTTATTTTTTAAGAAGTTTGAGACCTTTTCAGGGATGGTAATTTGGGATAATTGTGTTTTTACAATGCAATTTACAATTTTAAAAAATTTACAATTTTAAAAAAGTACTTGTGGCGAAGTTAGAGTGGTTTTAAGAGAAGGTAATCTAAGATAATTCAATTTTTTACAATGTTCATATTTCAAAATTAAAAAAAAAAAATATTTGTTCAAAAGATAGAAAAATTCTAAAGGATGGTGATTTTAAATAGGTATGTATGTATGGTTATTTTTAAGAATTTAGGAATGGTTATCTAAGAAAACTGATTTTTCTAGAATGTTAATCTTTCAAAATTCGAAAAAAAATATTTTTTCGTCGATTTAACTCATTGTGTTTTTTTAGAATTTGTATTCTATTTGAAATAGGAAAACTGAGAGAAAATTTTAAACAAAAAAGTAATCGCAATATTTTTTTTAAATCAAAAAAAAAAAAATCTAGGGGTGGTCAGAAAAAGTTAAAGGGTGGTCAATAATGCCAATAGAGACCAAACATAACGATCAATCAAATTTGAAAAAATGAGTTTTTGGGGGCAGCGTTCTTTTGGCCACCCATTTTTAATAATAGATTTTTTCGATAACGGTGGGTGGTCAAATAATTTTAATGGGTGGTCAAAATTGGACATTTCATTGGTCATCTTTTACAAAAAAATTAAAAAAATTAGACACTTTTTGGGGCCAAGTTAACACAGCTTAAATATGTATATTTAAATAATTCAATTTATTCTTTATACTTTGTTTACATACCCAAGTATAACCAATTAAAGCCTTATCATATTTTCGAACTTTCATGTGATTATTCGATTGATCACAAAACAGTTTAATGTTAGTGTCATTTTCTTCGTTACAAGGATATTTTTTCCGTGGCATTTTACAATACAGTGTTCCCCTGAAAATAAAAAACAGGTTGATTTAAATAAACAATAATATACTAGACACTATAGTGAAATATGAGTTTTTTATTTTTATACTAAAAATAATAAAAGTTCAAGCACCGAAAATAAAAATTGATCGAAAAAAGACTCTCGCAAACCTTTATTTGTTTCAGTACTAATCGGCTCTTTGAACTGATAAGACGTTCTCTCTGTGCGGTACATACAAGAAAACAAAATTCATAAAAGAAATCGATCTCAATCTTATGTTGAAGACATTATGTCTTTCAACAATAAAAATCGAAAAATAAATTCTGATGACATGAACAGGTGTGGTTATTATACACCCTTGCAATTTCATCCAGACACGGACATTGATTGTGAAGATGAAGTTTTATCACCCCCTGTAAAAAAAGTGAAAATTCCTTCAATCTGTGTTTTGCAACATAGCTCTAAAAAAGTGCTTTCATTATTCCGCGAGTATAAAGTTGATCACTATTCTATAAAGAAGATTTCAATAGGAATTAAAATTAACTGCGGAACTGACGAAGTTTACAAACGTTAAAAACAAAAAACTGGCAATTTTTCACATATGATCATCCTTGATGAAATTCCGATCGATACCCTTAAAAATGAATTAATAACTCTTGGTTTAAAATGCGTTAATATTAAAATCATTAAAAAACAACACCAAAATATTAAGATGTGTTCTATACTGTTTTTCTCGAAAATGGTTCAACTAGACTTGTTGATCTTAAGAAAAACTTTAAACATATTTTTAAGACCCAAGTCAAATGGGGTTTTGCAAAAAAAAAAAAATTCACTCAGTGCTTTAATTGCCAAATGTTTGGGCATGGCGAGAAAAATTGCCACATAAAGACTCATTGTGCGATCTGCTCTGAAAACCACGAAACAATTAAATGAAATTCAAACAACATCAAATGTGCAAATTGTAATGAAACTCAAAAGGCCGATGACCCCGATTGCATAGGCCGAAAAAAATTCTTTGAAATGAAAGAGAGACATTTAACTAAAAACAAAAGGCATATATCATCACCAACAGTGCGAATAGTGCATCAAGCACATACTTATTCGTTAAATACTTCTGACTCAAACCTCATCATAGAAGTGTCATTATCGATTCTGTGTTATCTCCGCCTGTAATCGCTCCAACTGAGTGCAACGCATGGACAACAACAAACAACAACTCTACAACCAACAAAGTCAACGGTCTTTTCTCGATGGAAGAAGTCAATCAGCTGCAGTGCTGCCATATTCATAAAATAGGATTATCATACAATGGTCTAATTTTTATCATACGAAGAACAAAATTATCATACAGAAATAAAAATCTTGTTTCTATAAAAGACCGTTTACCAATTTCAACTTCTTCTGACCTAATGTGAAGATTGAAGTTACGATGTCATTGCACAATTAGCTATAATATATTTATATACATCTAAATGAATAGTTTATCTTTAAAAATAATATGTTGGAACGCTAGAAGCGTTCGATGTAAATCTATTGAATTTTTTGCTTTTTTAAGCAAATATAGCATAGATATAGGTTTAGTTTCTGAAACTTGGCTTAGCTTTGAAGATAAATTATCAAATAATAAGGATTAATATTGTTATCGTCTTGACAGAGATGAGAGAAGGGGTGGTGGTGTTGCCGTCGTGGTGAAAAAAACAATACAGCATAAAGTTTTGCCTATTATTGATACCAAAATTATTCAGAATATTGGTATTGAGATTCCTTTTGTGAACCGTTATTCAGTAAAAATATTTTCAGTGTATTTTCCAGGCCGACCTGCTTCACCACAAAAACGTTTTGATTTTAATAATGATTTAAGAAAATTAGTAAGTTTGAATGATGTGTTTTTAGTAGGCGGTGATTTAAACAGTAGGCACAGGAATTAGAGTTGCATTATTATTTAAATAGTAGACATCAATTTGATATTTTGTACCCGCCTCACCCAACGTACTATAAGACAAATAATCGTGCAAATCCCTCCACCTTGGATATTTATCTTACAAATATGCCAAGAATTTTTTGTCAGCCTATAGTTGTTCCAGAATTAAGTTCCGATCATCTGCCTGTCAAAATTGGTGTTTTTAGCTCTCCCCCAGTTGAAAGAAATGAAGTTTTAGACTTTAAAAAAGCAAATTGGTGTATTTATAAAAGACAATTGCGAAATAAACTAGAAAGTATACCTAACTAACTTACAGGAGAAGTCAATGAAAATGATATTGACGAAAGTATATGCCTTCAGAAATAATTCGCATGATGAAGGTTAGAAATAGCTTAAGGACAAGATGGATGAGAACAAGAGATCCTCTCTTGCAAACAAAAGTTAAGATTCTTAACGCTATGATAAAGGACTCAATTAATAGTTATAGAAATAGCTCCTGGAATAGTAAATTACAAGGCTTAGAAAAGTCCAGTAAACTATTTTGGAATGTTGTAAAAGTGATCGCATATTCCTGCTTTAAAGACTAGCAGTGCACTTATGCTATCAAACTCTGAAAAAGCGAACGCCTTAGCTGAGCAATTCTATGCTAACCATTCAGTTTCTAACAATATGAGTATGACTACTAATAATTTACTTGAATCTACAGTCAATAGTTCTATGGATTCAATCTATACAACCTAAAATCTCATGGATGAAAATTTTGTTCCCATAATTATACACAATAAAAATTGGTCTAGTTTAAAAACAAGAAAGCTGTAGGATTTGATAACCTTAAAAATATATACCTAAAATATCTTCCAATGTCTGGTATAAAATTTTTAAAAGGACTATTTAACAGTTGTTTTAAACTTGGGTATTTTTCATCCAAATGGAAGACAGCAAAAATCATACCGATCTTGAAACCAGGTAAAAATGCAGGTGAACCTTCTAATTACAGGCCAATCAGTCTGCTTAGTTCACTCAGCAAATGCTTCGAAAAATTTATAAAAATATAAGTCAAAATAGTATGTTACCTTCAGAACAATTTGGGTTCAGAGCTAATCATAGTACTGTACATCAAGTACACAGAATAACACAATATGTTAACAATAATTTGAGGCTTGGTAATGTTATGTGGTTTTATAGAAAAAGACTTTTAGTATTAAAACTAAGTATAAGTTTATTCAGAGGCAGAAAGTACAAGACTGACTTATAGAATTATCTTAATAACTAGGATATAATGTAATCTTATGTATTTGTGAGTCTTCGTTTATACAGGGTGTCCCGAAACTCAACGTCAAGCGGGTACCGGGTGATAGGGCAGGTTGTGCCCGTTCTTTAATAAGTATGAAAAAATAATCCATCTCGCTTGGTTTAGTAGTTATGGCAATATTAAGACAAATAATGAAAATCGATACCCTAGCTCACATTTTTAGATACAGTGGTTACAAATTTTAAAATTTAGCTGTGTTTTCTTTTTTTACGTAATCCTTAATAACCATGCTATTGATCGCAATCACAAATCCAAGAATTAATATTGTCAGTTTCGTAAGAAAAATAAAGTTTGACTGAGTCATTGTTCAAAAAAATTTTGTAAGCGAACTTTGACACTTCATATTTTTAAAAAAATGTACCACACTACCCTCGGCAAGTTATTAAAAAAATGGCCCGTTTTATCAAGATTTCAAAATGGTACAACACTTGTAAAAAATACGATTGCTTTTTTATTTGCAAAAGGACCACAGTTCACTCCATATCACTTTTACGTAAATAATGCTTCTTTGTGCTCAAAAATCGGTTTTACCGAGGTGTATGTAAGATAAACAGAGGCACATGAATAAGACACTGTTTGCAGTAAATTAGAGTGAGACAGATCAACATTACACACGGTACGCTACCGCTACGATCAACGATCTGTGGGCTGCGTTCCTGCTTTTACTAGCAACTTCTTGTAATTGTGCGCCATTGTGTTACCCTGGACTCGATTAGTGTTGTGAAAATTATGTTAGTTATTATTTGGTAATTCGTAATAAAAGCCTTCCGCGAATAGCGTATTAGTACATGGCTCAAGAATATGAAAACATCCATATTAGTCCATTGAAAGTAACAGTAACCTGGCATTTTATATCTCTTTAATTATAATTTTCTTAAAACTTTCGTATGTTTTAAATTTTAATTTGTTTTCAATTTTACGATAAAAAGTGGCTTACCATTTATTGTACAGAATTCAATCTCATACAAAAATGTGCAAAATTATTTTTGTAAGACGCATGGTTCTCAAGATATAGCGAAAAACTTTTAACACCCCATTTTCCAAAATGGCGCCCAAAAGAGGGAGGGGCTTTAAGCCCCGAAAATTTAATTTTACACTAACACTTATCCCTCCCATAAATGAAAAACATTTAGTCCTGAACAAAATGCCAGGCTAATGTAACACTTCAATAAGCTAGTATGGATGTTCTTATATTCTTGAGCTTCGACAAATACGCTATTCGTGAAAGGTTTTAAGTACCAAACGTATTATTAGATAGTAACTTACATAATTTTCACAACACTAATCGAGTCCAGGGTAACACAAAGGCGCACAATTACGAGAAATTTCTAGTAAAAGGAGGAACAAAGCCCACAGAACGTAGATCGTAGAGTACCGTGTGTAATGTTGATCTGTCTCACTCTAATTTACTGCAAACAGTGTCTTATTCAAGTGCCTTTGTTTATCTTACATACACCCCGGTAAAACCGATTTTTGAGCACAAAGAAGCATTATTTACGTAAAAGTGAAATGAAGTGAACTGAGGTCCTTTTGCAAATAAAAAAGCAATCGTATTTTTTACGAGTAAATAAGTAGCAAGTGTTGTACCATTTTGAAATCTTGATAAAACGGGCCATTTTTTTTAAATAACTTGCCGAGGGTAGTGTGGTACATTTTTTTAAAAATATGAAGTGTCAAAGTTCGCTTACAAAATTTTTTTGAACAATGACTTAGTCAAACTTTATTTTTCTTATGAAACTGACAATATTAATTCTTGGATTTGTAATTGCGATCAATAGCATGGTTATTAAGGATTACGTAAAAAAAGAAAACACAGCTAAATTTTAAAATTTGTAACCACTGTATCTAAAAATGTGAGCTAGGGTATCGATTTTCATTATTTGTCTTTTAAAGTAGAAAAGGTTATAAACATTTGAAAGATTTTTATTTCTATTCAAAAAATAAATACTTTAAATTATAAGATAATACAAAAATTATAAATTTGCTCTTAGAAAAATGCCATTTAATCTTCTATTAATTAAAAGCAAAACGATTAGGTGGCGCTACTGTTCTTCCAAAACGAGTTACATACTCAGGCGTTGGAGTGAGGCAAGATGAATCACTTGAACGTGGTACATCTTTACTACTACCTTTTCCTTTAATTTCCGAAGATTCTTGTTAACTTTTTTCAACATGAAATTAATTTTGAATCTGTTGATTATCTTCCAATTTAATTTTATCGGTTTCCGTTAAAGATCCCTCTAGAATATGTTCTCTATTACGGCGATATTCGGAACCATCATCTGATTTTATTATATAAGATCGAGGTTCTGTACACTTCTGTAGAACCGTACCTGGTTCCCAATTTAAAATTGGTGTTTTCTTGTAGTAAATATTTTGACCATTTGTCAAATTTGGTAAGGGCTTAGCTCTTTTGTTGTAATAATCGCGGGTCTTATTTTGCTGAAGTTTAATTTTCTTGATATGGTCTTTAGTGTCAACATTAATAGGCTTCTTAACTGATGGGACATTAAAAGTTCCGAAGGGGAATTTAAATTTCCTTTTCGAGTGGTTCTATAGTGCAAAAGAGCCATGTACGGATCTGAATTTGTTTCACGACATTTTTTAAATAATTTTTTAATGGTTTGAACAGATCCTTCAGCTAAACCATTTGACCTAGGGAAGTATGGACTTGAGGTGACATGAGTCAGAGTTAAAAGGGGGTCCATTATCACTGACCAATATGGTTGGAATTCCATGACGAGCGAAAATTGACTTGAGGTGAGTTATGACAACATTACTTGAATAACTTTTAATTAACTGAGCGATTTCGATATACTTTGAAAAGTAATCAACCACCAATAGATACATAGATTTGTTGAATTCAAATAAATCCATTCCGATTTTGAACCATGGAATGGACACGACATTGTGAAATTGTATAGGTTCTTTCTGGTTTTTTGAGCGGTGGCGAATACATACGTCACAATTTTTTATGACGTTTAACCCTCGAATGGGCGCGTGGTAAAAAGAAACACCAGTGGGCGCGTGGTCTACAATTGTAGACCATTTTATTTTGCCAAAAAAGAACTAACTAATGCATTTTTTAGTATTAAAATCAAGGTCAGGCTAAAGAGGAACAAATTATTTTACATATTCATCACTTTAAATTAAACGGTTATGGATACACCGAGAAAAAAAAATCGTAAACAAAAATAATTCAATTTATTAAGATTTTTTGTATTAATTTTTTATTAAAAAAAAAAAAACTTAAAAAAAGTAATTTTCATTAAAAAAAATAACCAAATTTACTGGTTACTTAAAAAACAGAAACATTGCACCACAAACAAAAAAGTTATGACTTCAAAAATCCATACATATTTTGGTGTTCACAGTTTTTTTCTTTCACAAGAAACAAACAAAAAAGTACAATAAACATAAAAAAATAAATTAATTCATAAAATAAAAAACAATATAAAAACAATTAAAAAACACAATCTGTGCAAAGACTTTTAAAGTGGTCCTTACACGCAAATTTCTCGCATGTTTGCTTTGTTCAACTTTTTCGTCCTCATTTTTTCTTCTTATTCGTCGAAGGGACTGTACTTGCTACTTGACAGGTCACCGAGCCAAAAATTGCTTGCTGCGCTTAGTTAAAGTCATATTAGGTATAAAATTAACACTTACAAAGTAAAAATGTATAATTCCTCACTTACAATTACAAAAATGAATACAATAATTTTATAGACACCAGTGGGCACGTGGTCTACGATCGTAGACCAACCGACTTTCAACAACTATTTACCTTAAGTATGTTCTCCACGAAAATAATAAGCAGACTTATTAGGTAGAGCAATCAATTATCTACAGCTATTGTGAACAATGGTGCAAACAATTTTTTTTTCTAAGAGTGGCAGCATTTTAAAAAATGGTGGTCTACGGTCGTAGACCACTCGCCTACTGGAGGGCGTATCTACTGAAAGTGTCAATGGTTTGTTGACATCGAAATACGTAAGCACCGGTGTGTTAGAAATCAACTCTTTTAATTTTTTTATTTTTTAAATTCTTTGAGTGGCATTGGTCCGAAGACCATGAACTTCGGACCAATGCCACTCAACATCCTTTTTTAAAAGATTACGCAAGTTTACATTTTCGGCAGACATGCCCTTGACAAAAGTACCTAAATAATTTACCATACCTAGGAACCGTTGCAATTCTGTCATGCACTTTGGTCTGGGTATAGCACAAATTGCTTCTATTTTGGATGGATCAGGACGAACACCATCATGACTAAACAAATGACCTATAAAAGTTACTTCATTTTGACAAAATTTTGACTTTGAAGGATTAAACTTTAAACCTATGTCTCTGGCCCTTTGCAAAACTAGCTTCAAGATTTTGTCATGCTGTTCCTTGTCCTTAGCATGAATTAAAAAATCATCAATATAGATTTCGAGGTTTGGTATATCACTGAACTTTTTAACCATTTCACAATGAAATATTTCTGGGGCCGCATTTATACCGAAAGGTAGGCGCAAGAAACGACGTCGCCCAAAAGGCGTATGAAAAGTGCACAACATTGAAGATTCTTCATCCAATTGAATCATCCAAAAACCCGAGTTTGCATCAGTGATGCCAGGTGAGATTTTTAAAATCCCACCATATTTGACAAAAAATCCCACCATTTTTGTACTGGAAGAAAAAAAACCACCATTTTTTTTCTGCCTTAATTTTACCTAAATGTTTATTGTGAACAATTACTTTCTTCCTTTTTTTGTCTCAACTGAGTAAATTTTTACCTACTGAAAATGATTTTTAATCGAAAAAAAAAAAATACATTAAAAACAATGTCGCAAAATTTTAAACAGCCTGATATTAAGGTATTAGCACGATATTACTGAACAATTTTCTAAATTTGAGACTCTTTACTAAAATTTTATTAGTTTTAAACATTTTTTAAATAGTATCATACTACCTAATTTCCTAACAAACATTTTCACATTTGTAATTGTCAAATTGACATTTCGAGTTAGTATGATACTAACAAGATAAAAAAAAAAGATAAAACAGGCATTTGGCGATTTTAACTTTAGTAAAATGTTAAAAATATAAAACGATTCTAATGCATTTAAAATTTAGAAAATCCTGTTTTTAACCTAGATTCATACTAAAAATGCCTAAACATCATATCAAATCAACTGAAATTTTGCGCCAATAAATAAAATAAATCATAATTCACCTCTCATAATAAATTAATTTTAAACATTCTTTGACTTCGTTTAGGATGTTAAGTAAAATATTAATAAATAAATTTATACCTTCGGTACATTTTCTGTACTTTGTTGTGGGAATATATAAATAAATATAAAAATATTACGAGAGGGAAAAATAGAGTAGGTACACATAGTAAAGCATTCCGCATTCGTGTAGTCCGGTTAAAAAAGAATTCCTGTTCTTTAAATTTGGCTCTGGGTATGAGTTAATCTATATAAAATGCAGAGAACAGCCATAAGAAAAGAAAAGCACAACGACAAAAATCGCATCCATCTTTTATTTCTTAAAAAGTATCTCTCCTTGTTGACATATTCTCTGTATACATATCAGATTAACAGGTTAAATAATTTTTTATGGAGGTTGCATTTAAATTATGAATATGCTGTAAGAAAAAAAGTTGAAGGAAAATAGAGAAGTGGTAAATTTTTTAAGTTGTGGTTATGGTAAAAATAATATTTCCGCCTATAAAAAAATATTTCCAATATTATCCCACCATAAATCCCACCATGAAATTTTTCCCACCAATATTCCCACCAAGCTCGTAATTTCCCACCATTTTGGTGGGAAAAACCACCAATCTGGGAACACTGGTTTGCATCTAAAACAGTAAAATATTTCGATTTAATTGAGCTTTAAATTCTTCCACGTTTGGAAATTGAAAATGTGGGCGAAGAATTGCTTTGTTTAAATTACGCGGATCAAGGTACAAACGTAAATTGCCGTTGGGTTTTTTAACTAAAACAATAGAGTTAACCCATGGGGTCGGCTCTTTAACTTCTCTTATGACATTGAGATTTTCTAATCTTTTAAGCTCTTTTTTAAATTCTGGCATCAACGCGAAAGGAATTTTACGAGGGGTGTCAACCACCGGGGTGACATCACATTTAACTTTCAAATGACACTTTTCTTTAAAATTTGATATAAAATTTGGCAAATTCTGAATTTCATTATTTTTACAACACAGTGTATTGACATTTAGGCTAAATTCATCAGTTTTCTTAACTTGCAGTTAATTTCGACAATTATAAATTTAATATTATAGACTACATTTTTGTAAATACAATTAAGCATGCAATATCCTAATGAACAAATTTTTTCTCCACTAAATGTTAATAAATTTTGTTTACTTGACTTAATTAAACAGCGTGACAATCCAAGTAATTGTAGCTGATTGACAGACATGACATTACCTTGAGCTCCAGTGTCAAGTTGACAAGAAATGTTGCAGTTATTAATCTGCAGTGAAACATACCACTGTGGCTCATCTTCATCATGTTGATAAAGTTGTTGGTTTTGGATTTGTTGTTGATGACGTTGTTGATGACTTTGTTGATTCTCGTTCTGTTTTTGTAGAACGCCGATAAACAATGTTGACATGACAGCGCTGTTGGGCTTGCAATTGCTGGACGTGCTCCTTATTGAGTTCCATACTTCGAGATGTTACGACTGCTTTATCCAAAGTAATTTTATCTTCATTGAGAAGCTTTTCTTTTAAGTGAGAAAACTTATTGTGAAGACCACAAATGAATATGTCGCGTACTAAGTCCTCACGCAAGGTTCCAAAATTACATGTAAGGCTTAAGTTCTTAAGCGAAGTGACAAATTCATCTATGGATTCGTCTGGACCTTGGCGCCGGGAAAAAAATGAATACCTTTCCATAATTATGTTAACCTTTGGTAGAAAGTAATCATCCAATTTTTTGACAAGCACATCGTATGTGATTTTTAAAAGAATTAAATATATCCAGTGAATCAGGGCCCATGTAATGTAGCAGCAATGCTACTTTGCGGCTATCTGGTTGAGCTTCAAGACTAGAAGCGCGTAAATAAATTTTAAATAGACTTAACCAATGTTTCCATGTGGCTGGAAGATTAGTGCTTTTCAGGTTAAGTGGTGACACTGAGGAGACAGGCGTCTCTGATCCACCAGTTTTATCCGGACCAGGCATTTTATTTGTTAGATGCGATCAAATTATAGTTAAACTTCTGACTTGACTAATGTTTCCACAAATTTTTTGACTTAGTGACACACACCTGACACCATGTTATGTGGTTTTATAGAAAAAGACTTTTAGTATTAAAACTAAGTATAAGTTTATTCAGAGGAAAAAAGTACAAGACTGACTTATAGAATTATCTTAATAACGAGGATATAATGTAATCTTATGTATTTGTGAGTCTTCATTTATATATGTATAATATATATATAGGTATTGGATATTCAACATTAGTTGAAGTGTTATACAATTTATACTTTTTAATTGTACTTTATACAACAGGTAAAAGTACAGGAATGGTACTACTCGACATCGAAAAAGCATTCGATACTGTCTGGCATAATGGCCTACTACACAAACTTGTAATTTTAAATTTTCCATCGTATCTGATCAAAATGATAAAGTCATTTCTTCTTTCAAGAAAATTTAAAGTATCTGTTAACACTTGTCTGTCTGAAATGTTAAATATTGAAGCAGGTGTGCCTCAAGGATCGGTTCTTGGTCCAATCTTATATATAATTATACACTTCCGATTTCCCTAGCTTAAGATATTGTGAAAAGGGTATTTTTGCAGATAATACCTGCATCTATACATCAGATTCAGTTGGTTCCGTAATAGAAACCAACCTGCAATATGATTTAAATATTATACAGGCTTATTTCAATGATTGGAAAATCAAATTGAATGCATCTAAGACGCAGGCTGTATTTTTCACGCGAAAAAGGAAAGCTTCCCTTTTACCAAGCAACAACCTTCAAATTGGTTGTGCTAGGGTAGATTGGGATACAAGCGCTAAATATCTTGGAGTACTTCTTGATGCGAAACTTACGTTCGGATTACATATCCAACAAATAATAAAGAAAGTAGGTGTCACAGTAAAGGTTCTTTATCCATTCATAAATCGGCGTTCCAAGCTAAGTACTGAAAACAAACTTTTAATTTTTAAATCAATATTTCAAGCTTTAATGTTTTACGGGTCACGAGTTTGGGGTGAATGTGCACAAACCCATATTAGAAGGCTTCAAATATGACAAAATAAAATTTTAAAAATGATGTTGAGATTACCATGGCATTTTTCTACAGTAGAATTACACACTTTAACAAAAATACAATATGCTAATTCTAGAATTCTGAAATTGAAAGAAAAATACAAGCTTTCTTGTGAATTATCAGATAATATATTGATTTCTAATTTGGTTTCATAGCAAGTTTATATGTATATATACCTATTTGTTATTATTATCATATTTTGTATTTTGATTCATGTTATTTATTCCAGGCTGTTTTACTATTTATTTATTTATTTATTTATTTATTTATTTATTTATTTATTTATTTATTTATTTATTTATTTATTTATTTATTTATTTATTTATTTATTTTTTTATTTATATGTTTATTTATTTATTTACTCATTTATTTATTTATTATCTATTTATTTATTTATATATTTATTATTTATTTAATTAAAAATTTATTAATTTATTTATATACTTATTTATATTGTAATAAATCCATACTGCGATATTATTTATTTGGTATTAAGACTGATTTTTGTAAAAAAATATTTATTTAATTATTTATTTATATGTATATTTATTTATTTGTTTATTTATTTATTTCGTTTTGATTAATTTATATATGAGTTTTCTTTGTAAAATATATTAACTTGCAATGAGGTTGAGTAAAATCAAGATGTTCATCACCCCCCCTTCTCACATCTTATCTTTGAATAGATGAAGTTTTAGATACTTAATGTTATTTTTTATATTATTTTTTTTTATCCCATTTTGTATGAAGGTTTTGGTAGTAGTTTTTTCCTTCGAATACAATTTCTATTAATAATTATTTAAACAACTTAATTTATAATTGACATTAGTAAGGAAGAATATTACCATATCTATGTAAATTGTGCAATGACGCCATATTTAAAAAAAATGAATGAATAATTATGCTACAATAAAGATAAAGATAAAATCTTTATTTGTTTGTTTAAAAAACAACAACCAAAACCAACTTTAAAATTTTTCGGCATGAAAATTAGGGCTGGCAACGAGACCGAGCCTAGTCTCAGTCTCGATTTCGGGACCGAGACCGAGACGAGACCGTATTTTTGGTACCGAAATTCGCCGAGAGCCTTGCTGGTCTCGGTGGTCTCGTCGGTCTCGGTTTTCACTAGAAGAAATATTTTTTTATTTAATTATTTTTTAGTAGGTACTCATGTATTTTGATAATGTTGACCTTTTGTTACTATAATGTGCTGTAGTTGTTGAATGGGCTTCAGGTCAAATGAAACAAATATTTTCTTTTTGTCACAACGTTTCGTCCATGTATATGGACATCATCAGGTGAACAATGGTTTCTATATTAGCATTGATTAATATGTTAAAAACGTTTACAAAAATATTCACAATACAGAAAATACTTACAATAATTATTGTTACATTTATATTAAATAATTAATTTCTTTTGCGTCTACACAGTACAAAGTTTAACTGACAAGTAACATGTCCTACAAATATAATAAAACGGAAAAATTATATAAACAAAAGCGCATAGAGATCATGTTACAGAGCTTTTTCTTTTCCTCTTCTCCACCAAGTGCTTGTAGAAGGGGCTGACATCTTCCATATCAGTTCGTCTGTTGATTGTGTTATCAGCATTGATAATATGCAACGTTTCAATTATCATCCTTTTGTTTTGGTGTTCTTCTCGCTGCATTATTTTGACGTTGTCGTGATTAGGCGAGTGTTTGAAAGCTATGCAATGTGATGCCAGTGCTGTCTTCTGTGGCGCGTTGTTTTTGATATCGGATTTATGTCCTGCAAGTCTGCTTTTAAGTTTTTGTTTAGTTGTTCCGATATAGATTTGGTTACATTCTTCGTCTAGGTTTCCATTACAATTGATTTTGTAGATTAAGTTTGATTGTTCCAATGTCTATTTTTGTTTTAAGGTTAGTGTAGAGTTGTGAAGTTGTATTTGTTGATTTCATGGCTAATTTATATTTTCCTGTATCTAAAAGTTTTGCATTTTGTATGTGGTCTTCTGTATCGCTTATTGAAAGTACTCTATGTATTAGGTTTTTGGCTGTGTTGAAAATTATTTGTTTAGGATGCTGGGAAAAGAAGTTTATCAATCTTTCAAACACTCGCCTAATCACGACAACGTCAAAATAATGCAGCGAGAAGAACACCAAAACAAAAGGATGATAATTGAAACGTTACATATTATCAATGCTGATAACACAATCAACAGACGAACCGATATGGAAGATGTTAGCCCCTACTACAAGCACTTGGTGGAGAAGAGGAAAAGAAAAAGCTCTGCAACATGATCTCTATGCACGGGTTTACAACAACATATATTTCTAGGTGCAAGAATGTAACCATGTTCCCCTAGAAGAATATAATTTACAGTGTGTATGCGCTGAGGTGCGTTCTTTTATGTTACTGTGGTTAATTATAGTTAATGTGTCAAAAATAAAAGTTGATGTGCCATAGTTAAGAAAGTTACTCTTGCTAACTTTTTCATTTAGGAACGACCAGAGTTAACAATAGTAATTCTGTCAAACGAAAGGGGTTGAAAAAAAAAAATCGAATTGTATTTGGAATGAATAACCAAGAAAAAATGCGATTGCATTAAATTTATTGCAAAAATAATTATTAGGAACTCAAAATAACATGTGTAATATTTCCAAATTAAATTTCTTTACACTCAGTTTTGTATAAATCGAACAGAAATAAGTGCAATTTTCTTCATTGCTTATGGAACAAAATTTTTTGATGAAAAATTAACCAAATATGAAGAAGAAAATGCCGACAGAAAGAAAATGCATCAGAAAATAAAAGAAAACTATTCGAAAAATCAAATTCGACAAAAAAAATCGATTAAATTGATAAAAAAATATTTTAAATATTGAAAACAATTCCAAATCAAAAGGGCAAAAAGTAAATAAAACATCCACCATTGCATTTCAGCTGTGTTTGACAGATCAACTATTTCAATTCATATCGAGGAGATGAGTTGGAAAAAGTTACAAAAAGTTACTTTTTGACAGTTTTACTTTGGAATTTAGGAACGATTTTATGACGTCATAAAGTTACTCGAAGTAACTTTTCTGAATTAAAGGAACGACCGAAGTTAACTATAGTTAACCACAGTAACATAAAAGAACGCACCACTGTAGATTTATTTAAGAGTCGGTGTTCATCGTCCAAAAAATTGCGTCTTAGAAAGGTACGACAGCATCTAACTGATGAGCCCAACTGTCGTGCCTGGGCGAAACGCATTGGACTAAAAGTCGCAAAAAATCCTCCACTACAACAAAATCTTCAGCACAGTAAGTTGGTCTCAGCCACCCATACTCAAAGCTATGATGGCAACATCCGGAAGCTCGATGGAGCTGGATGGCGGAAAGGAGTGAAAGTGGTTTGCTGTGGGGACCGGAAATCCCTGGAGTACCTCACTCACGCAATCACGAATATTGGCGAACTGTGGGAGGGCGCTTCTCTCGGGGTTCTTCCCGTCACAGCTCTACTATTTCGTCAACAGATCAAAATTTGGATTCTTCCCCCTGCCACGCATGAGGACGCATCCATAATTAAACTATTGGCGAAACAGAATAAGGAGTTCTCCAATCTAGAATGGAAGCTCCTGTTTTCCAGAAAGAGCATCAGCAGGGAAGGAAAGTACCTCTTGTTCGTAATTGAAATAATTGATCTTCTCCTGAAAGAAAAATCAGACGTGCTGAGATATGGTCTCAGAACCGTAAAGGTAAGAAGGCATAATGGCAAAGGGGAGTCAAAGGCTGCTGGTGGTGCAAATTAACTTGCATCACGCTAAAGCAGCAACGCACGACTTAATGCTCTACATGTCTCAGGAGACCCTGGATGTGGCCTTAATCCAAGAACCATGGATTCGAAAGAATCAGGTCCGGGGATTGAGGTCAAAGTACTACAACCTTTTCCAATCCACGTCAGAAGGTGAAATAAGGATTTGTATCCTGGTGAAAAAGTCAATTAATGCTTTCTTTTTATCTAGGTACAGCAACGAGGATAACGTGGCAATCAGCGTTGAAACCAAAAGAAGAAAGATTCATGGGCTAGATACTGTACATCCATTGAGTACACAAGTGAAGCGGCTAGACTTCGGAAGATCCTTGCATCTAACCCCAAGATTCCTGGGTATATTAAGCATCCCGATGGATTGTGGTCGAACTCGAGCCAGGAAACACTTGAACTCTTTATGGAAACACATTTCCATGAATCCTTAGGACTCAGGTTAATTAAAACTAGAGTTTTAACACACTGATTAACTAGCACAGGACTTTGAACAGGTTATTACAGATCAGAAGATTATATGGGCAGTAAATTTGTTCAAACCCTTTAAATCAGCTGGACCAGACGAGATTATTCCTGCATTTCTTCAACATGCTCTACAGATAATCACCCCATGGCTTAGGGTTATTTTCAAAATTTGCATTAAACTTAGATACGTCCCTAACATCTGGAGAAAAGTCAAAGTGGTCTTTTTTCCAAAAGCTGGAAAACTAACACACTCGACTGCAAAAGACTACAGACCAATAAGTCTCTCCTCGTTCCTTCTCAAGACACTGGAGAGGATCACTGATCTACATGTTAAAGACCTTCTCAATCAAAAAAATTTGTGCAACTTCCAACATGCTTATCTTAAAGGTAAGCCAGTGGAGACTGCGTTGCATGAAGTCGTTTCACGTATTGAGAATAGTCTCGAGTACAAAGAATACACCCTAGCGGCACTTTTGGACATCGAAGGAGCGTTTAACAACGTTAAAACGGAGTTCATTAAATCTGCTCTAAAAGAGGTTGCAGTGGAATCTGTCATTGTGGACTGGATTTATTCCTTGGTGACAGTATTGTCGAGAAAACAGTTACAAGAGGCACATCACAGGGAGGAGCAATCTCACCTCTTCTCTGGGTCCTCGTTGTTAACAAAATTCTTAAAAAAATTATGAATAAGGGCATTAAAGTTATTGCCTATGCAGACATAGTAATTTTGATATCGGGTAAATATCTTACCACTATCAAGGCGATTATGAAATCTGCACTTAAAGAACTATCCTCTTGGGAGGCACAAAACGGTCTTGGGGTTAACCCTGCAAAGACTGAACTAGTTCTGTTCACGAAGAAAAGGAAATTGGAGGACTTTATCCCTCCCAAGTTAAATGAAATTCCTCTGGAACTTTCCAAAGAAGCTAAATATCTTGGAGTAATCCTTGATTTCAAGCTAACATGGAAACGGAATACGAAGGAAAAAATTAAAAAAGCACTTTGTGCTTTCTACTCATGCAAAAAAAAAAACCTTCGGGACATAGTGGGGGATGCGACCGCAAGTCATTCAATGGATGTACACGGCGATCGTTCGTTCCATACTTACCTACGGTTCGATTGTGTGGTGGAAGGCCGTAGAAAAAGATAGCTATCTAAAAAACCTGAACAAGGTACAGAGATTAGCCTATATAGGAATAACGGGGACAAGGAGGTCTACACCTCAAGCAGGGCTGGAAGTTATTCTCAACCTTCCGGCCCTGGACGAGTAATAAGGTGTACAGCAGCCAAGAGTGCATTTCGACCGAATGAAATGGACTCTTGGAAGCACAGCACCTGCGGTCATGGGTCTATCTGCCAAAGATACGCCGCCGGACTAGATGTGACCACTGGCTTCTTACCACCCGTAATAAATTTAAGGAAAAACTTCTCGGTTTTAATACCCGAAAGACCATAAGATCCAACGCAGTAGCTAAATGTCGTGACTTACTGAACAATATTTGTAACACTAACCAAGTCAAACTCTGCTGTGTTCCTGGACATAGCAATATAGAAGGGAATGACATAGCTCATGTACTGGCAAGGAAAGGGTCAATGACAAATAGAGACAGTAGAAGCCAATTAGATACGGGACCAGACGTCCCGATCGGCGTAATCAAAAATAAAATAGACCTAATAATGAAAGAGCAAATCATTAACTCCTGGATATCCAGGAACGATTGCGCGATCTCTAGAAGTTATTGGCCTAGAATTAATGAAAAGGAAGCTCAGTTTATTTTATCGCTGAGTAAAAAGACCATTAGAACCCTGATAGGTGTACTGACGGGATATTGTGCCATTGGCATAATGGCCACTAGATTGGGTGTTTACGCACCCGATTTCTGTAGGAGCTGTCAGGATGTTGAAGAAATAGAAACCATTAAACACCTGCTCTGGGATTGCCCAAACCTCCAAACAAACCGCCTCCGTTACTTTGGAAACAGGTTTGTTGGAGAACTGGACGATCTAGCGCAGGTCTCAATGGCAAACATGAGAAAATACATAGAAAGCACAGGCTGGTTCGTAAATAAACCAGTCTATGTCAACCGATAGTTTAGGTTTTATCTCTGTTATAGGGGATCATAATGGACCAATAGGCCCCCGCGTACGCAACAGCCTCAGAGCTGGGCACACCCCTCCAAACCTTACCTCCTTATTGTCAAAGGACAATATTGATGTCGCCCTAATACAAGGGCCATGGGTCAACAGCGGCAATATCTGCGGACTTAAGTCCAAAAATTACATCCTTTTTATTTCAAAAAAGGGCCTACAAAAGGTAACTATCGGACCTGTATAGTGGCAAAAAAATACATAAACATCTTTCTCTTATCACCCCATTGCAGCAAAGATATGACGACAGTGAAGTGCGAAAGAGCAGGGGCCCTGCCCATGATCCTACATTCCGTGTACATGCCAGGTGATGAACCGGGCCCTCCACCATCAGCAGCATTCGTGAATCTAGTGGGAGCAGGAGGTAAGAAGGGCTTGGACCTCCCAGTAGGCTGCGACGCGAATGCTCATCATCTACAATGGGGCAGCACTAACACTAATACAAGAGGTGAGTCACTATTTGAATTTATTATTAAGAACAATATATTGATTTTAAACAGAGGTAATGACCCACTTTCATTACCAAAAATAGAAAAGAAGTACTCGATGTGACGCTTTCCACGAACTCTGATTCCATCGCAATCAGTAACTGGAAAGTCTTAAGGGTAGGTGTACCCGACCAGCCAACTCAAATTTCATGTAAATGAATTTGAATGTGTTAGTAAGCTCTCTTCACCAAATTCGGCGTTCGAATTTTAATTATACCTACTCTTGTACTCTTTTTTAATCGCAAACGATGTTGCAGAGAGCAGACAATCACGCACAGGCACGCTCAAGCAAAAGAAAGGAAAAAACAGGTAGCGAGCGAGTAAGCGCAGACGAAGCAAATGTACCTACTTATTATTATGTATGTAAATACAAGTGCCAGACATTCAATTTAGAGAAAATAAATAAAACAATATTCTGACCAGATAGGTAGGTATGGATGGATTTGTTTTTTTCTTATGGATATGGTGTGATGTGTGAATATATGTATTATAATTATCTAAAATTTTAATTTACTTTACTATATTATAAAGTAAAGTGTTGGCCACTCACTAACTGACTCATTCATAATTTTTACTCATCATTCTACAGGTTTTTGTGTTATAGATATATATATATATAAAAATTTTTTAAATAGCCTTATATATGTAGAGCTCCACTAAGAAGGGATTTTTTGAAATTCTCAAAATTAATAGGGTAAATAGGGGTAAATGTAGAGTAAAGTCGGTTTTCTATTTTCTAAACGGAATGAGATAGAGATTTAATTTTTTTTGTGTTTGATAGATTTTTTAAAAATTAGATTGACATATTTTGGGAAAAAATTTTAGAAAAATTATTTTCGGAAATAAAATTGTTTGAAACTCAAAAATGCAAAAATCGATGTTTGACAAAATAATTCTAATAAATCAGGAGATTGTTTGATTGATTTGAGGATTACGGCGATTGAAAGAAGATAAAAAAAAAGGTTATCCATGTATCAGGGATTTTTTGTGGGCGTGGTATTGTGGGCGTTGGGAATTTTTGAAAAGACGCAATTTTTTCGGCTTATTTTTTGATGGTTTTTATTTTTTATCTTTTTAATGGATGTATCTAAAAAATTGAAATTTTTGGATCCTATAGAACTTATAGATTTTGATATTTTTGGAAAATTTAAAATTTCTAAAGTGCCGTTAAGCTGAAATATTTGAGTTTAAAAAAATGAGCAAATCAATTTTTTAAGGTTTTTTTCGATTATCTTTTTATAGAGTAAGAGTAGGGAGTTGAAATTTTCACATATGATAGGATTTATTAATCTTAATCGATTTGCATTTAGATTTTATTTTTTTAATATCGTTAGAAAGAAATAGCGGTAAATATTGACTTCTTGAATAAATTCGTTAATTACTTATCGCTGAGTGCACCGATTATTTTAGTTTTTCTTTAAATCGCATGTCCGTTTAACGACAAAAATTTTGATACCTCATTTGAATCTGTACGACCTTTAGAAGCTTCACAATCTTAATTAAAAGCCAATCAAGAAATCGATTAAAATGCATTAAAATTGCCTGTTTCGTTCATTGTCAACCACCATCGACCAGTGGGAGATGACAGTTATTTTATGAAAATCACAAAAATCAATTGATATTGTTCGATTAAAAAATTCATAACTTCTATACTATACGTCCGATCGATTAGGTTAAGGTCTTAAAAGAATCATGAAATGTCAAGCTTTAATTGTGTGAAAAAATTATTGCGTGAAAGGGAAGCATTCTATACGAAAAGGGGTCGGAAAGCCGTCATCAAATCGATTTTTATTTTTCAAAATGCAAAACATGATAAAAAATTTCGAAATATCGAAAAACAATATTCTACAAAGTTATAGCCCCATTTCTTATCTACAAAAATGTCAGTGGTTATATAGGGGTAAATTCAACAGGAGAGGCTGTAGGGGCCCTTTAATTGGTTTAATGACCAAAAAAGTATTTTAAATTATAAAAATGATATAAAATTATCGATTAGGCCATCTTATTAGGCTAATAACTTCGCTAATAATTATCGGATCTTCTTGAAGTAAACAAATATGAAAAGATAAAATGTCAAGCTAAATTTCTGTATAAAAATTATTTCAAAATCGTAAAAAAAATCATATCAAAAAGCTGATTTAGTCTGAAATCAATACGATTCTTATCATTTTAAATTCAAAAGTTGATGAAAAATTTGAGAATTTTGAAAAACTCTTACTATATATTCATTGCAAAAATCTTGGTCTACAATAATGCTAAACAATGTTTTAAGATTAGTTCAACAGCGGAGGCACTAAAATTAATTTAACGCGATTTTAAGGATTTTCATTAGAAAATGCAATAGACACGGTAAAATGGGTTTTTTTTTGATTAAAGGTCGAAAAACTACTTTCTAAACGGGAGAGGTTAGAACGTCAATTCTTATTTTAATTGATAGATCTTTAAAATAGAAGAAACTTTTAAATTTAAAAAAAAATTCTAAAAAATCTGCGAAGTGAGTTATAAAATGTTAAAAGTTGACTTTTGAATAATACGTCTTTGACAAATAATTCGCTATAAATCGGGGGTATCAGATAGAGAAACAAATTTTACAACATTAGAAAGATAATGAAAAAAAAAATTACCCATTATTCAGGAATTTTTGCTAGGAATTTTTTTTCACCCACTTTTTGATTTTTGAAGATGACACATTTTTTTACCCATTTTTTTGTGGTTTATGATTTTTTATATTTTTATGGGTAAATATAAAAATCTAAAATTTCTACAGCTAATAGAGATTGTTAATTTATAAATATTTTAAAAATTTTAAATTTTTTCAACAACCCCAACTCCAGATATTTACAAAATTAATGCTTTTTTTTCATGCCCTCACAACTTTTTACTGGATGCATCTACAAATTTAATATTACTTTTACCAGCACCTTAGAAAGCTAACGTTTAAATTGATATCTCAACCAATATTCTACATCCTACACAACCCTCACAATAGTTTAAAAAGTTTTCATCAAAAAATTATACGAAAATCTTGAAAAATGGGTATGATTGTTCGTTGTCGCAAAATTAAATCAAAACAATCTTTCGGCAACGATTCTAAACATTTCAACATGACATTACCTATAAGAACAAAAGAAAAAAACAACAAACAGTGCATGACTATTACACGCAATATCATAGATTCCCTTTTGCAAAAGAAGCAGAAAAAAACTTCCATTCCAACGATGAGCCAACAAAAAAAAATACATATGTACCTTATGTATGTACGTACAAGGTACACAAAACTCAACCAAATCTCCTAGAAAGATACCACCGCGCCCGCGCGAAGTGAACACCAACTTCCAGCACGTCTACCCCTTGACAACAAAAAGACTGGCATACACATACATAATAACCTTTCTTTACCTAAAAAAAGATCACTTGACATCCAAATAATGAACAGGATTACTATGTATGCTTTCTATAAAAAAAAAAAAATAAGGTGTAAAGAGTCAATACAGAACTTCTCTTGTAAGGAAAAAGAGAATTGGGGAAAAGAGAATGCATGCACAACCCAGTGGATTTCTTTTGAACCAAATTTCTTTGTGTGCGTGAGCAAAGATGTTTTTCCAGTAAAAAACTGCAAAATTGACAACTTTTCCAAAATTAGAAATAAAAAAACCATGAAAGAAAATACGATTTTGTTTTTTAAATCTAATAAAAAAAATACCAAAAAAAAATAAAAAAAATATGTGGTAATTGTATTGGCTGTCCTTGCATTACAACGGCATTACAAATAATGTCATATTGCATTGCGTTTTCAAGCATGTTGTAAGGCAAATATTTTTTTTTCAAAGGTACTATTTAGTTCAGAACACATGATACTTTGATTTAAAAAACATTTAGAAAATTTAAAAAATATAACATTCAATTTCCCAGGCAATCGCGCAAAATAATTGAAGAAAAAGGAGTATCTTTTCTATTTTTGTCTCTAAAAAGTAACTGTAAAAAAATTAAAAAAATAAAATAAAAATTAAGGTAACTGCATATACATATAAACTTTGTAAAAACGTTTATTTGACTTGCTTACCTAATATACTTCAAAAGTTTTATCAAATTATTCATTCATAAAATATAACGAATTTCCTTTATATTTCATAGTTTTGTGCAATTTTTTTTGGGTGAATAAATAAACTAATAAAAAGAAAAAAAAGGTATTGCTTAGTTTTGAGATCAATTTTCTCCAGAAAAAAAATAAAAAAAAAATAAGAAAGTTATTTTTACCCAATTTCCCATCCATTTTTGTAAGCATCGTACTAAATTTTATGATTTTTCTATCTGTATGGCGGTTTTAAGGTTTAAAATATTTTTTATTTTTTTTTAAAGCCACACAAATATTTTACTTAACTTATTTCCAATCGATGACCGTTTGTTTCATTAAAATATTCGCAAAATTGTGAACTCTATACCGATTAGCGCAGAACTCCAACCTATTTTTTCAAGGGACACATACCCGTAATGTAATATTTTCAGACAATAGACTGATAACATTCCAAATAGAGCACGAAATTGAAAATCGAAAACCCTATAGAAACCCCAGGAAAACATACTGGGAAGCCTTCCATTTAAGATTGGCCTCTTGTTTAGGTAATTATGAAAATCAACCTATTTTAAACAGCTTGGACATTGAAAAACATGTCATTGAACTAACCTTAGCTATGAATGATGCTTACGAAAGTTATTGCCCCATTACCAAAGGAAAAGGTAAGCTCCGTATGGTGGTCCAAAGAACTGTCCATCCTTAGGAAAAAGTCAAGGAGGCTTGTTAACAGAGCAAAACATAATAATGAACCTGTTGACTGGGATCTTTTCAAGATCAGCAAAAATTAATACAAAAATCGAACAACTTATGCAAAAAGAGCAGCTTGGCGGAAATTCTGTACAGACATTGAGTCTACAAACGATGCTTTTGGCTAAGGAAAGTCATGTCAAAGGTCAACAATCCTCCGGGCTTCCTAAAAAGACCTGACAATACCTGGACAGACTCCTGCTCTGAAACTCTAGAGTCACTTATAACACTCACTTCCCGGGATGCATCATAGATTCATTTCCTGTGGACAGAGGGCCAAACATACGTGTAACATCTAACATTGGCAACCAAATCGTAGACAATAGAATGGTTACTTGGGCCATTGACTCCTTCTCAGCATACAAGTCTGCAGTGCCTGATGGCATAATTCCGATTATGCTCCGTCAAACTCAGTCTTGATGGTGTCAAAGTCGTGGCCTACGCCGATGAAATAGTAATAATGGCCTCAGGGAAATTCATCGCCACACTGCGCGATCTTCTACAAAGATCCCTTGACAAGCTCAGCGATTGGGCAAGCAGCTGTGGACTTATCGTCAACCCACTCAGGACTTAACTGGTTTTGTTAACAAGGAAACATAATAGCCGCGTTTTATTATCTTTGGATCTGGATCAGGATCATCCCTTGAAAATAAAACGATATGGATCACAATGACAGCAGTTTAATATAACCATCTCTTTTTTACTTACGTTTAAATTATTTTCATTTGCTTCCCGTCTCTTTTCTTTGCACTACAACAAACGCTACCTTACCATAAAAGCCATCTACCCGCCAAAGTAAGAATTCAGTTTTGGATCTTCGAAACGGATCCAGATAGAGAGCAGGATCCCGCATTGTTTTTGTATTACGTGTTGTAAAATGATCCTGATCCAGATCCGTAGAAAATAAAACGCAGCGAATATTCCAAATATAGACCCTCCCATCATAAATGGGACACCGCTCCACATTACTGGTACGGCAAAATATCTCGGTTTGATAATAGATCGTAAACTAAACTGGGAAGAAAACATTAAAGAAAGGAAGAAGAAGGCTTCAGTAGCATTCTAAACCTGCAGTAGAATTTTTGGGAAAAGATGGGGTCCCAGCCCCAAAACCGTTCACTCGATGTACACAGCCATAATAAGACCAATTTTGACGTACGCCTGTTTGGATTGGTGGCCAGCCTTAGACAAGGTGCTCAATCTTCAAATCATGACTAAGATTCAAAGACTGGCATGCATGCATTGGTGTGACCAGTGCCATAAAAACTACACCGACCGCAGCCCTGGAAACTTTCCTTTCGCTAGCCCTACTCGATTTACTTACGAAAGAAATGGCGGCCAATAGTGCTTTAGGACTAAGACAGTGCAACAACTGGAAAGAGGGCCTTTTTGTGCATAAAACAACTATGTATAAACATTTTAGACAAAGACATTCAAACAGACTATTGAATACCGCAAATTGATTTCAAACCAGTAGCCCTAACAGACATTCCTTCCAGAGACCGTTGGGCTGAAAACCGGGTCATAAACGTTGATCATATTTCTGTCTTCACGGATGGCTCCAAGACAGATGAAGGGGTAGGGTCAGGCATTTTTTCAGAAAACCCATCCTTAGATAGTTCAATAAAACTTCCAAATTCCTGCTCTGTTTTTAAAGCAGAAGTGTTTACAGTGTTAGTGTTTTATGACGAAGAGGCGGAGGAGGGCTCTTACCACTTCCTTTGTGAGTGCTCGGAGAATACTTTTTCGACGAATTGGCCGACATCACAAGTTTGCCACTTAGAAACATAATAGAATTCACCCAGAATTCAAGATGGTTCAGGGAGGCACCCATACCTAACCAATATGGTGCCTATACGGATTCTGAACATCAAACTGTACGAATTAAGTTGAGAAAAGGGGATATAGTTGCAAAATGTGAAGCTGTATCAGCGATAACTAAGATCACAGAAGTGGACAAGCAGAAGCCTGCGAACTACGAAAAGTTAAAGGCAAACATTTTTAACTCAACCAATCTAAGTCAACATCAATTAAGTATTGCTGGTATCCTTCTTTATGAGTATGCTGACATATTTTCTTCACCAAGTGGGCAGTATGGTCGACCACAACTTGTGCAGCATCGGATCGACACACGACACGCCTGACCGATTCATCAACCAGCAAAACGTCTCCCCTTGGCCAAACAAGCTGAAGTTGAAGAAATGATATCGAACATGAAGAAAGATACGCTGATCGAAAATTCTAAACGGCCTTGGGCATCACCGGTGGTCCCCCATTTAAAAAGGTCTACACTGCATGGCCATTATTAGTGAAATACTTTGTTATTACAGGGTGACTGAAGAGTTGTTTCGGCAATCTAACTATTTTGCAATTTAGTTTTTTTTGCAAGGTTTTGGGGGACAAATTTGTAAATGCGGGACATTTTACTGGACAATTGATGATGCAGGACAGACATGTGAAATGCGGGATGATCCCGCAAAATGCAGGACGTCTGTTCACTTTACTCCTATCACTTTCTCTGTGAATGCCCCAGCCCAGCGCAGCGTTGCAGTTTGGCCACTTTCATAAAAATTCTTTGCCGAGTACTGTCGTTTTACTTCACCCCTCTTTACCATTTTAGCAGAAGAACGACACAAAACTACACTGGCACTACAATTATTGCACGAAATAGGACAATGAAAAATAATTTAAATATGAAATGAACTAATGTTTGAAAATGTATGTTTGTTTCAAACATTTTTACTCGACCACATAGCAGTGCCTCCGCCGATAGTTTTTTCTAGGACTGCTTTTACACACTGAAATATTTTCTTGCGATTTTTATGAACATATGTGAGGGTTGAACAAATTGCAAATTGCCTTTTTTCTTTGTTGTTCGAGTATGTTTTATTTCAATTCGTCTTCTACTCTGTGAACTTCGCTTAATCAACTGGAGTTAAATAGTGCAGATTAATAGTGCAGCGATTAAAAGATTTTTTGCAATCTGAAACCAAAAGATAATCAAGAATTAAAAATCGCTGTTGTGAAAAAAAAACAATCTAGCTATTAAAAACAAAACAATATTACAACTTGTGGTTTTCTGGGACCCTTTTTTTTTGTCGTGAGACCGTTTTTGGGACACTCTTCAAATGTTTCCAGCGGCAACAGGGGTAATAATACGACAAGCCGCATCTACTCACTCGGATCTCAGTGGATCTATTGTGCTCCAAAGGATATTGGTAAGGTAGGTATAAGGATGCGTAGGGAGACTGCACCATTTTGAGTTCTGAACGAATTTCATAATGTTTCTTAGTGGCAAACACGAGATATCACCCAATTCGTCGAAAAGTATACTCCGAGGGCTGTCCTTTTGGCTCTTACTAGGCTGGGCGCAGTGTTACCGCTAGAAACATTTGAAAAGTGTCCCAAAAAGCTTTTTGTCACACCGTATGCGAATCACCCTGTTTATTTTTCTGCGCTTATTTTGCTTATTGTTATTTGAAATTTGTTTTGAGTTGTTTCGTTTTTGATTCGAACTGACTATGTTATAGTGAATTTAAGAGGGCTGGACAGTGGACATCATAGACTTCCAGTAATTCATATTTTTTCTATGAATTGTTTTTATTTATTTAGAAGCTGTATTTAAATTTTAACTGTTTAAAAAAATTATCTATTGTTTTTACATTAATTCAATGATCATTATAATAATAATTGTTACTTCTTCAATTAAAAAATACCTTTCTTTTGAAGATTTATCTTTAAAAAATAAATATATTGTTTAAATATCCGACTTTATAAGGATAGTGCTAGTTTATTATAAAATAAAGGGTTTAGAAATCACATTGGGAAACAATTATTTTATTCTTAAAATGACTATCACTGTTATTTTTTTAATTTGTTTTCAAATCTGCAATACACATAAGTAACAAAATTAAGTGTTCGCCTTAAACGTCCCTCCTCACAATAAAGTACTGAAGATACTCATCTATCTTTGAGTTGTTTTTCTTCCAAATTCCCTTCCGATTTATATGTCATGCGCGGTATTGTTATTTATGGAATTTAATGTTTTATCGTCAATACCATAAAGCCTACTAACAATTTCAATTTAGTAACAAAGTCAACATTATGCATGTAGGTACTTATAATGAAACTGCGTTTTTTTTTTTATTTAATTTATTAGTAGTCCAGTATATTTAGACTGAGACATGACTTGTATGGGGAATTAATATGGAAAGTGGGAAGACATAACTTTTTGTAATCGAGGGAATACCTAATAGGAATTTTTAAATCGAAAACCATGATTGTGAAGACTATCAACCTCTGGCCATGCGTCGATCCTGGAATGCAGTTTGGGTGGTTGGAGGGTGGCGGTGGGGTATGGGTTAAAGTTGCCCGTGACCAGCCAACAAATATACGAGAATAGTTCGGACAAACTAATTATTTTGGTTCAAACCATTAAGGCGGTGAACCATGTACGGAGATGGTATTTTTTGGTACTTTAATACTAAGCATCTTTTAAATTCACTTTCACTTTCTTCAACAAAAAACACAGAAAACGCCAAAAGATGGAAACGATACCGAGATTAGGTTTAGTTGTACGAAATCAAGACTACAGTGAAATTTTTCTATTTTAACGATAAAGACACGTGGTCAGCTATAATTCAGAAGTAGCGCAAAAAGTGTGCGGTGTGTGCCACAAAATTTCCAGTTTTCTTGGAAAGGGTCTAGCTATGAACGTGCTTAGGAAAAAATACAGTAAATGTCGACTTTTGACAAATTCATTAATTATTTTTTGGAATTGACATAAAAAATAATATTCGTCCTGAAAATTTTCAGAGCCAAAAACCACCATTTTTCATTCAGTCATATTGCGTCTTCTATCTTTTTAAAATATTTAAGCGGGAAAACCAAAAATTACCAAATTAAAGTTGAATAAAGAAGTCAAGTGATTAATGCACTGTTCAACTGAAAACATTTTTCCTGACCATGATTCTTCAAAGGAAATACATTTCTTTTCTGTTTTTTTTTTCCAAGGTTGTTTATTTCGTTTTTGTTGGGATTTTTAATAGCAATTTTGTATTTAATATTTTTACAGCCAAAACTACCTTAAACGTCTCTTTCAAAGATAAAAAATAATCCAAAACACACACTTCTAAAAGAACTGATGCCTGACAGCTGAATTTCTTACGGAGATTTTCTAGTGAGTGGGTAAACAAGTTTTCGTTCACCCTTCCAAGCGATCAGAGGGAAAATACTGCATTGAAAAAAAAAGAACCGAAAATCAATTTTTTCATAGAATTTTCTTATCTATATGTTGCGAATGTGATAAAATAATGAAGGTAAGAAAAAGAAAAGATGTGAATGCTAAAAGTGATGTAGTAAAAATAAAATAAAAAAATTTTCAAACACCTTAGATGGACAATTTACTTTAAGTACTGAAATAGTTACTATAAAAAAAGAATACGGCAATACTCCACTTTGAATGTATTGAAAACTTTGATGGAAATTGTAGGAGATTCAAGGAAAGTATGGGAATTTTTTTAACCTGAAGATTAAATTGTTTATTGGTAGGATTCTATTTAAGCTTCACTTTTTTTAACCTTACATCTTACTAATAGTTGACATTAGTGATTGATTATTAGTAAGGCCCTATATCGTAATTTGTTTAAAGATCATTTATATATTTGTCGGATCATACAGGTAAAAGGGAAATATCTAAAGTACATGCGGAATTTTGGTTACTAATGCTTGGACAAATTTATTTGGATTTTCTTTGTTTTGCCTAGTCGTTTAATATTTCCTTTAATTCAAAATATTTAATTGATATTTTAAAAACATTTTTAATAAAAATCGAAACTTCTGTAGAACTAGTTTTTCAGTAAAACTAGCTTTGAAGAAAGTCAATAATATGTCCTTTAGTATTGTGAGTCGAATTGAAGAAATAAGCAAGTCCGAAAAATAACTTATTTAATTAAGGCATTTTTTTAAGGCTTTTATATATGGGTCAATATTTCAAAACACAAATATTTTGGATTCCATCACATTTCGTACCGAAAAAAAAATTATATTTTTTATATATTATATTTTATATATTTTTTTTTTGTATTTAGCAGAATTTATTTCAACAAAAAAAAAATCATACGCGTTATCCGGGTTTAAACACTGAAAATGTCATCCCCTAACGTGTTCCCAACGGATTTTCTTTTATTCGCAACGAAATTGAAAACGGTACAAAAATGAAGTCTTTTAAACACGGCACGTGCACACTTCTTGAAGAATAGTTAATTTATTTTTAGTCGCTACACTTTGGTGAATAAATAAGAGCTTTTTGGTGAGTGTACCCAGTTCAATGGTCATTTCTATCCCAGCAATGAAATTTAAAAAAAACATGTATAGGTGAAAAGAGAAAACTCGTTTTATTTAAAGGAATAAGATTGCTCTATATGAAAATTGATTTAAAAGTTTGAGAACTACTCAGTATTGCTTTATATATTTAAAGTTAAAACCACTTTTTTTTTCGTCCAACGAATATGTCATTCCCCTAACCAGTGATTTTTATTAAATAGTGTGGTTTAAAAATTAAAAAGGTTTACTCCTCTGTGTCTTTTAAAAGTACCTATACAATCATATCAAATACGATTTTTTGATGGTATTAAATTTTAAATTTTTATAAAATTAATAAACAAATATTCTACCCATATTTGAGGAATTTTCGATTTGCATATAACCGATTGGATATTTGCATTTAACTTAATGGAAGATAGATTTTTGAAACTACCTTGAATAAAATTCAATTGAAATTTTAATCCAGTGCAATCAAATTACAATTTCGAATGGATTCGGTATTCGGTGATAGATTTATTCGGATTTATTTCCCCGGAATTATAATGCTCCAATCCCGAGTAGATCTACTGGATTTTTTTCTCAAAATAAATCTACTGCCTTTAAATCAAATCTACTGCATTTTTGGTTTTACAAAAAATTGTTCTTAAACAAATAACCCACAAATAATTTTTCAATTTTGTCATTGATTGCAATTATTCTAATTTCTCAGAAAATACTCACATCCTACTTTACTTATTAATATCTACGGCTTTCGACTATATCGGCTCTGTTTTGATGTATATTGAAAGCTGACGGAAATTTTGTTTTTTTAAATTTGTGTTTTATTTTAAATGTTGCAAATTGTGATAATACGGGCAAGTTCTTTATAAAATCTGCACTAAAAGGTTAAAATTCTCATTAAGTAAATGCAATTGTACTTTATATGCATTTCTTAAATAGTGATGCATATAGTGTTGGTAAAAGCCAAAGTCATGAAAGACTTAGTAGCGAAAACAAATCTGCTTCAAAAAAGTTCAATCTACTGCATTTTTTTGTGAATCTACTGCGGAAAGTTTGCTGAAAAGTGGCAACCCTGCCCGGGATTTCCGGGATCAGCAGCTTTAGTAATCGCATACAATAATTTATTTTTCTGTTCGCTTATTTCTTACAGCAACATCTAAAAGTTTAACAATATTTATAATTAAATTATTTTTGGAAAGACGTATGAAAATTAAATATGCCATATAAGTCGTAGCCGTGGCATGATGGTTAGTGCTATGGACTGCCATGCCGGAGGTTTAGGTTCAATCACCAGCCTCTTCCATCTAATAAAAATAAAAAAAAGCGGCTCCTACCTCTTGCGAGAAATTTACAAAATCCTCCAAGCGTATGTGTTGCCATAGAAAAGTTTCGCTCACATTATAGGCGATCAGATTCGGCAATAATTTGTAGGTGCTGAATTGAGTGCTGGCTTCATCTTCATTTGAAGTTGTTACGTTAAGAACAGTCGCCCAACTGGATCTCCGGTTTCAGACTTGATTTTTCCTAAAGACAGCTGTGTACATCAGAATGGGCTCTTATAAATTTAACGGATCTGAGACGAATAGTTTTCCTCTGCTCCTTGTCAGCTTGAATTTTCCCTATGTCTTTCTTACTTAAGGTGGCACTGCAGTCCGAAGTGCAGAGCTTCAACCAACTAGCTTTTTCCGACTAGCTGTATCCAATTGAAGTTCTCTTCCACTTGCTTGCGCCACCTGAGTAGCGGCCTTTCTCTACTTCAGCGTCCCTCGGAGTAAGATTCAGACTATTCGGGCCAGAGCTTTAATATACAAAGACAATTTATTTAATCTAGAGGGCTTTGCTTCTTAATTGCCTTCTTAACCCGAAGAAGCAATGATTGGCAAAGAGTTATTCTTCGTTTGATTTCAGCGCTGGTATCGATGTCGGAATTGACAGTATAGCCTTAGGAAGATAAAGCCTCTAGCTACACTAAAGTTACAGATGGTCTAAAGTATAATGCTCAATCTGAGCCGTCGGTATTTGAAGTCCTTTCTTGTTTACACCATATACTTGGTATTGCCTTAATTGACGGTTAAACCCATATCCCTAGCTTTTGTTTTAACGCTCACAAAAGTGCTACTCAAAACACGCTATGTCTTCTTTCTTTCAAGAAAGTTGTTGAAGAAGAAGTAGCATTAAAGCGTATCACCTTGCCTATATTCTTTTTCGTCACCGAATTATTTCCTTAGTTAATAATTAATTCTTCCTATAGCTTCGAATTCTAATTCTTCAACTTAAGTCCTGCATACTCTTAACGTACTTTTATTGGATTCTGAGTGTCTTAATGTTAATATTTTCCTTATATCCGTAATCAAGCAAGACAAAAATTAATGTAATATTTTGTGGCCTCATTGGAGAAAAGCCTGATAAAAATAGAATATGATCACATAATATCCTTCTTTCATTCTGTTAATCATTTTTTCCATATCATTGAATATTTTGAAAAATAGAAAAATTGACTGTCCGTAGTCAAGTGAGGTAGAGTGTATCTCCAATCCAATAAAACATTAATATTAATACATTATGGAGTATACGCCCCAGGTCTCTAGCTAATCGGAAAGTTAGTTTTGAATCGACTGCGAAGTTTTTATCGTACGGACCAGTGTGGTATTTTGACCTGAAACGTGGCCATAAATAAATTTTGTCAACTTTCAGGATTATCGATGAGTTAAAAATGTACTTACAAAATTTGCACTTTTTCCGTTGTTTTTACCAAACATTAGTGTTTTTGAATATTGGCAACACCCCGCAAAAAAGTTTGTCATATATTTTATTTAACTCCTGGATATGTAGAACAATCCTGCATTTCAGAACCATGCACATGTTTGCATCTAAGAAAAAAACAAAGCCTTTGAAAAAACCTCCTTTAAGCGACCCTAACTAAAAGATTTTTATATTATTCCAGATGACTCTAATTCCACCTTGTCTATGACCAGGAAACAGCTCCATGAGTTAATAAGAGGAAGCTCACAAAGACCCGTTGACGGTAGACTTGAAGATTTGGATAAAAAACTTATGGATATAACAAAATGTCCCCCAGAGAAAAAAGATGAACTTCAAAAAATTATCAAGGCGTTCAAAGCGAATTATAAACGGAGATGGCAACTCTGCAATCGCTCAGAAAGGCATTTCTTGGATAAGAATGAAGAGTGGCTTAGCGAAGAAGTAACACTACCTGTTGGCATACTTCCCGGAAGGTCTAAAGGTCGCCCAAGCAAAGAGTTCGGGGAATCAAGTGACCGAACAAAACGTCGAAAAACAGAGGAACTTCGAAAGAGTGTGTCATTTGATGAACTGACATACGCGGCACAGATGAGTCAACGAGTGACAGGAAATATTGATGTCGCAAAAGTGATGGAGGTTGTGACCAAAAGTCCAACCAGGGCTATGAAGTTCCGGAAAGTAGCTGCGATTGGCAGCAAATCCCTGAAAACTAAGAAACACACACCTGAAAACACTTTAAGGATATTTGTCGAAGCTAATTTAACTGCTAGTCAATACGAAGTGATTCATCAGGCCAACAAAGATATATATCCGTGCTATAGCTACGTGTATAAAGCTAAACAGGATTGTTACCCACCAAAAAGCATAAGTGAGACAGTTGCCGAAGTGAAGCTCCAAGATTTAGTGGATCACACAACATCGCGATTATATAAATATTTGGAACCAAAACTCCAATAGTGCCTTAAGACCAGTGAAACAGATTTAGAGCTCACATATAAGTGGAGATGCGATGGGTCTACTCAAAGCCAGTACAAGCAGAACTTGGAAGATGACGATAATAGTGATGCAAATATATTTTTGAGTTCCCTTGTACCTCTTCGTCTCAAGTATGGGAGTCAAATTATATGGCAAAACATTCACTCTTCATCACCAAGATGGTGCAGACCAATACGGATTTGTTATGTAAAAGAAAATAAGGACATAACCAATGAAGAAATCGAATACGTTGAAAACCAGGCCAAAAATCTTCAAGCAACAAAAGTAAGCGACAATATAAGAGTCAACCATGTACTGCTTCCAATAATGGTCGATGTAAAAGTGTGTAACGCAGCTACGAATACTGCATCTACATTACGTTGTTACATATGCGGAAAAACTTCAAAAAGTTTCAACGACTTGGCTTCTACAGAAAATAAGCTTACTGGTGGACATTCCAAAAGCTGGGTATGGCAACACTAATGACGGCAACACCTCGCGTAGATTTTTTATTAGCCAAGAAGGAGCACCTTCCATTACAAGCGTGGATTTATAATTAATTCAAAAATTCAAAATTATATTAAAGGTCATATCCTCTGGTTATGAGATAGATCTTCAAAAATTCGCAAAATTTACATGGATACTGCTAAAAATTATGTAAACTTGTATAAATTGCAGCCTATGTCTCCAACAGTGCATAAGATTTTATTTCACTCTACCAGTGTCATATCCCATGTATTGTTGCCAATCGGTCAGTTGTCCGAAGAAGCTGCGGAAGCTAGAAATAAGCATTTCCGCCAATACAGAGAACACTTTTCACGAAAATTCTCCAGGACTGCATGTAACGAGGATATGCTTAACCGGCTTATATTAACGTCAGATCCTTATCTCAGTAGTTTAAGGACAAGCAAGACAAAAAAACAGCCGTTTTCAAAGGAGGCTCTCGAATTTTTGATTGCAAATACCAATGATGAAGATGATGATGATGATGACGATGATGATGATGGAGATGATGTTTTTGATGATGTTTATGATGATGTTTCTGATGAAAGATGAAGAATAAATAATAAAATAAAAACTAGAAAATTAAATTAATCCATGTCGTTTTTTTATTACTTGCTATAAAACAAAAGTTGCGGAAGGGAAAACAAAAAAGGATTAATGTGTTTATTCAATAATTAACCTATACTCATAAAATAAACAACTAATCCACATCTCGAATTCTTCGAATGTTGGATTAAGAGGTTTGCAGGTATTTTAGACTTGGTTACCTGCATACTGGGAAATAAAATTTCGGAATGAAATTTGAACACCCGAATTAAGAAAATTTCATTCATAAAAAAAGGAAAAAAGGGATTTTCTAGGAAAAAGTATCTTTCAGTTTTTTTCTAATTTCTTAGAAACTATGATATTTATCGGTATGAGGTTTTTAGTATTTGGCTAATTTGACTATTTGACTATCAGGTCATTGAATATTGACAAAAAATTTTCCTTGATAGAATAAATTAAAAAAAAAAAAATTAAGAACCGAAAAAATTTTTTTTTCTAAATTTTAACTTCAAAACTTAATTTCTCAAAAACTATAAAATAAAACAACTTGAATCAAAAAACAAAACAAAGAATAAAATATAAGCTTTAAAAAAAGTTATATCACGGTGTTGTACGTGCTTTTTTTTGATTTTTAATAATTTTTTTTCTCGCGGCTAATCGGAATTGTTATTTAAGTGGGTTTTACTGTACCTAAAAAATGAAAATTTATCCTTCCAAATAACTTTTTGGTCATTTGGTACCTATTTGATTTGAAAAGTGTGGCCAAATATTTTTGGCCAGTTTTTCGCCAAAAATACCGCACTGTGGGACGTACATAGAAGGAAGCTAATGAATAAAAACGTAAAAAAGGACAAAAAACTCTTTCCCACTCTTCGCCGAAATGTTTTAATCTCAAAATACATGAAATTTGTAGGTAATAAAATTCTTTACAAGATTTGTTATGAAGACTTTTTCTCTAAAATCACTCGTTAAGAAGTTATTAGCCTGCGAAGTGGGAAGAAACTGAAAATTTCACAAAATACGAAATTTTAGCCTTTCTTGCTAGTTTCATAGCTTTGTTGGTATTGGTTGTACAAAAAAACTACACATACCATATTTGTAGGAAATTGTGTTTTCTACAAGTTTCTACATAACTTTTTATTGACAAAAAGTACACCAGAAAGAAGTTATGGGCAAAAAACTGAAAAAAGTGCCAATTTTGAGCGGTTTGTTCAGGATTGTGAAGGGGGCGGAGGGGCGTGGTTGTGGAAATTTATATTTTTTATCTACCGACCATATTATATAACATACCAAAAATTTAGAACTACCCGACCTTTTGTAGGGTAAAATGTCTCTGCCCAACGATTACACAAACTTGTGTATCTACGTCGCCGCGCCGTTGGATAGAAGAATAGTGTTATATATGACAAAAACCGCTTACCGTTATCTGGATTCGGACTTGAGGTTTAAAATTTCGAAACATGCAGATAAGGAAACAAAATCGAAATTCAAAACTTCCGAAGTAGATTAAGAAATTAAAAGACAACTCAAACTTTCAAAAAATATTTCTTAAAGAAAATTTATTTAACAAAATTTGTGTTTTAACAAAAGAAAATAGTTAAAATAAATAATTATTACGTACAACGAATTCAGACCTATATAGTTGCTTGCTTAAATAATAATTTAAGTATATATAATAATTTAAGCTTGTTTTTTTATTTATTAAATAAGATCTACAATTGAGAATTTTGTGTTTTATAAACTTTATTTAATCAAAAAGTGTCTCATACCATACATTTCTTTTCGGTTATCGCTTATACAGTCAAACCCGCTTAAGTGAAACACCAAAAAATCCTAATTATTATTTCACTTAAGCGGGTTTTTCACTTAAGCAGACTTCGGATAACTGAAAAAAAGGTTTCACTTAAGAGGATTTTGAACCTGAATGTGAACAAGAAGAAGAAGAATAAGTTGATAAGACAAAACATTTTTCTTTAGTAACAAAACCATAACGAAGAAAGCCTGCACAATGCACATTACTTTTTTTTGTTTGTTTTTTGTAAATTTGTCCATTTTTTTTTCACTTAACCGAGAATTTTTAAATAGACATACACTTGGTAATGAAAAGATTATTGAAAATTAATAAAATTATCAAAAGTAAAAGAAAAAAATTGACATACAAAAAAAAATTTTTTTTTTTTCAAAAACTAATAAAAAATCAAAAAAAAATTTCAAAATTATTATTTTTTTCAAAAATTAAAAAAAATCAAAAATTTGTGTTTTTTTTTAATTTATTTTTTTTTTTTTCAAAAATTTAGACTAAAATAACCTAAACGCTTTATAAATTTGAAGTTTCTCAAACCAATCCTTTAAAAGATACCAATCAAAAACTCTACAAAAAATGAAAAAACAATTGACCTAAAAAAATACTCATCCTTTTGTTGAATAGGATGCAATCAAAAATTGTGCTTCTTAAAAAAATGGTATATTTAAACATATACACAAAATATTTTGAGAAAAAACCGTTAAACCGTTTTTTAGGTTGAAAATACTACTGGATTAAGCGAGCGTTGCGAAATCGCAACGTAGTGATTTCATCTCATCTGTCAGACAGGAAACTGATATAAATTGCGTCAACATTATTTCAGAATATAATTTAACCTTTATTTAACTATCATTGTTTTGAAAAATTGAAATTCTGAGTATATTTTTAAATACTTCAAAAATGCTACCTCAAAATTTAGAAAATTTCATATTTTGAAAATGCAAAATCAACACAAAAAATAAAATTTGAAAAAAAAATCCAAAAACGGGTCGATTAGATAATTTAATTAACTCTCAAATTCATTACTAAATTTATCTAAATTTATCATCGGTTAAGTTCCAGAAGTTCTCAGGTATGACGTTGTGTTAAACGAAACAAAGAAAAAAAAAAGTACTCCAACACTAAAGAAAAAAGAACAGAACACAGGACTGCGCGGCTTGCTTGAATGCTTGGTTGTTGCACTTGGGCGATAATGGTTTATTATCATATTATCTAGGCGCACGGTAGTACGCCCGATAAGACCGCCTAGCCCCCCCCCCCCCTATTAGACCTCCACTTTTTACAGCGCCTCGAATTATAGGGACTAAGAGGCAAACGCTCTCTCATCTAAGACTGGGAATTTTTGTTCAACAGAGTTTGATAATTATCAATCAGCATTTCATTAATTTATACATCAGTAGGTACATAATGTTGAATTTATTATAGCGTGTCAAATAATACTTCATTTAGGAAAATCATGTAATATGTTCTTGTAGGTACATACATACTACCTACCCTGCTTGATTATAAAGTTCTGATTTTATGATACATTTACTTGTCAGACAAAACCAGAATTTTTTTCGGGGCCTTGTGAACACGCAAAGAAACTTAATTTGGGTTCATAAATTGTTTTTGTCACGAAAGCATTAATCGGAAATATAACATTAAGACAATTTAAAATACCATTTGTGTCCGCATAAAACTGTTCCTAACGATTAATAAACAAAAAGAGTACCTACATTGTTGAAAAGTAAACTACAAAATTGTCTACTAAAAGTATGTAAGTGCAGCATGCTATCGTCAGCGTACACATACATATATATGTAGAATTCAAACCCGCTTTATTGTTATTTTTCCTTCAATGAAACGTATGTAGATACAAACGAGCTTTGGCGTGCATATAACACGATTCCTACCATCTTTCCTTTTAAAACTTCCATCAAATAAATAACATGTAAATAAAATTGATATAATTATACACAACACAAATGATAAATTTTTTAAATCAGAGTTGAATAATTTTGTTTGCTATAGGTCAGTTATAAAATAAATAAATTTGGGTGTTTGTGAAGTTAGCATATCAAGTGTTAGCATATCAATTTTTTTTGAAGTTCTGGTCGCATGCACCATAGTTCTATAGTTCCTGATAGTTTTCCAAAATAGTTCTGTTCGATTTCACCGTAAGAACGGATTTAAAATTGTTGAAATCTTAAATGAAAATATTTTTTTTTAGATGTAAGAAACATCCTTACAGAGTTCCTCATACCTAAAAAAAAAATAGTTCCGTTAGGTACAATTGGTCTTATTTATAAGATTTTTGGCTGTTTAAACTGTGTCTAAGTATTTCGAAACAGTCGGAAATATGCTTTATTTAATAAAAAAAAATATTGCATTTCTCAAGGTTTTGACAATAGATTACATTGTCTTAAGCAAGATAAAACGAAAAATCACTTTAGCAACAACAAGAAAGGTTTTTTAAAACTTAGACGGCTGTCTAAAGTTAGACAATGTTTATTAATACGACCAAATGTGTCTAGATTATAATTCAAAGAATTTTCCTTTCTAATACATTTCTACTATATATATAATAATATTTTTCTAATTGTTAAGATCCAACTTTCTAGAATTTTTCTTTCTACATTGATAAGCTGGTACTTTTTTACAAGTTCCAGCTCATATATCAATTTAATCAGAAAGACCTAATGTTCTTAGTCCGAGAAGTTCTAATTTCTAACGCTTTGCTAACAAGAAATAAGATTTTTTCTAATTGCATCGTTTTTTTCACGTATTTTGGTAAACGACCTTGATATGCTGGTACATTTTTACGAGTTCCAGCTCATTTATCAATTTAATCAGATAAAACTAATGTTCTTACAATATAATCCGTGGAGTTCCCATTTCTAACGCTTTTATAACAAAAAATAAGATTTTTTCTATTTAGATCGTTTTTTTTCACGGGTTTTGGTAAACGACCCTGATATTCTGGTAACTTTTTACGAGTTCCAGCTCATTTATCAATTTATTCAGATAGACCTAATGCTCTTACAATATAATCCGAAGAGTTCCCATTTCTAGCACTTTTCTAACAAAAAATATGATTTTTTCTATTTATATAATTTTTTTTCATGTATTATGGTAAACGACCTTGATATGCTGGTACTTTTTTACGAGTTCCAGATCATTTATCAATTCAATCAGATAGAACTAATGATCTTACAATATAATCCTAGGAGTTTCCATTTCTAACGCTTTTCTAACAAAAAATATGTTTTTTTTTAATTACATCATTTTTTTCACGTGTTTTGGTAAACGGCCTTGATATGCTGGTACTTTTTTACGAGTTCCGGCTCATTTTTCAATTTAAACAGGTATACCTAATGTTCTTACAATATAATCCGAGGAGTTCCCATTTCTATCGCTTTCTAACAAAAAATATGATTTTTTCTTTTTAGATCGTTTTTTGTACGTGTTTTGGTAAATGACCTTGATATGCTGGCACGTTTTTACGAGCTCCAACTCACTTATCAAACGGGTCGTTTACCAAGATACGTGAAAAAAAAACGATCTAATTAGAAATAATCATATTTTATGTTAGAAAAGCGTTCGAAATGGGAACTCCTCGAATTATATTGTAAGAACATCAGGTCTATCTGATTAAATTGGTAAATGAGCTGTAACTCAAAAAAAAAGTCAAGGTCGTTTACCAAAACACGTAAAAGAAACGACATAAATAGAAAAAATCATATTTTTTGTTAGAAAAGCGTTAGAAATAGGAACTCCTCGGATTATATTGTAAGAACATTAGATCTATCTGATTAAATTGGTAGATGAGCTGGAACAAGTAATAAAGTACCAGCATATCAAGGTCGTTTACGAAAATACGTGAACAAAATGATGTAATAAAAAAAAATCTTATTTTTTGTTAGGAATGGGAACTCCTCGGATTATATTGTAAGAACATTAGTTCTATCTGATTAAATTGATAAATGAGCTGGAACTCGTAAAAAAGTACCAGCATATATCAAGGTCGTTTAACAAAACACGTGAAAAAAACCATCTAAGTAGAAAAAACTATTTTTTTTGTTAGAAAAGCGTTAGAAATGGGAACTCTTCGGATTATATTGTAAGAACATTAGGTCTATCTGATTAAATTGATAAATGAGATAGAACTCGTAAAAAAGTACCAGCATATCAAGGTCGTTTACCAAAATACGTAAAAAACACGATGTAATTATTAAAAATCTTATTTTTTGTTAGAAAAGCGGTAGAAATGGGAACTCTTCGGATTATATTGTAAGAATATTAGGTCTATCTGATTAAATTGGTAAATGAGCTGGAACTCAAAAAAAGTACCAGTATATCAAGGTCTTTTACCAAAACACTTAAAAAAATAGCGATCTAAATAGAAAAAATAATATTTTTTGTTAGAAAAGCGGGTTGTTTACCATAATACGTGAAAAAAAAAACGATCTAAATAGAAAAAATCATATTTTTTGTTAGAAATGGGAACTCCTCGGATTATATTGTAAGAATATTAGATCTATCTGATTAAATTGGTAACTGAGCTGGAACTCGTCGTTTACCAAAACACGTTAAAAAAACGACATAAATAGAAAAAATCATATTTTTTGTTAGAAAAGTGTTAGAAATGGGAACTCCTCGGATTATATTGTAAGAACATTAGGTCTATCTGAATAAATTGATAAATGAGCTGAAACTCATAAAAATGTACCAGCATATCAAGGTCGTTTACCAAAACACGTGGAAAAAAACGATCTAAATAGGAAAAATCATATTTTTTGTTAGAAAAACGTTAGAAATGGGAACTCTTCAGATTCATAAAAACATAAGGTCTATCTGATTAAATTGATAAATGAGCTGGAACTCGTAAAAAAGTACCAGCATATCAAGGTCGTTTACGAAAACACATATTTTTTGTTAGAAAAGCGTTAAAAATGGGAACTCCTCGGATTATATTGTAGGAACATTAGGTCTATCTGATTAGATGTATAAATGAGCTGGAACTCTTAAAAAATTACCAGCATATCAAGGTCGTTTACGAAAACACGTGCAAAAAAAACCATCTAAATAGAAAAAATCATATGTTTTGTTAGAAAAGCGTTGGGAATGGGAACTCCTCGGATTATATTGTAAGAATATTAGTTCTATCTGATTGAACTGATAAATGAGTTAGAACTCGTAAAAAAGTACCAGCATATCAAGGTCGTTTACCATAATGCGTGAAAAAAAACGATCTAAATAGAAAAAATCAAATTTTTTGTTAGAAAAGTGTTAGAAATGGGAACTCCTCGGATTATGTTGCAAGAACATTAGGTCTATCTGATTAAATTGATAAATGAGCTGGAACTCGTAAAAAAGTACCAGCATATCAATGTCGTTTACCAAAACACGTGGAAAAAACAATATTATTACAAAAAATCCGTGTTTACGGTGAAATCGAACAGAACTATTTTGGAAAACTATCAGGAACTATAGAACTATGGTGCATGTGACCAGAACTCCAAAAAAATTGATATGCTAACACTTGGTATGCTTACTTCACACACACTAAATTTGGTGGCGCGACAGCTCGAGAATAACCGGGTCCTAGTGACATATACTTCCTTGTGTGCTTGTCTGAAATGAAGGGGACCTATATTTTACTGCCGTATCCGATCGGGTTTACCACGATATCTAGAAAGCCATAATTTAGAAAGCAAAAACCTCGAAATTAAAAATCTGTAACGGAATCTGTTAAGGTTAAGCTAAAGTTTCAAGCCAGGACACTTCTGTTCTCCCCTAGTGGAGTTGCTATGACCCTCAAAAAACAAAAAAAAAAGCGTAAATGAAAAGCCTCCATAGAAAAAACTTCTGCAAACTTTCATTAGATACCTATGGTACCTTTACGACTCCTAGCTTACAGGGACCCAAAGGACGGTCCAGGGACCAGCAGTGAAGGGTGTATGTGTTACCAAGGCTCGGCTTGCTTGCTGGATGCCATTACCTAGCTTGTCGAAAATGGTATGGGTTCTTGCCTTAGCAATACAACGATTGTTACGAAATTTATTCATGCCGATAGAAAATTGAAAAATTAAAAAAAAAACACTCGTTTTTAGGTTCAAAAGCTTAGAGCCCGAAATTCATCAATTTTACAAGAAAGAAATAAATTATTCACTTGAATTCCAAAAGAAAAAGTTTAAGAGAGAGAACACGAAAGTTGGCAACCATGCCCAAGTAACATCGTTGGAGCTAGAAGAAGAAAATCTCTTCTTCAACTTTAAAAAAGTGATATCTAAGGCTACAGCTTTATTAGAGGTAATTTCATGTGGTTATTGTAAGCCCGTGGTCTGGTCAATGTACGAAGAAGAGAATTAACAAAAACAAAAGAAAAATATTTTTGTTGTTGTTTTAGTGGACTGTATTGAATTAAATTCAAATGGAAGATTTTTTGCGACCTTTTGTTAATTCTCTTCTTCGTACATTGACCAGACCACGGGTTTACAACAACAACATATATTTCTAGGTGCAAGAATGTAACCATGTTCCCCTAGAAGAATATAATTTACAGTGCATATGGGCTGTAGATTTTATTAAGAGTCGGTATTCATCGACCAAAAATTGCGTCTTAGAAAGGTACGACAGCATCTAACTGATGAGCCCAACTGTCGTGCCTGGGCGAAACGCATTAAGTCGCAAAAAATCTTCCATTTCATAATTAATAAAATCTACAGCGCATATGCACTGTAAATTATATTCTTCTAGGGGAACATGGTTACATTCTTGCACCTAGAAATATATGTTGTTGTTGTAAACCCGTGGTCTGGCTAATGTACGAAGAAGAGAATAAACAAAAATAAAAGAAAATTATTTTTGTTATTGTTTTAGTGGACTGTATTGAATTAAATTCAAATGGAAGGTTTTTTGCGACCTTTAGTCAAACGCATTGGACTAAAGGTCGCAAAAAAAAAAAATTCCTTAATTGAATTGAATTTAGCGCGGCGCGGCGCGGGCGTGTTTTTTTTTTAGAGCTAAGACTTTCTTGTATTTAAAAATATCTATCGAATAAAATTAAAATCAATACTGTACCCCTTCCCGTTAAGGAAATAGATTTTCTACCTTTAATCAACCTCTTTGTGCACGCCTTTATGTTGCATTACATTTAATAATAATTCTAAAACTCTAACCTTAAAAATTCCATCATTAGAACTCAAGTTAAAAATTTAACCAATTTGCATGTGATAATCACCCCTTGCAAATGCCCTAATTGTGTAATTACTCAACAACAAGAACTAGAAAAATAATTTTTACTAGGGGTGTAAGTGCCTCCTTACCCGTCCTGGCGCACGCTATTGTGTTGTATTACAATTAATCTTCATTTAAGAAGTCTTACCTTGAAAACCAAACAATTAGAACTCAATTTGTAAATTAAGCCGATTTGCATGTAATAAGCACCTCGCTATGACTTTTGCGTACGCCCTTGATTGTGAATTACTCAGCAAAAACAGTAAGACAAATCATTTTTACTAGGGGTTCAAATGCCCGTTACCCTTCCTTGCGCACGCCCTTGTGTTGCATTACATTTTAAAAGTCTTACCCTAAAAATCCATCAATTAGAACTCAAGTTGTAAATTTAGCCAGTTTGCATGTAATAAACACCCCGCTATGCTCTTTGCGTGCGCCCTCGACTGTTTAATACTCAACGAAAAAAATAGGAAAAAAATATTTTATTAGGAGTGCAAATGCCCCGTTATTCCTCCTTGCACACGCCCTTGTGTTGCATTACATTCCATTCACAAACCACCCACCACCCAACCAACCAATTTCAGTACAAACATTTTTTTCTGCTGCAAACAATATACTCCGCTCATGTTCTTCTTGCTTGAGAAATCCCTTGCCAATGTAAGATAAGAACGAACTTTACAAAGTTGTGTGAGATGAGACTGAGAAGGCTAATGTGAGGCAAAAAAGACGATTCTTTGTGTGAGAGTAAGTTGAGAAAAGGCGGACCAAATGATTATTTCGTCGTCGTTCTATGAAAACTCCCTAAGTCCATTTTTTTTAATTTTGTAACATTGACATTTGTTATGGAATTTTACTAACAATAACTTGAAAATTTTTGAGTTTGATAAATTTTATATTTAGTATAAATATAGCAAAAGAGTTGGGTACTTTTTACAAAAGTTAAATTTTGGTATTTAATTAACTATGCCCTGTTTATTAAAGGTTCTTCAGTTTCTAAAGAAATGGACTTAGGGAGTTTTAATAGAACGACAACGATTTGATCAATTTATTCGCTCTAAATTCTGAAGGAGAAATCACGTAACTGATTTCATTAAATTTATTTAAATGCCTTAACGGGTACTATTTACATACATAATAAAACTTAATTTTAGTAAAGCGATCGTCGCTACCTTCAAACAAAAAAAAAATAAGAAAGTATGGAGGTATGTTGGCCATTAAATTATCAAAAAGGGATGGACATAATTCATGTTCACGTACGTAAATAATAATATGTAGGTATAATGATGATGATGGCATAAATATATAATATAGCCGATCCATCTTAAATTCTCCAAACACAATTAGGTATGTGAAATAAAGGGTGGAAAATATTTTAAAGGTGATAATGCTAGTCATATAAAATATGGCACAATATTTGTATATATGACAAGTAGTATTAGACTATGCCATATAAGTATTCCATATACATGATCACAAGCTTTGAATGTCAATTTTTGTTTACAAATATGACACACTAGCTACGAAAAATAAAATATTTAAAAATATATGATTTATTTGACCAATCACGTTTCATTAAATCAAATATTTTTTTTAAACTCAAAATAATTCATGAGTGTCACATATATGGAGTCATATATATTTTGTCATATAAATATGACTATCACACTTATATGACATTTTTGAGCCATATTTATTTGACAAACTTGCCATATATATATGACAACAATGTAATACTGCCTTAATACAGATTGTTGAAGATTAGATAGGTACATAACTTTTTATTTCTTGGTAGGTAGGTATGCAGTATGCAATGCACGTGTACCATATATCAGTTTTTTTTTTTTAAAGAAAAACAACTTTGTATGTATATGCGTACCCACCAATAAATTGTAAGTTTTTTTTATAATTACCTACTTACACAATTCTATTCAACTATTTTATGATCTGGGAATTAAGTCAAATCATAGAGTAAATAGGTACCTACCTATAGGTATTTAGGTATTTGTTGTTTGTGTTTGTTACTTAATTTAAAGATCAAATGGTGGAGTATTTGATTCTGAATTTCAGAAATTAATTGAACTAAAATCTTGTAGTAGCCGTGGCGTGATGGTTAGTGCGATGGACTATCATGCCAGAGGTCTAAGGTTCGATCCCCAGCCTCGACATCTATTTATTTAAAAAGAAAAACGGCTACTGCCTCTTGCGAGGAATTGACAAATCCTCCAAGAGTATCTCCTGTCACAGAAAAGTGCCGCTCGTTAGCCGTTCGGATTCGGCAATAAACTGTAGGTCCCCTCCATTCCTGCAGACACGCACACAGGAATGGTTGAGAGTTGTCAGTCACTAGGCCCTAGTTCTTCATGAGCTGTTGTGCCATCAAATTTATTTTTTTTTTTATTTTTAAAATCGGAACTAAATTCCTTCATCATTAGTTTTTTGAATTTTTGTGTTTGGAGGTGTGCAATTATAGGGGTTTGTTTAAACGTCATAAAACCTAAACTAGTGGGAGTAGAAAAGTGAAAGTTGGTTGTTTTTCTAATGAATCCATTCTACATCTAATACATATTTTTTTTTTTTTTAAGTCGCAAACAAAATGTGTCCACTCCCAATTTTGTGTTTGGTACTCAATTTCAAGGTCAAATGATGGAGTTTCTGCTACAGGTTTAAGGGGTAAGAGTAGGAGTTTTGGCAATTAGTAGCCCAAAAATCAGCACTAAATTCCTGCATCATTAGTTTTTTGAAATTTTGTGTTTGGAGGTGTAGTGGTTCTAGCTTGACGTCAAGCTGGGTCCGCCACAGGTTTGAGGGGGAAGGGATTTTAGTACCAGATCGGGATTGCGGTACAAAATTAGAACTTAATTAGCCCTAAATTTCTGCATCATTAGAATTTCAAATTTCGATTGTGGCGGACCCAGCTTGACGGACCTTATAATGATGCCAAAAGCCGTGACTTAGAGCAGCTATGGGGGAGGCTTATGCGATGCCGGGTGAAATATCACCGAATTAAGTTTATCGATAAGTTTACATACACAAAAGTAAATATTATATTAAATTTTTGTACAATAAATCTTTATTTTATGTAATTAAAATTAAATTGGTTTATAAAGCTTATAATAATAATAATGTAAGATGAACTGAACTTAATAAAAATTGCGTATTGACAAGGCATTCACTAGTCAACCGATTAGCCCAAGTGATCGCCGGAACGAAATGCCAATTTGTATGGACTAAAGGCCGTTAAAGATATTTTGAATCAATAATTCAACAGGTCCCATTAAACAGTGCTTATTCTTCTACTTGGCTGATTTATTTCAGTAGTACATATATAGAATTTGTAGTATTAAAAAAAAAAATTCGAAAACTAAAAAAATTGTTTTGTCATTTTTTCAATAAAATCACCTCTTACAACCCATCCACTCCCCTCCCTTAGGGGTTCTAGCGACAAATTTGGGAACCGCCGATTTATATATTGAATTTTTATTTAATTTTTGCAGGAAAATTTTGTCGCCCCAGGTATGGTCCTCACGGCCTAGACCTAAATCCAGCACTGGCTTTAGCATAAAAAAAACTGCTGCTAGGCAAAATACACATAGTTAGGGTTACTTAATTGCTTAATTGATAAACATTTTAGATTGGAATTTTTCTTAGAGTTCCGGGTAGATTTCTCTAGGTCAATTATTTATCTGTGAATCAACTTTTCTTATTTTTGATAATACACACTATTATTTTCTATTATTTTATGTACCAAGACAAGATAACATTCACAAATTTATATATGTACGAAGATTTCTGGTTCTTCTGAGCGATTTAATATTGTGCTGCTTTTGATTTAATGGGACAATCTCTATCTTTCTAGTATACCTATAATATAATATTAAAAATGTCTGAGATAAGGAATGATCGTCGTCGTTGTTGTTCGGACACAGCAACAAGCTGTTATTATTAACATCACATTCTAAGTTGAAAGTAGGTTGAGTGTTGTGCGTTACATAGATCCTTCTTGTGAAGACTAATAAAACATAATAATTTTGTGATTAACATAGCTATATATTACATTAACTCTTTTTTAAGTTTGATAATTTACAATTAATTAAGTGTTGTTGCATATGAGAAAATGAGAGTGTGCATTATCGGAGCAGGAATTGCAGGCCTATGCTCAGCTAGACATGCATTATCTACAGGATTGGAACCAATAGTTTACGAACAATCTGACGATATTGGAGGAACATGGCAGTATACTGATGAAATAGGAACAAATAAATATGGGATTGAAGTTCATTCTAGTATGTACAAAAATTTACGGTACGATATTTCGGATATTAGAAAAGTAATTATTTTTTCTATTAAAAAATACATTATCTTAGTACGAATCTTCCGAAAGAAGTTATGGGTTTTCCTGATTTTCCAATCCCGGAAGAAGACGCTTCTTACATATCATCGGAAAATATGATGGCCTTTTTGAGTAAATATACTGAAAAGTTTGGAATTCGAGAACATATACAATTTCTACATCATGTTATTCGTATTCGCCCAAAGAACAATAATTGGGAGGTATACATATTATACATTTGCAAAAAGAAAAGTTCAAAACCGTATTTTTTTAGGTAATAGTAAAAGATTTATGTAATGGCGTTATAAAAACGGAAATGTTTGAGTACGTTATGGTATGCAACGGACATTATCATACCCCTTCCTATCCAAATTTGGAAGGTATTGAAGATTTTAAAGGAAAAGCAATACACAGTCATGATTATAGAAGTCCTGATAGTTTTAAAGGTAAAAAATGCTTAAATTTGTAGCGATATGTAATTTAATTCAATTATCAATTATTTTTAATATAATTTTGAGTACAATAATACTAGATCTTTGCATAATATTTGCATGCATGTAAACTTGGTTTCGACATAAAAATCAAAAAAAAATTTACGTATCAATTTCCCTCTCATCGCTTCCCCCATTTCAACAGTTTTTAACTCGATATACCCTTTAAGAGGCCTCCGCCCATAATTTTGGAAAAGAAATCGCACGTATTGTTGCCCTGTTTTTGAAGTAATTATTTAACGTATTATAAAAATCTTAATTGGGTATCCAAGAATGGAATATTTACTTGAAATCATATTATCTGGTGTTTTAATTTTTGAGCATTTTTTGTTTTTTTTTTTTCAATATTTGGTGATTAATTTATCAAAACTGCTCAGCATTTTCCAAGTTACATCAGCAGATTCTGTAGCATGCATGAGGAAACTCCAGATCACATCCTGGGTAGATGTGATGCACTTAACCATCAAAGAATAAAACACCTGGGATGCTACCAGGTAGAAGAGAGCGACCTTTCCTCTCTTAAAATACCCCAAATACTAAAATTCATCAGAGGAATAGGTTTGGAGGTAGAGCTGTAAGATGAACAACCCCATCCAGCTCCAAGCGGGGGACTCAATATATCTATAGGTCGCAGTGTTACATCCCCATTTATATTCATTCATTCATTCAAGTTACATCAAAACTGAAGTAGAAAAAAACATTTTCAACATAATATTGTTTCAAAGGTAGTAATTAGATCTTTGATTCTTATTAAAAAGAATTTAATATTTATGTGAACTTTTTGAATAATCATGTTTTAAAAATGATTGAAGTTTCTCTTTTTCGACTGCGTTTTTTTACCTCTAGTTGAAATAAAAATACAACATTACTTTTGCATAATTATATAAATTATTTAAATATACTTTATTTTATAAGAGCCTTTTTTTCATATAAATATAAGGGGTATTCACGATCCGGTGCAACAAGTCTAGTAAAATTGAAAATTTTTTTTTTTTTTTGTAGATCGTGAACGTACTTTGTCTATTCCGTTGTAACACTGTAGAAAATACACACACGAACAAGAAAAACAGCTGACAGGAAGAATGAAATTTGGCTTGCTATCAAATACACGTTCGCAAATTGTACACCGTTGTATTTTTCTGTTGCAATCTTGCAATAGGGTTGAGGTATAGTAAAAGTGCAAGGGTGTTGTAAGATTGTATTTAGTATATTTTGATGTTGAAATGTAAGACAATGTTACCACTTATGCACTTTTACAACGATACTAGACCAGTTGCACCGGATCGTGAATACCCCTATAGTTTTTTCATGATTTTGAGTTAACTTATTTGCCACAAGATGGTTTCTTTCGAAAATGACCCAAACATGAATACTAAATATATAGAAAAGTACCTATGTGAAAGGCATGTATGTAGGAGTAGGTAAAGCAAGTGGGGATTTGTTTGCATAACTGTGCCGAGATTTAGCTATTTTAGCAGCCTTACTCGCCGACTCATCTCACTTTTTTCGCAAAAGTGATTTAGCTATTTTAGTGAGATGAGAAACTTTGAATTCAGTTTCGAACACTTAAATGTCATAACGAAAGACTATCTTTTGTCGTGTTGTCTTTTTTTTTGTTTGTTGATCTTTCATTTTCACATCAAAAGTAAAACGTTCAAATTAAAATAATGTTTTCCATTGCAAACACTGACATTAAAATTTATAAAATTCGTTTGTCTTGTGTGTGTACTCTGTAATTCATGTAATAAATCATTCCTTTGTCCATCATGTCCACTTCAAAATTTATTTTCCAAGGCATTGTAGATGATGTCTTTAAAGCGAGGTCCTCCTCCTTGCTGAGTTACTTTTGACCGCCATTTACCAAAAATGTAAAGAATGAAAATTTTAACAATGAAAATGTAATTAACAAAAAAGTGTTTATCACATACCTACTTACATATTTGTGTGTATTTTGTGTGTTTATGAAAATGAGTATTATTTGCACATACATATAATGGATATATTTATTGTTACTTTATATTTTAATAAAATTATTCTACATTAGTCTTACCGTAGATGACAAGTTTCTTATTTACGCTTTTTAATATGTAAGTATCAATACGTTGCTGTTTTGCAAATTCTTCTTCTTGAGAAAAGAACACATATTTACGCTAAAATTTAATTTAACCAGTACTTACACCAAGTCACTGCTGAAATATCCGGCGAGTAATCTGACATTTCATCTCACTCGCCTACTCACTCACTTTTACTTTTCAATTTAAAGTGACTCATCTCACTCACTCGCTGCTGTTTCGAATTAACTAAATCTCGGCACTGGTTTTCAAAACAAGTTGTTGTTGGAAAGAAGAGATGAGGAACCTCGGAAGTTGATAAAATGCGTATGGCAACGAATGTGATGAATGAAAATAATGGACATTAGTAAGTCCTCTTATTTTAATTTTTTTTTCGTGTAAGGAGATGGGTATTTTTTTGGATTTGGATGATGTGTGACAAATAAGAAGCTTACCCCTTCAAGCAAATTCACTGACCCAACTTTCTCGGTCCTTCTTGTATCTTTGCTAAACTGAGTGTTTTACGCATACCTATAAAAATTCTTTGTTTCTACAGGCATTTTCCCCACACCTTTGTTTAGTTGATCTTTGCAAGTGAAGTAGCGAAGACGTACTTCTTTTATTTTTTTTTTTTCTCTTTTTTTATATTTTCTTATAAAAATTGAGAAATGTCCGTTTCATAAATTAATGTTACTGTTTTTCGTTTATTTCGTGTTTTGTAGTGCAATAAATTATGTTTGTAAATTGTATTTATATTAATTGATGAAAATAAAAGTGTCTTGAAATGAAAAAAAGCTTTGTTTGTTTGTTGTAGGTAAACTCGATTGGAGAAACTTTGAATGAAAAAAGCTTTACTGTAGGTAGACGGTTGAACTTAAGTGGGGAAGTACTTTTGTTTGCGATTCATTTTGTATACGTTTTGGTCTCGGTTTTCGCTGAGTATGGTGAACTCTCACAATACATGCGCAAGTGGGTCAGTGGTGATTTTAATTTCCATACTAATTTGAGCCGACAAATGCAGTTTTGCGGATCCGTATTTGGATCCGTGCGCGGAGTCCTCCATAGGTTTTTGACTACGTGTGCGAATCCAAAACGGAGTCTTTTGCTTAAAGGGATATAATACAATGCTGCCGTGTTAACTGAAAATGACGTATCTGCATTTTTGGAGTTTTTGAGTTAAGACCAGTTTTGATATCTCTGATACAGTTATTATTTTATTCTATTTTAATATTAAACAACATCTTGCTTCATTTCGGCTTAAAACGCTTAAGAAAAATGACGTATGTGCAAAGAACCATCCTATTTTTAAGAGAAATTGACGTATCTGCACATTTTTAAAACAAAACGACGTAACTACCATATCATTTGTAAATACGGCAAATAATTTTAATACATGAATGTCACATACGTCGTTTTCTCTTAGAAATCGAATTAAATTTTGGAAGGATTTACCAGTAAATAACGCAACTGAACAGCTCGCTGACGATTTCGGAGATGACGACGAATAAATTTGTTACTTAATTACTTATAATATGCTGTGAAAAACTTTAAAGCTGATGAAAATCGGCATTTTAATTTCCTCCAATCATTTTTCTCTTTTTATTATAATATTTTGAAACGTTTACTTTTTTATTTATTTTATTATTTGAATTTATGAATATAATATTTTTATTAAAAAAAAAAAAAAAAACTTTTAAAAGCAACTGGGATAAAAGTGTTTCTCTTTTTTTTTATTATCATTGTACTATTCATACTAGAATGTCAGTTTATTAGTCTTGACCATTCTTTATTCCGTCAATTTCATTGAATTTGTGTTTCTCTTTTATTATTATAGACAATAATTAAACTTAAATGCCGTAACTACACGAAAAGCTTAAAACAAAATGACGTAACTACCAAAACCTACGTTTGTATTCAATACAAGCAAATACATTTTTGGTCAAAAAATAATAACTTCTCTACTTATTATTTTTTCAAAATATGAAAGACATTCATCCAAAAACAAAAAAGTTACAGATAAAAATAGGAAAACGCATTTATCTCAAAATGCCAAAAATGTAGATACGTCATTTTCAGTTAACACGGCAGAATGCGTCTGAGTGGATGTTTATTTGTGTGGCATTGGTGCGTTCTTTTATGTTACTGTGGTTAACTATAGTTAATGTGCCATAGTTAAGAAAGTTACTCTTGGTAACTCTTTCATTTAGGAACGACCAGAGTTAACAATAGTTAATCTGTCAAACGAAAGGGGTTGGAAAAAAAAATCTAATTGTATTTGTAATGAATAACCAAGCGAAAATTTGATTGCATAAAATTTATTGTAAAAATAATTATTAGGAATTCAAAATAAGATGTGTACTATTTCTGAATTAAATTTCTTTACACTCAGTTTTGTATGAATCGAACAGAAATAAGTGCAATTTTTTTCATTGCTTATGGCACAGAATTTTTGATAAAAAATTGACCAAATAAAAAGAAGAAAATGCTGACAGAAAGAAAATACATCAGAAAATAAAAGAAAACTATTCCAAAAATCGAATTCAACAAAATAAAATCGATGAAATTGATAATAAATAAATAAATATTTTAAATATTGAAAAAAAATTCCAAATCAAAAGGGCAAAAAGTAAACAAAAGATCCACCATTACATTTCAGCTGTGTTTGACAGATCAACTATTGCAACTCATATCAAGGAGATAGATCAACTATTGCAACTCATATCAAGGAGATGAGTTGGAAAATGTTACTTTTACTTTGAATTTAGGAACGACTTTATGACGTCATAAAGTTAACTCCAAGTAACTTTTATGAATTAAAGGAACGACCGAAGTTAACTATAGGTAACTATAGTTAACCACAGTACATAAAAGAACGCACCACTTGCCATGTGATGACGATGTAATAGTGGTGTTTTGTTTCCAGAGTTAACAACAGGGGTATTTTCGCCCGGAGACTCTGGATCGCATCTCCGGGTTCCGGGCCTACACAAAGTTTCTCCGTGGCTACCATTTCATTTATTTTATCCCTGAACGGATTCCGTAATCCATATAAAAATGTTCAAATATCTATACATTAATACGCTTGGGAAAAACTTACGGTACACTTTTCTCCGTTAATACTCAACGAAAATGCATGTAAGCATACTTTGCTTAAAACTAGAAAGAATTTTTTTATTTAAATTATTTAACAAAATTATGAGTGTTACAAAAATGATTTTTTTGTGAAAAAGGAAAAAAAAAATAAACGGGAAACAATAGGTAAAATGATGCTATAGCAAAAGGTAGGTGATATTACCTAAAGTTAAACGCGAGTAGAGTAGCGAATAAGAAAATAAGACGCTGTCATTTGTGATATGTTCATTAGCAATCTAGTGATTGGGTGGCATGGGGGATATGTACAAGTATAGGTGTCGAATTCGAAAAATATTATAAATTCGTTGTTCCTTGAGCGATTTCAATATAACTGACGCAGGTTATAGCTGATGGCTCTTAAGTTTGCAGAAAATCAATTTTTTTCCTTTGAGGTATAACCAAATGATCTATACAGCAAACATTTTGTAAATATATCCTTATTATCAAAATTTAGGTTAAAGAAGTTTTGTTTTCAGCCTCATTCCTGCCAGATGCCTCTTTAGTACTTTCAAATGCATTTTTCAACAAAAAACCTTAAAAAAATATTTTCATTTTAAATATAAACAAATGAATTATACACCAAAATTCCGTAAGGATCTTTTGATTATCAAAATGTAGGTCCAAGATACTTTGTTTTCAGCCTTATGCCTGCCAGAATTGTTTTTTATCCCACCAAAAACATTTCATGTAAAAAAAGGTCGCCAAGACTCACATGCACATAACGCTTTCGCTGTGAAAAAGTTATGAGATCTTATGAAGAGCCAAGCCCATAACTCTACAAGGCCTAACTCCACAAGACCTAACTCTACCAACCCTACATCGTGGTCAAAAAGTATGACTTGGCCGTTTCGCAGCCGAAACACAGAAACTTCCATAGATTTTTGGTAAGTCGGTTATGCAAAAGTTTTATGAAACGGCCAAGCCATACTTTTTGACCACGATGTAGGGTTGGTAGAGTTAGGTCTTGTAGAGTTAGGCCTTGTAGAGTTATGGGCTTGGCTCTTCATAAGATCTTATAACTTTTTCACAGCGAAAGCGTTATGTGCATGTGAGTCTTGGCGACCTTTTTTCACATGAAATGTTTTTGGTGGGATTTCATTTCTTTTTGTAGGATCACCTATTATCTGTACCGTAAGAAAAATTCTTGAACCTCCCTTATAAATACTTTAAGGTGAAACCCTGCTTCCAGTAAAACTACTTCACAGTTTATATTGTAGCAATGCATATGTATAACCTAGGAATTAAATAACTACCTACAACCTACCTAACCTAACCTTTATTGAGCTAAGTCTCTTAGCAAAACAACAGATATGTACTTGAAAATCATATACCTATGTACCTATACATAATTATTAAGCAATATAATACATAGTATTAAAAGTAACCCGTATATTTTTAACTTCGCAATAATTAGGGTAAACCTTAAAAAAATGAGCCGTCAATGAAAAATCTCTTAATTTTTTTTTGACCGAAGAGAGTTGAAAGTTCATAATTTTTTCCTATCGCACACCCCTGAATATAACTACATATGCATATGCATACATACATATAACATATAATTCCAAGGATACGTCATAGCGATACCGGCACGACAATTTTTTCACCAATCGTGGTGAAGATCATACAATACATAAACAACCCTCATTTCAAGCAAAGACATATTGTGCATTGTTTTTTGTGTTTGTGAGTACAAAATAAAATAAACAAACCCTTACGTCAAGTATAGACGGGTTATATGCATTGCTTTGTGTGTATTGTGAAAATTGTTGTTGTCTTAGATGTTTTATTATGAAGACCCATTTTTGGGGTGTTCGAGGGTGAAAGTTATAGATTTCTTAATTTTTTTGTTGTTTGTGTGCAAATCCTAGCTTACATTCCAAATTTCAGCTTTCTAGGACTTCGGGAAGTACCCTTTAGGTTTTGATGAGTGAGTGGTCAGTGACAAAATCGACGTTTTTGGGTATGAATTACACCCAAAGTATAAAAGCTAGAAATATAAAATTTGGTGTATTTTGTAAGTGTAGTAGCCGTGGCGTGATGATGGTTAGTGCGATGGACTGTCATGCCAGAGGTCTAAGGTTCGATCCCCAGCCTCGCCACCTATTTATTTAAAAGAAAAAACGGCTGCTGCCTCTTGCGAGGAATTGACAAATCCTCCAAGAGTATCTCCTGTCACAGAAAAGTGCCGCTCGTTAGCCGTTCGGATTCGGCAATAAACTGTAGGTCCCCTCCATTCCTGCAGACACGCACACAGGAATGGTTGAGAGTTGTAAGTCACTAGACCCTAGTTCTTCATGAGCTGTTGTGCCATCAAATTTATTTTTTTTTTTTTTTTTTGTATTTTGTAAGTCCGCGGACTACACCTAATCCTGAAAATTTGAGCTCTCTAGCTCTATCCAGATCGAAGTTATGAGGGCCTGAAAATCCGACGAAACGTTACGAGAAAATAAAGGTAGTGCCCGCCGCTCGTTTTGCTCGTCTTGGCAGATAAGTCGATTCCATAGATACTTAAAATATATGTTGTTTATATGTAGGTATATCAGCAATTGAAAAAATTTCTGAAAATTAAAAATTTCAGAAAGTATTCACCAATAATCAGGGTGGTGTTTGTTTGAGATGAATTTTATAATGTTAAAAAGGAGATCAAAAATATACTATATGGTTTGCATATAAGTGCGGGTCAGCTGCTGTACTTTATCGATTTTATTAATAAAAGTTTTTTACCCTAAAAGATTTAGTTTTTTCCTACAATTAAATTAAAGGGCTTGTGTTTAACAACGTCTTCTTCCTCACCATTAACCGATAGCTTTTTCTCCTACGATTTAGAAACTCAGTAGCTCCCAAAAGTTGGAAGAGAATTTTTGTGTGCTCGCTGGTGGAGCAGACTTTTGCTTCTACTGGGTTCTATTTAACATGCCACCTTCGGATATACCTCTGGAAGCAAAGCAACTGCATGAAATTCCATTGAAAATTACACAGAAGACAAGAAGTCCTGCATCATCAGCCCAGATGTTTTTTTTTACTTGCGATATAGAAGGGCAAGTTCAGGATTCGTGCAAAAAATCAAACTCGAGATAACAATCAAACTTGACATTACGATGATAGAGAACACGAAAAAAAGTGGGTCCCGCAATTCCATCTGTCTGTCTGTGTGTCTGTATGCCTGTCAACGGCCTACAGCCTAAACCAATGAAGCGATTTTCTTCAAACTTGGAGCATAAGATTTTTGGGTGATTCCCTTGTTGGAAAATCGATTTTTTTTTGTAGCCAGCAGTGGTATGATCTACATTTTGATGAAAAAAAAAAATACCAAAACCGTTAGTAACAGTACCTGCCATAAAACCTTTTTTTTTGTTTTCGATTTTCTCTTTAACCGCTTAACCGAATTTGATCAAAATTTTTACTTAGGAGGTACTATCAAATTAGAATAATACTGCATACATATATTTGCAAAAAACATTTTTTGGGATTTAAAAAAAAAATCACAATTTTTTTTTTTTTGAAAAATCATTTTTTTGAAAACGGGTTCATTATTTTTTATGAAATTTTGGTTTTAGTTGTATATATATTATTACATTCTTAAAAATGGCATACCAAATTTTTTTTCTAAAAAATTTAAAGAAATTTTATATATAAAAACTTATATTTTAAGAAAACCGCTCCAACGATTCTTAAAATTTTTTCTGCATAAAGTCACATTTTTTCAAGAATTGAGATGGAGTTCTTTATTCTGAGATTAAAACATTTTAAGTACTTGTTTTATCAATTTAAAGAAAGTGTTTCATGCATTTTTTCGAATCTATCACAGAACTGAGAAAACAAAACTACGCAAGACAATACTTATCAGTTCAATACTACGCAGTACAAAACTACGAAAGACACAACTGCTCGCGACACAACTATGAAAAAGTCAGGAGTCTATATTATGACTTGGTTTTTCGGCTGGCAATACTAAGAGGAAATAGTTATTATAAAAATATATAAAAAAATATATAAAAAATGATGATTTCTATTTCTGCAAGCTTCATACAATAACAAAGCCATGTAGATGGAAAAGTTTTGAGGATGAGGTTCTAAGGCGAAGGCTTATATTGAAGTACAGGTCCGGAGTAGGGCATAATTGGGAATACTAAAAATATGAAAATTGGCGATGATAAAAAGTTTTGATGATGGGTTCCCAAGATGAATGCAGGTATTCGACTACATGTCCGGAGCAGGAGTAGAATGTTATCTTATACGGTATTCACACTGAACCGAAATCTCGGATTTCCGCAACGAGATTACCAAATCTCATTGAATCGTTCACACTGCGCACATAACTAGATTTTGTTTGACATTTCAAACGATTCTTAGTGTTGATAGTAACTACGAAAAAAAATCCATTGATATTTAGTGAAAATTCCCAGGACAATTTCCAAAATTTAAATTTTCTCTCTCTTTTTCTATTAAAAAAAAACCCACCAAATGGAATGGAAACCCACCACCTCTGTACACTACACATAACAAACCCTCTTTTCATTGTTTATGTATGTTTGTTTCACATTTATACTGTTCCAAGTAGATTTGGAGGAGATTTTTTGTAATCTACTAGATTACGAAATCTGAAAGTGTATGGGAAATCTTGTTGATTTCGATGAGATTTGGTGATTTTTGTTCGAAATCTAGATTTCGTTCCGGTGTGAATATAGGCTATTGTTTTTTGAGCGATTTCAATGAATGAGCGAAGTAATGAAGAAAAAAAAATATTTTGAAATCAAGGTGGTTCATAAAAATGTCATCTTCGTTGTTTCTCGAGCGATTTCAATGAAACTGACACAGATTATAGCTGAGAGAGAATTATGAAGGAAAAAAATACTTTGAAATCAGGGTGGTTCATAAAAATGTCATCTTTGTTGTTCTTCGAGCGATTTCAATGAAATAGACACGGGTAATAGCTGAGAGAGAATTATGAAGGAAAAAAATATTTTGAAGTCAAGGTGGTTCATAAGAATGCATTTAATATTAAAAACAAAAATACTATTTAAAATAAATCAGCCAAGAAGAAGAGTTAGGCTTATTTCATTGGACTTGTTAATTTATTAAAATAGCTTTCAACGGCCATTCTAAATCAATAATTCAACTAGTCTTTTTGGGGGTTATCGATTTTTATCCCATCAGTATTTTTATTTATCTAATTTTTTTTTCCAACGCAAATTTTTTGTAAATTTTTAAGTTTATTGGGTTTTAGGTTTGTCAGATTTTCTTGTATTTTAAAATCTTTTGACTACAAAAATAATCACCTCTCTATAACTTCTGGTTTTGAAAAAAGATTCTCAAGGTTTACTTATGTTTATTCTATTTTACCCTATAGCTCAGATATAATGTACTTACAAAAAAAGGCAATCTGCGGAATAAATGCAAGTAAAGATTTTTATACGCAATAATCTTCATTTTGGCATAAGGATTGCTACCTTTAAATCTTATTACCGAAACGGGCTAGCATAAATTTTAATATTTTTATTCCTGCGACTTACCGTTGAGGATGTTCAAATGGTAGACAACACGGTGCCTTCAAGAGGAAACAAGCGTCCACAAGCTTTTTTCAAAGCGAACCTCTTACTATCAACTCCTACTCTCACCTCCAAGTGGTGAACATCGGGTGCCTAGTACATGTAACTGAAGATGGGGCTCCAATCCCTGTGGACAGTTTTAGGCGGAAGCAAACGAGAGAGCGGGGGGGCAGGAATGGGAACCAGTAAGCTGTCCATAATTTCGTAATGGCCCTAACTACAAAATTTCCGATTTTGAGTTTATGGCATTTTTAGAGTTGGGGTATTGCCTCCGATTTATTTGTATTTGTTTCATAACGCTAGATCTTCAAATGAAGCAGAAAATCCCATTTTCTAAAAGCCCTAACTTTAAATCATATGCATCAAAGCTTAAAAAAGCCCTCACTACAACTTAGGACAAGTCACATTATACAAACAAAATATATATATTTTATTACAGGGTAAAGAGATGATTCATACATCGACGGTATTTTTTATTACATTTTTTGAAATATTTTTTTTTGAAATAAATTAATACAAATTAAATTTATGTTTATTTTCTCTTTTATATTTAAGTTCCCGTAAAGAACTTTTAAAAAACTATTCCCTACGTTGCTGCATATAGGGCATTCTTAACATATTTTTTTCAAAAAAATAAAAGCACTAACTAGCCTATTTGCCAAATACCTACAAGTTTTTATATTTATAGTGCGTAGTAAAATAAACAACAAATTAAGCTTAAAAACAAATAATTTTAGATATTTTTCATAATATATCTAAAGGTTGCGGTAAGCGGTTTAGTGTTTTCTTCGTTATCTGGAAAAAGTGAAAATGTTAGTTAGGGCCTTTACGAAATTATGGGCAGTAAGGCACTTCTCCTTTTTTCAGGCGGCATCGGAGGAATTCCCCAAATGAAATCAACGGTGGCGTCTACAGTTCCAGTCAGGTTGAACTACTTACTGCCTGAACAGAATAGAATGACGGAACTGGAGCCGCAGATGGAACTGGAAGAGCTGTCAAAAAGTGTCGTACGTTTTTTTTTACCTGTCCACAATGCAGCTGTACAGCTTTGAATGTATTTTGAAGAAAAACAAAAGAGTATTCTTGTGTACAAGCTCAGAATTCACATTTTTTGTTTTCAATAATTTTCCTTTAAAGAAATAATTTTTTTCGCGATACAAATAGCCACAATATTTTTTTCCGACCCAAAAAGTTGTTTTTATTCTCCATACAATTTGAAACGTCAAAAGTGCCGCACGTGAAAAGTTAAAAGTTGGTGAACTCCTCCGTCTGCGTCTGCAGCTCCGTATGCGGCTACGTTCCGTTGTGTTCGCAACATTGAATTTGCGTGTATTCAATATTTTGACAGCTATTCCAGCTCCGGCTCCAGTTCCGTCTCCATCATCATTCTGTTCAGCCAGTTAGTGAACAACTTATATGGGCTACTACGACGTATTCGTAGCGCAGGCCTATAAAGAGCGGTTTATCCGGCTCCCCGTCCTTGGAGTTGTAATAAGGATCTGGTCCGCCAGGCTAAAGGGTTGTGCGACGGGGTGACTTCCCTACAACGGAAAAAGTGTCTGTTCCGAAACGACAACAAGCCTCGGACATGGATGATTTTAATGTTGATGACCCCAGCAAACGAATAAATTTGGTGGTACAAACAGCTCATGAAGAACCAGGGCCTAACGACTTACAACTCTCAACCATTCCTGTTTGCGTGTCTGCAGGAATGGAGGGGACCTACAGTTTATTGCCCAATCTGAACGGCTAAGGTGAGCGGCACTTTTATATGATAAGAGATACTCTTGGATGATTTGTCACTTCCTCGGAAGAGGTAGTAGCTCTGAAAAAAACTTAAGGTTTAAGCGGCTGATATTGAACCCCAGACCTCTGGCATGACAGTCCAATGCACTACCCATTACGTCACTGGCTATTACAAAAACGAAACAAGGACAATTAATTTCGGATCTGCACGTGGCTTGTCCGGACCTAAAACAGGCCACATGCAGCCGAACCCTTAAACAGGCCACGTGCAGCCGAACAATAAATAGAGAACCTGGATAGGCTTAGGGCTGTAAAAGCCATCCAGGAAGTGCGATGGGATGTAAAGGGCATACGAAGGATGAATTCGTGTGACATCTACTTCGGTGAGTGCTGCAAGGAGCAGAGTCAGCGGCTCTTGGGTTGTGGTTTTTGATAGGTGCCCCAAGTAAGACGCCAAGATTATTCTTGGCGACTTCAACGCCAAGATCGGAAAGAAGGGCATCTTTGGTTCGATAGTCGGAGGACACAGCCTGCACGACAACAGGCTGATTGATTTCACGGCGGCGCGGAACAAAATGTCATCAAAGCAAGCACTCGATTCCCACACCTCAATATACACAAAGGGACCTGGTGGATCAACGAACCGTTAGCCAGATTCTTGAATTGAATTGAATTTATTTTTTTATTTCAGGTTACAATATTTTTCAGGTTACAATATTTTACAAGGTTTTCAATTAATTATTTTTTACAATTAAAAATTAATACTTTACAAATTAAGGAAAAAATAGTTATTCAACCATGAAAATGGATTGCACCTTATACACTTTGTGGCAAGAAGTACTAGTACCAAGTGTGAAAAAAGAGTATTTTTGATATAAATACATAAGTATGCACTGTTGACCCGCGCAAGAGAAAGTTTTTTTTTTTCTTTCTTTTTTTTAAAGCGAAAAAGATTTTTGGGAGCCAAATAATTTCTTTGGATTGCAATAAGAAACTAGTTCAATACTTGTAGCAATGTCTCTATATCATCTATATTAAGGAGCTATTTTCGAAGACAGATGAAAAAATAAGTATTAAGATTTAATTGCTTGCGTATATCCCATGCTAGCTTGTTAAAAATAAAGGGTGCTATTATTGTAACAAAACGTCTATAATGTTCCGTCCTAACTCTGGGAACTACAACTGAAGTTGAGTTTCGTAAAGAATAGGTTTCATTCCTGCGTATGTTGTTATGTCCCCCTCTTAGATAGAAAATTCTCAACTAACAAATATCGAAGAGGCAAAATGTTTAGAGTTCTAAACAATGGTAGTGATGGCTCCCATCCTGATTTAAAGAGCATGACTCTAAGAACCTTTGTTTGCGCAGCTATGAGTGGTTTCATATTGCTTATGAATGTACTTCCCCAGCAGGTTATACCATACTCAAGTCGGGAATTTACGAGAGCATTGTAGATTGTGAGTAAAAGATTCGGTGGTACTAGTTTACGAAGATGATATATTTTATTTAAACTTATAAAGCTTATTTGTTTTAGGTTTGCAATGTGGCGTTTCCAGTTTAACTTACTGTCCAGCGTGATTCATAAGTATTTGTACTTCCTCAGGCGCAAGACTTAGGCACTCGGCATTACAGTTTGAGCCATTACAGTTCGTAACGCGGTATCCTATTTCATCCAGATTATAAATTGTTGAAAGTGAAAATGACATGACTTTAGACTTACTACTAAGCACCATATTATGATATTTGAGCCAGGAGTTCAATGCAGCTATACCTTGTCCAAATAAAAAAGGCAGTGTAGGCAAGATAGGACGTTTGCCTCTCATTCTGGCTATAGTGGATTGCATAAATCTGTCCTTTATTAAAGCTCTCACAGGGTTGTCGTATTATTTATTTTGAATGGACTCAAATATGAAAGAATGGTATGCAGGGTTACCGCCTTTTTTTTGGATAGAAATTTTCATTTAATTGTTTTATGGATACAAATTAAAACACATTTATCTTTTTCTATACCACCATGAGGTAAGATAATACACGACATAAAAATACAAATTGCACAAAACTCTAGAAAAAACACACCTCTTGAAAAATACACGAGTTAAAATACAAATTGCACAAGTTAAAGGACGATGAAGAAAAGAAGTCTGGTACTGACGAAGGCCCAAAAGAAACAGTCGACACTTGAAATATTCTTAAATTTATTTTTACTATACACTTTGGTTAAATGTTTATTCTTTTATTTAACCTTTGTAAATATTACTTTAATTATAATTTATTGCACACACATTTAAAAAAAAACTTTAAAACGATTCTTAAAAAACTAACCGTCTTAAAAACATAAATTGCATTTAAAAAAAAATACACTTTTTAAAAAAATAAATTACATAAAAATACTTTACTTCACATTAATTGACCGCTACGAAAATCTACGCAAATAATATTCTTTCAAAGAAAACAGCTTAAAATTTTGTAACTGCATTTTAACGTATTTTCCACACATTAAACAAAATGCAAAAGATGAAAACACTCTACGATAACCCTCATCATTAAAAACTTTTTTTAAAGCTCTAAAACCAAAAGCACCTCAACAGAAACCCAAGGAAAAAAATCTAAACGAGTTGCCAAATGGACATGGGTAACCCTGAATGCACATCAATATTTTATGGGGGTTGAAGTTGAATAGCAGCAGCAGCCATAGGCCACAGCAATTCAGTGCGCACTCAGATGTGCGCTCGATAGGACGTTGGATCTGCGTTAAATGCTTTCAAAAATTTACGGGCGGGCAAACACTTTTTATGAAGGAGTTCTTTCAATTTAGTATGGTGCTAAAATATGGTGCGCTACTGATTTTGAAAAAGCTCTCCCATAAGACGTGTACTGCCAATTTATGTTGCATGGACCTTAGGTCTATGTTTATTTGTTGCTTTAAATTAACTAAATCAGCTGCACTATAGGCAAGAGCCAGGTCATCCGCAAATGCAACTATATTACCATTTATAGACAAATTAAAAACAGACTTTATGAAAACTAAAAAGAGCAAAGGGCCAAGCACAGACCCTTGAGGAACACCAGATTCCGAACAAGCTAATGCCTGACTCATCATTGCATTTGTAGATACGTATTGCTTTCTATTAGATAGATACGATGATATCCAAAGGAGGATATTATTTCTATTCTTCTATAAGAAACATACCAGCTGCCAGTTTATTATTATCTAATGTCTTATAGATATTTTCTAAAAACGCTATTATAGTTTCTTCTGTTGATTTTCCTTTCCTAAATCCAAATTGAAAATCATTTAGAAGCTTATATTTGTCGATAAATTTAATCATTCGAAAGGAAATGATTTTTTCAAAAACTTTTGAAAACACAGAAAGCAGGGATATTGGCCGGTAGTTGTTCGGGTCACTCTTATCACCTTTTTTGTGAACAGGTATTATGATTGATGTTTTAAGGCACTCAGTGAATATTCCTAACTCAAAGCTTCTATTGATTAAATATGACAAGGGGAGAGATATAAGCGGATTGTTTAAGATTTTCCAATATTGATTTTATTACCCAAAAATGAAAATTGTGACCGAGGTAATATTTTTCACCCTCCTTTTTTCGTTTTTCTGAGGGCGCCAAAATTTGATACATTTATGTCCGAGGCTTGTAGTGGTTTCAGTTCAGCACAGCAAACATTTTGTCTGGATGAGAAGCGAACCCGTCGCACAAGCCCCACATTAGAGGGCCATCTTTGAATAATTCAAAGGGTAAGGAGCCGGATTAACTAATGTTCTTTATGGCCCTGAGCTCCAAATATTTTATAATAACCCATTAAAGGTGCTCAATAAGTGACCTAACTGGAACTGTTGACGCCAATTTGTATTATATTTAAAGATTTCTTAACAGTGTAAGTGTAAAAGTGTAATGTAAATGTGACATCCTACTCCAGTTTGACCTGTCAGCCATGGCATAGCTCTTCTGCAGAGTATTCAGCGGTCGCATATAAACTCTAAGTTTCACCGTAACCCCCACATACCCCGCTGAGTCGAAGCTTAATTCATGGCAGTATATTCTTGTTTTTCAATTTAAAATAATTTAGTACAGTCAATAAGGAAAAATTTAAATACTTTTGGATAGGAATTGAAATTCAAATTGAATATCGTTAGGTATATGAGACATAGTTAAAACTCCATTTTTTGTTGGTAGGAAAAACGTGTGTGGTGGCCGTGGCCGCCATTTGGGAATAATATTCAATTTGAATTTCAAATCCTCTCTACGATGCATGGGCCCTTTTTTTTACTCCCTATTGACTGTACTATTTACCCAATTATGAGGTCCAAATGGAGAGAGTTTTATCTTATTTATTATATTTTTTATTTCAGATGAAAATGTACTTGTAATCGGAGCTGGGCCAAGTGGTATGGACCTCGCTCACTCAGTATCACTGGTAGCAAAAACTGTCGTTCTTAGTCATCACCTAAGTGAAAAGCCAAAAACCAAATTTAATTCTAATCTAATTCAAAAGCCAGATGTTTTGAAAGTCTGCGAAAATGAAGCAGTGTTCACTGACAATACTTCAATGCCCATATCAGTTATTTTATATTGTACCGGCTATAAATACTCTTTTCCATTCTTAAGTTCTGATTGTGGAATTTATATTGAAGAAAACTGTATTAAACCTCTTTACAAACATGTTTTGAACATACAGTATCCAACAATGGCTTTCATTGGCATACCTTTTTATGTTTGTGCTTCTCAAATGATGGATCTCCAGGCTAGGTTTGCAATGGCTTTCTTTTGTAATAAAAAGCCTGTGCCCTCTAAACCAGAAATGATGGTTGATACTGAAAAGGAAATGCAAAAAAGATGGAAAATGGGTTACAAAAAGCACCAAGCTCATATGATGGGGCCCATTCAAGTAAGTACATAAATGTAATATTATTAAAAAAAAAAAGTTTTGTTCTGTATCAAAAAACAAACATTTAAATGGAAATTGAAACCTACTTTTTGAAATATTTTAAAGAATGTTTAATTTCAATAATTTACTAACCTTCCTTCCGCCTTGCCGCTTTATCTGAAAATAAGGGGCAATAGTGTTAACTCATTTTTTAGTCGAGTCAATAAAAACCTGGTGCCTACGCAGATCGGGAACAAAATTTTCTTTTCATACCAAATCTTTCCTAGGACAGATTTTGTCTTCAAGTTTGTTTGCAGGCAGTACGCAGCACTCCCACAAAATTGTGACGTTTGAACCCGCTGTAGGGTGAAACGTCAATAAAATTCTCCACTAAATTTCGCCAGGAAAAATAATGTTAGAAGCATTAATTAAATTTGCGGGAAAAAATTTCGATAGATCAATAATTTTAAACGATAAACACGATCAGCTATTGCATTTTGATAAAAATATGTAAATAAATAAATAAATTTGATGGCACAACAGCCCATTAAGAACTAGGGCCTAGTGACTGACAACTCTCAATCACTCCTGTGTGTGTGTCTGTAGGAATGGAGGAGACGTACAGTTTATTGCGGAAACCAAACGACTAATGACAGTCCATCGCACTCACCATCATCCCACGGCTACTAGTATGTTGATAATTTAAAAAAAAAGAAAGAAAAAAAAGGGGAAAAACATTCCCAAGGGACACAAATTTGAATTGTGCAACCACAAAACGATAATTTTTGTTCCACAAGAGTTGCTAATAAGTTTTTTTGGAACATCTTAGTTTCTCTGATGTTATTGTGAAGTTCATGCATTTTGTTTTAAGTATTTAAGTTTTAATTCAGTTACATTGGGCCCCACCAATAATCAAATTTAGTTACGACTTAAATATTTCAGTAAAATGGATCATAATTGAATGGGCTCTAAATAATAAACCATGCATGGTATTACCTAAATATTTACGTGAACTATAAATAGTCAACTGACTTCAAAAAATTGAGAATATAATGTATGGTTAATAATTTAGGATCCATAACGTTAAGGTTAATTTCACTGCAATATTTAAGTCATAACTAAATTTGATTATTGGTAAGGCCCATTAAGGTCAATATTCCTATTAGGTTATACTAAAAATTAAGGGGTATGGCTTAAAAGTAACTAATCAGTTACCCATTTGTTTCAATGCAACCTAATTGTAATAACTTGTTTTTAAAAAACAACGTTGAAACTGTTCTACAACCTAAACACTTAGCAACTTTAAAGTGACTCTGGAATATCTAGTTCGTTTAGTTTCGGAAAACTGAAATGTAACTCTTCTGAAACAAAGTCAAAATAACCTTATACTACGTTTTCACCGCAAGCTAATCTCGTTAAGATTTCATAAATCCCAAGTAGTGTTTTCACCAGAAAAAAAGATTAAAAAATAGATTAATTTTGACAGAACCTTTCTAAATGCAGATGGTGGGTCATTTTTCTTGAAGTGGAAGTGAGATGGCAAGTTTGCTTTGTGTCAAACGATAAAAAAAAGATGGTTTCCCGCAGCTTGTACTGCGCTGAATAGGGGAATAGGTCTGTTCGAATTTTACCTATGAAGATTTAAATGAGATTTATTTTAAATCTTGATTTGAGGAGATTTAAATTTGTATGGTAAATCACGGGATTTGTGAGGAGATTTGTGGTAAATCTACCTAAATCTCGGTTTAGTGCTCGGTGAAAACGTAGTTTTATTGTAATATACTATACCTTATCCAACTAAAAAAGGCAGTGTAGGCAAGATAGGACGTTTGCATCTCATTCTGGCTACAGTGGATTGCATAAATCTGTCCTTTATTAAAGCTCTCACAGGGTTGTCGTATTGTTTATTTTGAATGGACCCAAATATGAAAGAATGGTATGCAGAGTAACAGCCATTTTAGATAGAAATGTTCATTAATTGTATTATTAAAATACATTTATCTTTTTCCACACCACCATGAGGTAAGATAATACACGACTTGAAAATACAAATTGCACAAAACTCTAAAAAAACACACCTCCTACAAAAATACACGAGTTAAAATACAAATTGCACAAGTTAAAGGGCGATGAAGGAAAGAAGTCTGAGTCTGGTACTGACGAAGGCCTAGAAGAAACAGTCGACAATTGAAATATTCTTAAATTTATTTTTAATTTACACTTTGGTTAAATTTTTATTCTTTTTTTAGCTTTGTAAATATTTATTTATTTCAATTCGTTAAATTCTAACGGTAGTTACAAATTAATTTAATTTTATATACAACCTTAAATCTATGTAATTACATTATTATTGTGATATTGTAAAAAAAATATATTTCTTAAGATATTTGATTTAACATTGTCATAAATGGAAATAATAAGATAGTAATTATTATTATAAATATCAATTAACATATTTAATGGACTATTCGCGCCGTAGTTAGATCTACTAAAAATTTTTTTAAGCGGCAATTGTGTTCTATAGTTGTACTGACTTATATTAAAACTCAAGTGACAAAGGACTGAAGGGGATGAAATCGACCCATTAATTATTCCTACAATAAAACAAAATTGTAAGTACTCCCTATGGCTTAAAAGTGACGGGAGATTAATTAGTTGGAGTCTTTGAGAGTAAGGTGGCAATATAATTCTGTTCGACCAGGGAAGAAAACGTAGACAAAATCTCATAAATCTTCTTTGAACGCACTCTATTCTATTAATATGAACCGCATAGTATAGGGCCCATACAACACATCCGTATTCCAAAATTGATCTTATAAATGAGACATAAAGTATTTGAAGGACATAAGGATCATGAAATTCGCGAGCAAATCTTTTTATAAAACCAAGTATCTTATTAGCTTTTTTAATTATAAAATCGAAATGCTCACGAAATGTTAGTTTAGAGTCTAACACGATTCCAAGATCAGTAAAACTGGAGAAATTACACAAAGTTGACGAGCTCAACATATACTTATAGACAAGCACATTGTTCTTGCGTGTAAAACTCATTGTTTTACACTTGTCAATATTTAAAAACAGACTATTAGTATTGCACCACTCCTCAAACCTTTGCAGATCTTCTTGTAAAAGATCACAGTCTACTATTGAGTTAATTTTTCGAAAGATTGTCACGTCATCAGCATAAATAAGAGACATAGAGTTTAATAGAATAGAAGGAAGATCATTAATAAATAACACAAACAATAACGGACCAAGATGGCTACCCTGTGGTACACCAGAATTTACTACAAAACATTTGGAACGTTCACCTTTCAAAACTATACTATACAATCTACCTTTAAGATATGAAGATATCCACGAAACAAAACGATGATTAAGGCCAATTTTTCTTAATTTTTTTAGAAGTATTTGATGACTTAATTTGTCAAAGGCTTTACTAAAATCTGTAAAAATACAGTCCACTTCCTGATTTCTTTCAAACGCATCAATGCAATATGTCGTAAACTGCAACGAATTTGTTACCGTAGATTTCTTCTTAACAAATCCATGTTGATTATCTCATAGAACAGCGGTACAATGAAAAGACAAAACATCACAAACAATTAATTCAAACCATTTCGGGATGACAGATAGTTTAGCTATAGGTCTATAGTTAGAGACTATATTTATATTTCCTTTCTTGTGAGTTGGAATAAGGAACGAATTTTTCCATAGAGCCGGAAATACAGAACTATTTAATGAATGATTGAAAAGCAAAAACAACGGATATATATGTCATATCCGTTGTTATTGCTTTTGCACATTTTTTTTAACATAAAGGAAGGTAAGCCATCAAGACCAGGACTAAAACATTCATCCAACTTTGAAATGTACTCAAGGATAGTTGCCTCAGAAATTGTAAAATAATTGAACTAAGATGTGGAAACTCGTCAATGGCAAAAATATTATTTGTATTACGTGTGGCATTATTTTCAAAAGCACATTGAAAATATTCAGCAAACATGTTGTTTATTTCGTCTGGGTAATGACTTGTTGAATTAAGATAGCTCATGTTAGATGGATATCCTACAGATTTTCTTTTACAGTTAACGTACTTCCAGAAGTTACGCGGGTTAGATTTAACTTCATTTTGTGTTTTAGATATAAAGTCCAAATAAAGGAGATTTGAGTAATTAATAAATTCATTTTTAGTTCAATATAATTTTTAAGAGCCTCGTTAGTCCGAGATCGATTAAATTTTACCCAAGCCTTATTTCTTTTATTTTTGAGGGTTTTAATATGTAGATCAAACCACAGTGGGCTGCTATTAAGGGTACGAGTTTTCCAAAGAGGAATAGTTTCTAAAAAACAATCAAATAATATTTTATAAAAGCGTAAGATCATTTCATCTAGATTAACATTAGAAAATAAGTTATCCCAATTAATGTCATTTAGTAGATTAAATAGTTCGGTAAAGTTACATTTATTAAAGTTGAATTTATGCTGATACTTACAAGTATGAGGTGAATAACTAATATTTAAACTTAATGAAATAGATAATGCAGGATGGTGACGATCTTCCTTTACCAGTTTTGTGTCACTTATTAAAACAATACCGTCAGAATTAAAACCTTCGGAAAAGTATACGAGGTCCAAAGTTTTGCCGAGTTGGTTTTTGATCCCACTTAATTGGTTTAGTCCAAAGGAAGCCATTCCATTGATAAAAAAAAATTCTTTGCTGTTCGTCGCATTAAGAGGAAGAAAGAAATCACTTTCGGCTGACATGGCCTATTCAAGGTTAAGTAGATTAAAGCCCCCAATTACCATAAGTTCGTCAGTATGCTCAATTTTATCATGAATAGTTTCCAAACAATTATAAAAGTTGTTATATACATCATTATTCGAAGAAGGAGGGATATAGCAAGCAACGACGTATAAATGGCCAGACGTAGTTGTAATTTTCACGCACATAATTTCCAGATTAGACCTTGGAAAATCGTTGAAAAGAGTACAATACAGATGACTTCGAACAGCTATTAATAAACCACCGCCAACAGTGGTTATGGTAGAATCAGTATGGCGATTTCGACGATAAATTGAAAACAAGAATCAAATATCTCTGCTCTGTATCAGCAAAAGATAAATTTAACCAAGTTACGGTGAGGATAAGTACATCATGAGGAACATTGTTGATGTTCTTATAGACCTTGTTGGTCTTTGTCCGAAGGCCGTTTACATTTTGATAGTAAATCAGTATTTTTTGTAGCTGCTCCGGTTGGGGGAGGACATTGTCATATGATGTGGAAAAGGGTAATCAGCGGCTTTGGTTCATTGGCTTTCTGTTTTGAAACTCATGTAGAATTATGCCCTTTGGCCAAAATGAGACTGAGTTGAGAAGATAGAAAGTTAAATCTGGTGCCTTTATCTTAAACGTTGAGTATTTAGCGTAATTACGATGAAGCATTTTGTCGACAATTGTTGAATGTAGTGTACCAATTTTATTCTTGATACAATTTCACGTCGAGAGCTTTATATCTAAAAAAAGACGGTCCCTAATCTTCATTTATCAAACAATGAGCTCGTCAGGGACGTCATCTCTTCACAGTCGGGCTCCCCTGGGGGACTCGTAAGGGCAATTATCGGTGGTCGACATCTCTTTGATGGACTTTGATTCAACCTCAGATGCTGTACCTACTTCTTTTTACTCCAAGGTCCAAGACCCTCCAGGGCCAAAATCGTGGCTAAGTTTTTTTTATTAAAATTCGCTTTAATCACACAACTGAGTTTACAGTTAACGAGTACTACTCATGAATTGCCAGCGTCCATGGACATCGTACAAACGGGTAGATGGTATGTACTTGCCTTTACCCTGTTGTATAGATACATATATTACTTACTAATAACACTAACATTTATAACTTCTTGTTTACTGCCCTACATGCTCAAATCAATTTAGACTTTGTATTGTACAAAAAAACAGCAAACTGGCCTCTCCTTTTATGAAACGTACTTTACGCCATACATTTTTTTATTATTCTTTAAAAAAAATTGTCTAATTCTTCCTATAATGTAAAAAAAAAACACTGTAGGAATTTTTCCCTTTGCATACTATCACTGATCTCATCGAGAAAAACCATCCAAATTTGACATTTCCACACACAATTGCAAAGAAAATAGAAATCCATTCTGCGTTTCTTTTACCACAGAAAATCCTTGACCCCGGATCAAAATCTCTATTTGAAAAAGAAAAACGACATTAAAAGTTCAGCTACTTTTTGCGTTGCATCCGATGCATGCGTCAACTATAGGTCACTTCTCATAAACGTGTGTATTTAATCAAGCTGTCAGTTGTGTACGTCGACGCAACGCATGCGACGGATTCTATCGGTCGGGCCCTTAATTGTGGTTACTGTCCATCAGATGCTGTGCGTATGTGGATTTCGTATTCTGTTTTGGTAAAATTTTCTGTCTGTCTGTCCAATGTAGTAGCTGTCACCATCATCGCATTTTATTTTATAAACGCCTGATGAAGACTTGGTTTCGTTTGCTGATTTATTTTGTAGTATTTTTTGTATGTTATTTGTAGTTTAAAATGTTAAGTTAATATTTATTTTTCTGAGCTCGTGCTTTAAAATATGTGGTAATAAATTGATGTATACCTTATCCAACTAAAAAAGGCAGTGAAGGCAAGATATCACGTTTGCCTTTTATTCTGACTACAGTGAATTGCATAAATCTGTCCTTTATTAAAGCTCTCACAGGGTTGTCGTATTGTTTATTTTGAATGGACCCAAATACGAAAGAATGGTATGCTGGGTAACCGCCTTTTTTTTGAAAATTCAAATTGCACAAGTTAAAGGACGATGAAGGAAAGAAGTCTGGTACTGACGAAGGCCCAGAAGAAACTGTCGACAATAATTGAAATATTCTTAAATTTATTTTTCATATGCACTTTGGTTAAGTTCTTATTCTTTTTTTACCTTTGTAAATATTACTTGAATTAAAATTTATTGCACACACATTTTCAAAAAACTTTACAAACGATTCTTAAAAAACTACCCGTCTTAAAAACATAAATTGCACAAAATTAAAAAAAAAATACACCTTTCAAAAAAACAAATTAGATAGAAATACTTTACTTCACATTAATTGACCGCACGCAACGAAAATGTACGCAAATTATATTATTTCAAAGAAAACAGCTTAAAATTTTGTAACTGCATTTTAACGTATTTTGCACACATTAAACGAAATGCAAAAGATGAAAATACTCTGCGATAACCCTCATCATTAAAAACCTTTTTTAAAGCTCAAATAAAAAGCACCTCAACAGAAACCCAAGGAAAAAAATTTGAAGGAGTTGTCAAATGGACATGGGTAACCCTGAATGCACGTCAATATTTAATGGGGGTTGAAGTTGAATAGCAGCAGCATTCATAGGTCACAGCAATTCAGTGAGCACTCGATAGGACGTCAGGTCTGCGTCAGATGCCATCAGAAATTTACGGGCGGGCTAACACTTTTTATGAAGGAGTTTCAATTTAGTATGGTGCAAAAATATGGTGCGCTACTGATTTTGAAAAAGCTCTTCCATTAGACGTGTACTGCATTTTTATGTTGGATAGACTATAGTCTATTGATATATATTTTTTGCTGTCTCTGATGGGGTCATCTTTGTTACGTTTGTTTTTTAATTTCTTTTTTTGTATTAATTTGTCTATTATTATTGTTGTATATCCGTTTGCTGCAGCTATCTGTTTAATTTGGTTGTAATGTATGTTTTTGGTCATCGGTATTAATAAAAGCGTGATATGCTGCCAATTTTTGTGATTGTGGGTGGTGTGAATCCTTTTGTATTGTTAAATCTGTTGTTGGCTTTCTGTGTACTTTGTAATACTGTTTATTGTTGTTTTTGTAGATGTTGAGATCCAAGAAAGTAATTGAGTTGTTTGTTTCTGTTTCATATGTAAATTTTATATTGCTGTTTATTTGTTCATGTATTTTTTTTAAATGTCAATTTGTCGAAGTATTCCATCAAATATGACAAAAGTGCATAAAATATTATTTTTTGTCGTTGTGTGTTTAGGTTTGATAATATATATTTGTTTTCGTAATAATTGAGGTAAATGTCTGCCATCAGCCCGCTTGATGGGTAACCCATTGCGAGGCCTTCGTCTTGCGTGTAATACTTGTTGTTAAAGTTGAAGTAGTTTTGTTTGAGTGTTATTATTTGTAAAAAGAATTATAATTTTTTGTATTTGGTGTTGGTCTAATTTTTCGGTTGTTGTTAGATTTTCATTTGTTATTTTGATTGTTTCGTCGATTGGTATGTTTTATACATGTTTGTTACGTCGAATGAGATTAGTTTGTATTGTTGTAATATGTTTATGTTTTTGGTTTTTGCTATGAACTCGGTATAGTTTTTAATGCTGTTGCTATTTTCTATTATTATATTGTTTTTTTTTTTGTAGTTCTTTCGATATTTTCTTTCGATAGTCCGGTGAACGTTGGTGCTTGTGCTTTTATTTGTTTGAGTTTTATTTTATTAGTATTTTGAAATATGTGTTTACAATTGTTTATTTCTTATGTTTTTGTTGGGTCATTTTGTAGGTTCTTTATGTTGTTTTGTTTTTGAAAAATGTCAAAGTTTTGTCTATGTATTCTTGTAGGCCGATGATGTCGATATTGTTGCCTTTATCGCCTTTAGTAATTAGCTCTGTTCTTTTACTTCCCAAAACTACCAATTTCTACGAATTTTAGTGCAAAATTCTGTCAAAGTTCATATAAAAAAAAAAACATTAAATGGTATTTAAATTCGTAGAAACTGTTTTTTATTATTTGTTTGAGTTTTTTGTTGACTATGATACTTGTTTCATTTTGTTTTTCCTGTGTAGTTATTGTCTTTATGTCCCCTTTCACACAGGGCAACTGAGTTGCCGGCAACAATTAGTTCATAGGCGAGAAGGGCAGGAAGAAAAAATTAAAATTTATTTCGGATTTTAAAAATTTCATTTATTTGCACTTTTCACCTTTTATTTTTTTTTTGTTTGAAACTAAACAAGCTATTCTAATTTTGTTTTTGATTCTTTTAAAATAATAATGCTCTTAATAAAAAAAAATTTAAAAATTCTGAAAAACAAACACTTATAATTTATTTTAATTTTTTAAATTATTAAATATTTTAATTTTTCCCCGTTTTTTGAGTTTTTTGGGGGTGGCCCCGGCGCAGTGGAAGTAGTGCTTGACTGCCAACCTGGATGTGTGGGTTCAAGCCCCAGTCTAGGCAGCATTCTTTTCTATATTCCCTCAACTGAACGCCACCCCTGGGATTTAATGAGATCATCAAAAACCTTATTTCTCAGTCCACTGTGCCAACAAAAATCTATCCTATCCTTCTATTCCTTCTAACATTGCCTAATTTATAAGACCCTAGGTCTTACTGGCAAATATATGTTTGTGTTGTTTTTTTTAAATATTTTTTTTCTTCAACTACGGCAGCTATTACAATTTTTTTTTACTGATTTTTGCAAATTAATAGTTCTTTTAAAAAACCATACTCAAAAATGTATGTACAAATTTTTTTTGTATTTATTACGATTTTTTAAAAAATACCATATTTTTGCTTTTTACATTTTTTGATACTTAACAATTTTTAATCTTTTTTTTTAGTGTTGGTATGCCATCTAAATTCATATTTTATAGATACAGAACTTACTGGTAATACTAATACATTTTTTTTAATAAAAAGAATTCAAGTAAGAACTGCCTCCGTAAACAACATCTAAACCAATTAATTGCAAATAAATAAGACAGCACTAAAGTTGTTTTGTCATTTTTTACCGGATATAAAGTTTGTATGTTTGCTTTTGAATATTACACTACACGAAAATTTTCCAATAAAACAAGCCTCATATTTCTTTGCATATAATGATGTGGTCTGAAATCAAAAACACCCCTAGTTTCACCAGGGACCAGCAAAAATATTCTTGTGCACACCTCATTTTAGGTAGTAGCCGTGGCGTGATGGTTAGTGCGATGGACTGTCATGCCGGAGGTCTAAGGTTCGATCCCCAGCCTCGTCACCTATTTATTTAAAAAAGAAAAAACGGCTACTGTCTCTTGCGAGGAATTGACAAATCCTCCAAGAGTATCTCCTGTTACAGAAAAGTGCCGCTCGTTAGCCGTTCGGATTCGGCAATAAACTGTAGGTCCCCTCCATTCCTGCAGACACGCACACAGGAATGGTTGAGAGTTGTAAGTCACTAGGCCCTAGTTCTTCATGAGCTGTTGTGCCATCAAATTTATTTTTATTTTTTTTTTACACCTCATTTTAGTCTAGCAAGATAAAACTCAAAAACAGTATTTAAATCAAATGGTAAGTGAGTATAAATTCAAAAATCCCAAGGCTACAAAACAATCATTTACAAAAAAAAGATATGGCCCTCTTAATTTTATTTAACATCTATTAGTGTTACCAATAAGTTTTTTATCTATAAAATATGAATTTAGATGACATAACATAGCAACACTAAAAAAAAAAAGATTAAAAATCGTTAAGTATCAAAAAAGGTAAAAAGTAAAAATATGATATTTTTTAAAAAATCGAAATAAATACAAAAAAAATGTACATACATTTTTGAGTGTTTTTTTTTTAAAGAACTATTAATATGCAAAAATCAATAAAAAAAAATTGAAATAGCTGCCGTAGTTGAAGAAAAAAAATATTAAACTCAAAAAACGGGGAAAAATTTAAATATTTAATAATTTAAAAAATTAAAATAAATTATAAGTTGTTGTTTTTCAGAATTTTTGAATTTTTTTTTATTAAGAGCATTATTATTTTAAAGGATTCAAAAAACAAAATTAGAATAACTTGTTTAGTTTCAAAGAAAAAAAATAAAAGGTGAAAAGTACAAATAAGTGAAATTTTTAAAATCCGAAATAAATTATAATTTTTTCTTTCTACATAGATTTTTGGATGTGGTTTTTTAAATGAATAGTTGAAAAACAATAATCAGAAAAAAAAATAGGAATAGCTACATTACTTCGAGGAAAAAAAAAATAAAACTTAAAAAGTGCAAAATCTCCATACAAATTTGTATGGGAAATGTATGGCTTTACAGGCACCGGTTTATGACCTCGGACATAATTTTTTTTGGTCAATAAATTTTTCGTAGCACGTAAACTTTCGATTTATAAGTTGGCCGATCCAAAAAGAGTTTGGGAAATAACGGACACCCTTATATAAACATACCAATCGACGACACAATTGAAATATTAAGAGAAAATCTAACAACAACCGCAAAGTTAAACCAAAAACAAATACAAGAAACCATAGTTCTTTTACAAATAACACTCAAACAAAACTACTTCACCTTTAACAACCACTGATTTCTATAAAAGACTGGATAGTGGATTCATATAAAATTTTTTTTTATTATCAGTGTGTTTCTTTATTCATTCCGATATGTCCAGAATATTCGGAATACCAGTTTTGCGTTTCTTTATTCCACGGAACATTCCGGATAAACTATTTTGTTGTTTCTTTATTTATTCCGGAACGTTTGGAATGCATTCTTTTTATTCCATGTGAAGTGTGGAATAAAAAGAATAGAAAAAGAATACTGGGCGCGTTCAGTATAATTTATGTTCTTAAACTCAATTATGGCAGATTCACATTGGTGTTAATTATTTAAAAACAGCATAATACCACGAATTAATGTACCAGAGTATAATTTTATGCATTTAATGTAAAATTTACTAAACTTTTGACTTTGAGAATACATAACGTCGGCTGGATGCTATCTTGTTCAATGTCCATTTTTCAAAATGTTGGGAAATCGATTTTTAAAGTTCAGATTGAAATTTTTTGTTTATATCAAAAATTTTTTGATTGGTATTGATTTTTTTCTGAAAGTTTGGACAATCTTGTTTATAAAACAAGTCACAGAAATTGTCTTTCTTTTATTTTGAATTAGTTATAAATTAAAGTCAATGAGGAAGTCATTTTGGATATTGAACAAAGTTATATAGAGTGACAACAAGTAGGTAAAATTTTTGGATATTGAACAAAAAAACTCAATATTGAACAACATAGAAAAAAACACAAAAAGAAAGGAAACATAAAGTTGATTATGTTATATAGAACAAAAAGTTGTTTTATTGTTTAAAGCTGATTTAATAAAGAGTTTTGAAAGAAAAAAGAAAAGCATATAATGTTGCAATGTTTTCTTTTGGAGCGAATCAATATCATGTTGGTTTAAGTAAAAAGACTTATTTGTTTTTTAATTAAAATCTTCATTTTATCAAAAAGTTAAAAAAAATACATTCTTCTTTTAGGAACGAAAAACAAAACAGAAATTGATTTTATTGCATTTGTGAACTACAACAACAACTTAAAGGCGCTACCACCGATTGCTTACGAATTAACTTTTTTGGTATTTATAATTCGTTTTATTTTTGTTTGGCTGGAGATGTAGCTATTTCAAGGCGTGCCAAAAGCCCTATGATCAGTCTCCTTTATAGTGGTGAGCTGAGCTTTAGGCCCATCGCCCATTAGGCAACTTTTAGTTGCTCGGAGTTGCCGGCAACAGAGAGCAACAAAAGTTGCTTGCCATCGCCCACTAGGCAATTTCCGAGCAACTTTGTGGGACTAGACTTTGACTTTTGTCGACATATTTTTTTTGTGATGGCTGCTTTCCGGTTGTCTGGCTATGTATAATCGTAGGCTGGCAATGCGAAATAAATTTATAAAATATTATATTATTTATTATTATAATAGACTAGCTGTCGTCTTGTTAAGTCAATTGCTCAGTGCTTAAAATGAATTTTGTTTGCTCCAAATGTTTAAACTCTATAACCAGTGATAAGTACATATCATGTGGTTTGTGCGGTTTACCATCACATAGTGAATGTACTGATTTGTCCATTGATTATATTCAATTAATATTTGAAACGGAAAATGTGAAAAATGTACAACAATACAACTTGATGTGTGCATACAAAAAATTAATGATCATTTCTCACTCTTGCAAAAGAGTATCGTGATGCTTAATAATCATGTTAAAACGTTAGCCTATAAATGCAAAGACTCAAATGTTAGTCTTAATACTAGCCGTGACATTCGTGATACGACTCGTTTGCAACGAAAACCTAAGGTCAACGAACCTCCCAAGCCTACGGTTGCAAAAAAAGAAACAAATAAAAGTGCAGCTTCGTCGTCCGCTTTGTCTCGTTTTTCGTCATCTAGCAGCAAGGCCTCCCCAGTTGTTCCTCGTTTTGCTAATGACTCATCTAAGATGAATGCAAATAACTCTCGCAGGTCATCATCATATCCGAATTTAATAAGCAATAACAATGAATTAGACTGTAAGAAAAAGAAAAAAAATATTTCTGATACTACTAAGGTGAGCGATGCTGTTCCTGTAAGTGTTGTTGTTTCTGATGCGTCATATGTCGGTGACACTGTGGCTGTAGAAGAAGCTGCTGTTAGCTCCGATGCGAATCTGATGGGTAATGTCGCTGCTGTTGTTGTTGTTTCTAATGCTGATGCTGATGCGGCCGTGAAGGCTAATGTTGGTGATGTTGAAGCTGATAAAGTTGTTGTTGCTGTTTCCAATGCTGATGCTGCGGCTCCTGTCGCTGGTACTATGATCGGCGATATTATTGTCGATTTCGATGCCGCAAATGCTGCTGTTGCTGCTGATGAAGTATTACCTTGTGGTACCTGGTCAAAAACATTAAATGCACAAATTCCTCGTGATGGTGGTGACTCTGTTGGCTCAAAGGTGCAGAAAGGTTTGTCAGTTACTCACAATAAATTAGACAGTAAAATAATCTTCGGTTCTAAACCACAATGCAACGACCTCAAAATAGTGAGAAATATAAAATGGTATCATATCGGAAGCTTTCATCCCTCCACTACCGCTGATGAGGTTATTAACTTCGTAACCATCAATCTTGGAATTGACCCAAATGAAATCTTATGCGTCAAACTCGTTAAACTTAAAGAATGTGACCGTATTTTGAGATTCGTTAATTTTAAAATTGGTGTTCCTGTTGTATGGTCAAAGAAAATATATGTTGATAATTTTTGGCCTAGAGGCGTCAACATTCGTCCATTTGTATATAAGCCAAAAAACTTGTAATTTTAGAGGGACCCCTTATGCCCTCAAGCTCTCTTCAACACCCAATTCATAATAATATTCTGCCTAATAAGTGTCATAAATCTTCGCTGAAGATATATTACCATAATGCTAGTGGCATTCGCACGAAAGTATCTGAACTTTTTAACAATTCTAGTCATCTTGATTATGATGTTATTATTATCGTTGAAACCTGGTTACACCCTGGTATATCATCGTATGAACTTTTCGATTCAAGTCTATTTGTTGTCTACAGACGCGACAGATGTAACTCTGCCCCTGAACGTGGAGGAGGTATTATGATTGCCGTTAGTACAAAGCTAAATTGTAAAGAAGTTGGTTTGCCTTACTTATATGTTGAGCAATTATGTATTTCCGTAAATTTATATTCAACACATAATGTTATATTATTCTTAATTGTCAGCTATATTGCACCTAGAAGTACTTTTGAAGTGTATGAACAACACCTAATGAATATAGAATCTGTTAATAATGCCTGCTCTGAATTTGACAATGTATGTTGCTTTGGTGATTTTAATCTATCAAACATTGTATGGAATTGGTCGGTCAGTGATAATATGTTAATAGCTTGTAATATGAACAAAGATTTTGAATTTTATTTTATTGATTCGCTTTACTCATTTAATCTTAGCCAAATTAATAGAATTACAAATTCATGTAATAATATTTTAGATCTAGTTTTCTTATGTAATGATTATCTTAATTCCAAAGTGTCAATAGTTCCTTTTTCACTTTTAAATGAATCTATTCACCATAAAGAATTATTAATTGAAATTGAATTGTATATTTTCTCTGGTAGTGAATCCGATCAATGTTCACAATTTTTCAACTTTAAAAAAGAAAACTTCATTGAACTAAATAATTTTTTCAAAACATTTAACTGGTCTAATGAATTCTCAAATCTTAGCCTTGAGCAAATGTATATGCGATTTTCTTCAATCGTTTTTGACAGTTTTTCTAAATTCATACCTCTGGTTCGTAAGTCCAAATCGAAACAACTACCAAAGCTTCCGTGGTACAATAAGCATCTAACCCACCTTAGAAATGTCAAACGTAAAGCTTTTAATAAATATAAACATTCAAATAATGAATCAGATTACGCTGACTTCAAAAAATTGCGAAAAGACTTTTTTATTCTTAATAAGTTCCTTTACAGGGGTTATATCATGAATATTGAAGATAATGTCAGATCTAATAGTAATGCGTTCTGGTCATTTGTCAATACGAAGAGAAAATCTACTGGTTATCCAAAAAACATGTCCTTTAAGAATATCGAAGCTTCGAACATCACCTCGATACTAGATTTATTCGCTGATTTCTTTCAATCTGTATACTCAACTCATAATACCAATAACTTAACAAGTATGCCCATTATACCAAGTAAGGTTGATATTGGTGCACTACAATTAAGTTGTAACGATGTGCTGCTGGAGCTTCAATCGTTGAAGCCTAAAACAATACCTGGCGCTGACGGGATACCAGCTATATTTCTCAAAAATTGCTCGACATCGCTCTGCTTTCCTTTGCTTTGCTTATTCAATAAATCCCTTTCAGAAGGAAACTTTCTTAAGGAATGGAAAATCTCTTATCTTGTGCCTATTCATAAATCTGGATCCAAGAATCTAATAGAAAATTACAGAGGCATTTCCAAACTATCAGTAATTCCTAAATTGTTTGAGAGTATCGTCAAAACCAAATTAGAATTCTTAACAAGGGAATCTATATCAGACCTGCAGCATGGTTTTGTTTCTGGACGTTCTACCACAACAAATATGGCACTTTTTTCAGCTTATATTATAAAATCTATTGAGAAAAAGAGTCAAGTTGACGCAATTTACACAGACTTCAGCAAGGCTTTTGATTCTGTGAACCATGACATCTTATTGCGTAAACTAGAACAATTTGGTTTCCACTCTGCTTTCTTGAATTGGATCTCATCATACCTCATTGGTAGGTCTCAAAAAATAATTATTAATAATTCTTTTTCGAGATCTATTGAATGTAGCTCGGGTGTGCCTCAGGGTAGCCATCTGGGCCCCCTTTTCTTCAATATTTTTATAAATGACATTACATCTATAATAAAACATTCCCAGTGCCTCCTTTATGCAGATGATCTTAAACTATTTTTAGAAATCACTTGCGTTGAAGATTGTTTTCTCATACAGTCTGATATTAATCGTGTCTCAGAATGGTGTAATTCAAATTTTCTAAAATTAAACACAAGAAAATGTAGTGCTATATCCTTTTTCAAGTGTAATACTTGTATAAGCTTTGATTATATAATTGAGTCTAACCCACTCTCTCGTGTAGAAAAAATTAAAGATTTAGGCATTATGCTTGACTCAACTTTCTCTTTTAAAACTCATGTTGAGTATGTTGTCGGAAGAGCTAATTCAATTCTTGGATTTATCAAGCGAAATTGTGGCGATTTTAGTGATCCTCACGCGTTATTATCCCTTTATATGGCTCTAGTAAGATCTATACTTGAGTATGCAGACGTTATCTGGAATCCGAATTTTAAGACCTTCTCTCTTCGTATTGAAAAGATTCAGAGACGTTTTACGAAATTTATATTTTATAAAATGAAATGGAGATTTATTCCAAATTATGAAACGAGATGTTTATTCCTCGGTATTAAATCCCTCGAATCAAGACGAACTATTCATGGTATAATGCTTGTGAGGGACATATTAAGCTATCATAGTAGATGCCCTGCCTTACTCTCTTTAATGCCAATTTATGCACCGTTAAGATCCTTACGTTCCAGGAATTTGCTTTTTGAGCAATATCACAGAACATGCTATGGTAGTAATGAACCAGTGTGTAGATCAATTAGGCATTTCAATGAAGTTTGCCAATTTATTGAACTAAGCAGCTCTAGAAATTTGTTTAAGGCTAATTTAGTCCTATTATTTTCATTTTAATTATATTTATTTTGTTATTATACATAAATATTATATTATATATATTATACATAAATACATATAAATATTTATAGATTTTCCCATAATCTGTTAGCTGTAAACGCTTGTAGACTAATTAAATTAAATAAATAAATAAATAAATTATAATGTGTATGTACTCACATTGTTGAAAAAAAGGAAAGCACATTCCGTTTCCAGAAATTCGCCAAAATGACAGAGGGTAAAAAGGAAATGCACGCTATTTTGGCATCCACAATGTTAAGTGGAAACGGCATTTTGACAAAATATTTTTGACAAATAAGGGTGCCGGCAACAAAAATTTGCCCTGTGAGCGAGGGTAAGTAACAAAAAGTTGCCGGGAAAAAAGTTCCGCGAGCAACTCCGAGCAACAAAAAGTTACCTAGTGGGCGCTCTCCCATCATTTAAGCTAATGTAATTGGATTGGGAGCAACAAAAAGTTGCCTAGTGGGCGATGGGGCTTAATCCAATTTTATTTGAAAAACTTTCTACACATCATGCGGTATTTGAACCCGCGCATCAGATTTGCTCAGTCTTCGAACTGTGTGCACTACGCACTCTGCCACTGCTGACCACTGACGTCACAGGACGCGATGTGAGGTTTGTTTATCAAAGGCATTTGGAGCATCAGCATTTTTAAGCACTTTTAAGTATGCTGTCTTGTTCCGCCTTCATTTTTCTCCATACCTTATTTCGATAGACAATTCGTAGTACGTATCAAAGGGGGAAAGGTTGGAAGATCCCAAAAAAACAATCTCCACAGACAAAATCCCCAAGAGAAAACCGAGCAAAGACAAAATCCCCCAAAAAAATCCCTAAAAAAAATCCCCAGGAGAAAATCCCAAAAAGAGAAAGTGTGAATCGCGCGCGCGATTTAATTGCTTGATTCACTGCTTTCACACCTTTTCTTTTTGGGATTTTCTCCTGACGAAGCGTTTATATTTTTTAATATACATTCATTTTTGTATTTATTCTAAAATGTCCTTATTTAAAGTTAAAGACATTGGTTTTATTAATTAGATTTAGATTTAGATTTGGCTGTTTAAACTATGTCTAAGTATTTCGAAACAGTCGGAAATATGCTTTATTTAATAAAAAAAAAAATATTGCATTTCTCAAGGTTTAGACAATAGATTACGTTGTCTAAAGCAAGATAAAATGAAAAGTCAAGCCTTAACTACATAAGCCACTTTTTGCAAAATTACAAAAGTAAAAATATTTTTTTCCAGCTAGCGCAGGGGTTGGGTATAGCCCATCCCAGAACCACTGGTCCCAAGACAACTCATCCCACGCAATTCATCCCAAGACCAAACTGGTCCCAAGACAACTCATCCCACGGACAACTCATCCCACGGACAACTCATCCCGGATATGGAATTAAAAATTCTATCGGAGAAAATGGTTCGAGCATTTAATAATTTCGGTAAAATTAGTTTTTCAGAAGGTTTGTGAATTTGAGAGGGATTTTTCTGAGAGGATTTTTTTGCGGAACTTAAAAGCAGGAAATTGGTGTAGCACATATAAAAGCCAGTGGAGTAACAAATAATATAAAAATAGGAGAAGGGTGGTTCATAAAAATGTCAACTTCGTTGTTTCTTGGCCGATTTCAATGAAACTGACATTGGTTATAGCTGGACATAGAGTTATGAAGAAAAAGAATATTAAAAATATTTTCAATACAGGGTGATTCGTAAAAATGTCAACTTCGTTGTTTCTTGACCGATTTCAATGAAACTGACAGGGGTTATAGCTGACATAGAGTTATGAAGAAAGAAAATATTTTCAATACAGGGTGATTCGTAAAAATGTCAACTTCGTTGTTTCTTGACCGATTTCAATGAAACTGACAGGGGTTATAGCTGACATAGAGTTATGAAGAAAAAAAATATTAAAAAATATTTTCAATACAGGGTGATTCGTAAAAATGTCAACTTCGTTGTTTCTTGACCGATTTCAATGAAACTGACAGGGGTTATAGCTGACATAGAGTTATGAAGAAAAAAAATATTAAAAAATATTTTCAATACAGGGTGATTCGTAAAAATGTCAACTTCGTTGTTTCTTGACCGATTTCAATGAAACTGACATTGGTTATAGCTGACATAGAGTTATGAAGAAAAAAATATTTTCAATACAGGGTGATTCGTAAAAATGTCTACTTCGTTGTTTCTTGACCGATTTCAATGAAACTGACAGGGGTTATAGCTGACATAGAGTTATGAAGAAAAAAAATATTAAAAAATATTTTCATTACAGGGTGATTCGTAAAAATGTCAACTTCGTTGTTTCTTGACCGATTTCAATGAAACTGACAGGGGTTATAGCTGACATAGAGTTATGAAGAAAAAAAATATTAAAAAATATTTTCAATACAGGGTGATTCGTAAAAATGTCAACTTCGTTGTTTCTTGACCGATTTCAATGAAACTGACAGGGGTTATAGCTGACATAGAGTTATGAAGAAAAAAAATATTAAAAAATATTTTCAATACAGGGTGATTCGTAAAAATGTCAACTTCGTTGTTTCTTGACCGATTTCAATGAAACTGACAGGGGTTATAGCTGACATAGAGTTATGAAGAAAAAAAATATTTTCAATACAGGGTGATTCATAAAAATGTCAACTTCGTTGTTTCTTGACCGATTTCAATGAAACTAACAGGGGTTATAGCTAACATAGAGTTAGGAAGAAAAAAAATATTTTTAATACAGGGTGATTCCTAAAAATTTCAACTTCGTTGTTTCTTGACCGATTTCAATGAAACTGACATTGCTTATAGCTGACATAGAGTTATGAAGAAAAAAAATATTAAAAAATATTTTCAATACAGGGTGATTCGTAAAAATGTCAACTTCGTTGTTTCTTGACCGATTTCAATGAAACTAACAGGGGTTATAGCTAACATAGAGTTAGGAAGAAAAAAAATATTTTCAATACAGGGTGATTCCTAAAAATTTCAACTTCGTTGTTTCTTGACCGATTTCAATGAAACTGACATTGGTTATAGCTGACATAGAGTTATGAAGAAAAAAAATATTAAAAAATATTTTCAATACAGGGTGATTCGTAAAAATGTCTACTTCGTTGTTTCTTGACCGATTTCAATGAAACTGACAGGGGTTATAGCTGACATAGAGTTATGAAGAAAAAAAATATTAAAAAATATTTTCATTACAGGGTGATTCGTAAAAATGTCAACTTCGTTGTTTCTTGACCGATTTCAATGAAACTGACAGGGGTTATAGCTGACATAGAGTTATGAAGAAAAAAAATATTAAAAAATATTTTCAATACAGGGTGATTCGTAAAAATGTCAACTTCGTTGTTTCTTGACCGATTTCAATGAAACTGACAGGGGTTATAGCTGACATAGAGTTATGAAGAAAAAAAATATTAAAAAATATTTTCAATACAGGGTGATTCGTAAAAATGTCAACTTCGTTTTTTCTTGACCGATTTCAATGAAACTGACATTGGTTATAGCTGACATAGAGTTATGAAGAAAAAAAATATTTTCAATACAGGGTGATTCGTAAAAATGTCTACTTCGTTGTTTCTTGACCGATTTCAATGAAACTGACAGGGGTTATAGCTGACATAGAGTTATGAAGAAAAAAAATATTAAAAAATATTTTCAATACAGGGTGATTCGTAAAAATGTCAACTTCGTTGTTTCTTGACCGATTTCAATGAAACTGACATTGGTTATAGCTGACATAGAGTTGTGAAGAAAAAAAATATTTTCAATACAGGGTGATTCGTAAAAATGTCTACTTCGTTGTTTCTTGACCGATTTCAATGAAACTGACATTGCTTATAGCCGACATAGAGTTATGAAGAAAAAAAATATTAAAAAATATTTTCAATACAGGGTGATTCGTAAAAATGTCAACTTCGTTGTTTCTTGACCGATTGCAATGAAACTAACAGGGGTTATAGCTAACATAGAGTTAGGAAGAAAAAAAATATTTTCAATACAGGGTGATTCCTAAAAATTTCAACTTCGTTGTTTCTTGACCGATTTCAATGAAACTGACATTGGTTATAGCTGACATAGAGTTATGAAGAAAAAAAATATTAAAAAATATTTTCAATACAGGGTGATTCGTAAAAATGTCTACTTCGTTGTTTCTTGACCGATTTCAATGAAACTGACAGGGGTTATAGCTGACATAGAGTTATGAAGAAAAAAAATATTAAAAAATATTTTCAATACAGGGTGATTCGTAAAAATGTCAACTTCGTTGTTTCTTGACCGATTTAAATGAAACTGACATTGGTTATAGCTGACATAGAGTTATGAAGAAAAAAAATATTACAAAATATTTTCAATACAGGGTGATTCGTAAAAATATCAACTTCGTTGTTTCTTGACCGATTTAAATGAAACTGACATTGGTTATAGCTGACATAGAGTTATGAAGAAAAAAAATATTACAAAATATTTTCAATACAGGGTGATTCGTAAAAATGTCAACTTCGTTGTTTCTTGACCGATTTCAATGAAACTGACATTGGTTATAGCTGACATAGAGTTATGAAGAAAAAAAATATTTTCAATACAGGGTGATTCCTAAAAATGTCTACTTCGTTGTTTCTTGACCGATTTCAATGAAACTGACAGGGGTTATAGCTGACATAGAGTTATGAAGAAAAAAAATAATAAAAAATATTTTCAATACAGGGTGATTCGTAAAAATGTCAACTTCGTTGTTTCTTGACCGATTTCAATGAAACTGACATTGCTTATAGCTGACATAGAGTTATGAAGAAAAAAAATATTAAAAAATATTTTCAATACAGGGTTATTCGTAAAAATGTCAACTTCGTTGTTTCTTGACCGATTTCAATGAAACTGACATTGGTTATAGCTGACATAGAGTTATGAAGAAAAAAAATATTTTCAATACAGGGTGATTCCTAAAAATGTCTACTTCGTTGTTTCTTGACCGATTTCTATGAAACTGACAGGGGTTATAGCTGACATAGAGTTATGAAGAAAAAAAATATTTTGATAACTAATTTTATTTAATATACATTTTTTTTCATGCAGGCTAAACGCAGGGGGGGTTTTGGGGGTTCAAACCCCCCGAAATTTTTGAAATGAGAAATTAAAGATTCATTTTCGTGAAAAGAAAAACATTGTGTCATTTTCGTGCCATAGGAAAAAAAACAAGTTCTTCTATTTCTTTTTAAAAATATCGCATCGAGAAAATCAGTCGAGAAACCCTGAAAAATTGTTTCAGTTTCTATCGTTTCTCGAGTGTTTTGACGCATGCGTCAAATATGAACATGGGTCCATATTTCAATATTATTATGGCCCAAAAATAGGATTTTCCTCTGGAACAATTTTCTTAAAAATTCACAAAAATTTGAAGCTTTGTTTAGGACTATTGTACTTACTTACCCAAACAGGGATATTTAATAAATTATGAAGTTAGAGCAAAAGTAAACGACTTTATTTTTTTACCATAATTTCCTTAAATTCCAACAAAACTTACAAAATAGAGTTAAGCTCTTTAAATCTAAAAAAAAACTCCCATAAGACTGTTTTAGCCCATAAGAGGTTATAGCATTTTTCAAATGTCAAACTAATTACATTCTGTATCTAGATCAATTTAACACTTAGCTCATTATAAAACGCTACACGTCAGTTTTAGTCTTCACAATCCCATAACAAGAGCTAAAGTTTTTAAATGTCGATTGAACCTGTGTTTTAATTGAATTACATAGAAGTGTGTTCTTTTCCTAAAGAAAGTTTGATTCTGTTCCTGTTTCTTTCATTTCTTTAATTTGAATCAAATTTTCGGTTTGGTGTTAGAATAAAGAGGGGGATTAAAAATCTTAGTTTATTGTATCGAACAATACATCGCTTTTTACAGATCGGAGCGATTAAATTAAAACTTGAAGTGAATTATGAAGAGAACCTTGTTTAAATGGTGAAAGTACCATACGTATGGATATACTCTTGTGAAATTTCATGTATTTATTGAATACATTGTTTCAATACGAGTACCTAGTAATAAAATAAGATATCTATGAAAATCTCATATTTTTTTCAACCCCCCCGAAATTTTTTCTGCGTTCGCCCCTGCTTTTATGACTTGCAGTTGTTTCGATATTAATTTACTTAAAATAATTGATATTAAACCGTACTTTCATAGTTCATTATTTTCTACGGCTGACTTGTTGCATACAGGTTTTTTTTTTTAATAAAAAATCTTAAATTTTCAATTTTTGCATTCATTACTACCAAATTTCATCATTCTACAACAATCAGAAGTGCTCTATATAATTGATAACAATTGTGAGACAAATGGGTGGATGCCACGCCCCCTGAATGATAAATCTCCAATTTCAATTTTTTTTTCTTTGAAGGCATTGCAAGCCCTACCTTTGTACCAAATTTCATCATTCTACAACAATCAGAAATGCTCCATATAATTAATAACAATTCTGAGGAAGAGGGCAACAAAAGTTTTATACCTACAACCACAGATAATAAACTATTATTATTATCTGTGCTACACTAATTTTCTGCTTTTAAGTTCCGAAAAAAAATCCTCAGAAAAATCCCTCTCAAATTCACAAACCTTCTGAAAAACGAATTTAACCGGAAATATTATATGCACGAACCATTTTCTTTCGATGAGTTCTATATTGTTCGGGAAGGAATTTCGGTCAAGAAACAACGAAGTTGACATTTTTACGAATCACCCTGTATTGAAAATATTTTTTTTCTTCCTAACTCTATGTTAACTATAACCCCTTTTAGTTTCATTGAAATCGGTCAAGAAACAACGAAGTTGACATTTTTACGAATCACCCTGTATTGAAAATATTTTTTAATATTTTTTTTCTTCATAACTCTATGTCAGCTATAACCAATGTCAGTTTCATTGAAATCGGTCAAGAAACAACGAAGTTGAAATTTTTAGGAATCACCCTGTATTGAAAATATTTTTTTTCTTCCTAACTCTATGTTAGCTATAACCCCTGTTAGTTTCATTGAAATCGGTCAAGAAACAACGAAGTTGACATTTTTACGAATCACCCTGTATTGAAAATATTTTTTAATATTTTTTTTCTTCATAACTCTATGTCAGCTATAACCAATGTCAGTTTCATTGAAATCGGTCAAGAAACAACGAAGTTGAAATTTTTAGGAATCACCCTGTATTGAAAATATTTTTTTTCTTCCTAACTCTATGTTAGCTATAACCCCTGTTAGTTTCATTGAAATCGGTCAAGAAACAACGAAGTTGACATTTTTATGAATCACCCTGTATTGAAAATATTTTTTTTCTTCATAACTCTATGTCAGCTATAACCCCTGTCAGTTTCATTGAAATCGGTCAAGAAACAACGAAGTTGACATTTTTACGAATCACCCTGTATTGAAAATATTTTGTAATATTTTTTTTCTTCATAACTCTATGTCAGCTATAACCCCTGTCAGATTCATTGAAATCGGTCAAGAAACAACGAAGTTGACATTTTTACGAATCACCCTGTATTGAAAATATTTTTTAATATTTTTTTTCTTCATAACTCTATGTCAGCTATAACCAATGTCAGTTTCATTTAAATCGGTGAAGAAACAACGAAGTAGACATTTTTACGAATCACCCTGTATTGAAAATATTTTTTAATATTTTTTTTCTTCATAACTCTATGTCAGCTATAACCAATGTCAGTTTCATTGAAATCGGTCAAGAAACAACGAAGTTGAAATTTTTAGGAATCACCCTGTATTGAAAATATTTTTTTTCTTCCTAACTCTATGTTAGCTATAACCCCTGTTAGTTTCATTGAAATCGGTCAAGAAACAACGAAGTTGACATTTTTACGAATCACCCTGTATTGAAAATATTTTTTAATATTTTTTTTCTTCATAACTCTATGTCAGCTATAAGCAATGTCAGTTTCATTGAAATCGGTCAAGAAACAACGAAGTTGAAATTTTTAGGAATCACCCTGTATTAAAAATATTTTTTTTCTTCCTAACTCTATGTTAGCTATAACCCCTGTTAGTTTCATTGAAATCGGTCAAGAAACAACGAAGTTGACATTTTTATGAATCACCCTGTATTGAAAATATTTTTTTTCTTCATAACTCTATGTCAGCTATAACCCCTGTCAGTTTCATTGAAATCGGTCAAGAAACAACGAAGTTGACATTTTTACGAATCACCCTGTATTGAAAATATTTTGTAATATTTTTTTTCTTCATAACTCTATGTCAGCTATAACCCCTGTCAGATTCATTGAAATCGGTCAAGAAACAACGAAGTTGACATTTTTACGAATCACCCTGTATTGAAAATATTTTGTAATATTTTTTTTCTTCATAACTATATGTCAGCTATAACCAATGTCAGTTTCATTTAAATCGGTGAAGAAACAACGAAGTAGACATTTTTACGAATCACCCTGTATTGAAAATATTTTTTAATATTTTTTTTCTTCATAACTCTATGTCAGCTATAACCAATGTCAGTTTCATTGAAATCGGTCAAGAAACAACGAAGTTGAAATTTTTAGGAATCACCCTGTATTGAAAATATTTTTTTTCTTCCTAACTCTATGTTAGCTATAACCCCTGTTAGTTTCATTGAAATCGGTCAAGAAACAACGAAGTTGACATTTTTACGAATCACCCTGTATTGAAAATATTTTTTAATATTTTTTTTCTTCATAACTCTATGTCAGCTATAAGCAATGTCAGTTTCATTGAAATCGGTCAAGAAACAACGAAGTTGAAATTTTTAGGAATCACCCTGTATTAAAAATATTTTTTTTCTTCCTAACTCTATGTTAGCTATAACCCCTGTTAGTTTCATTGAAATCGGTCAAGAAACAACGAAGTTGACATTTTTATGAATCACCCTGTATTGAAAATATTTTTTTTCTTCATAACTCTATGTCAGCTATAACCCCTGTCAGTTTCATTGAAATCGGTCAAGAAACAACGAAGTTGACATTTTTACGAATCACCCTGTATTGAAAATATTTTTTAATATTTTTTTTCTTCATAACTCTATGTCAGCTATAACCCCTGTCAGTTTCATTGAAATCGGTCAAGAAACAACGAAGTTGACATTTTTACGAATCACCCTGTATTGAAAATATTTTCTTTCTTCATAACTCTATGTCAGCTATAACCCCTGTCAGTTTCATTGAAATCGGTCAAGAAACAACGAAGTTGACATTTTTACGAATCACCCTGTATTGAAAATATTTTTAATATTCTTTTTCTTCATAACTCTATGTCCAGCTATAACCAATGTCAGTTTCATTGAAATCGGCCAAGAAACAACGAAGTTGACATTTTTATGAACCACCCTTCTCCTATTTTTATATTATTTGTTACTCCACTGGCTTTTATATGTGCTACACCAATTTCCTGCTTTTAAGTTCCGCAAAAAAATCCTCGCAGAAAATCCCTCTCAAATTCACAAACCTTCTGAAAAACTATTTTGACCGAAATTATTAAATGCACGAACCATTTTCTCCGATGGAATTTTTAATTCCATATCCGGGATGAGTTGTCCGTGGGATGAGTTGTCTTGGGACCAGTTTGGTCTTGGGATGAATTGCGTGGGATGAGTTGTCTTGGGACCAGTGGTTCTGGGATGGGCTGCGTTGACCCGGGTACTGACGTGCTTACCAACCGAAAGATAAGTACTGAATGAGGAGAATATAAGGAAAACAAATGCAACAACGGTGATCTCGTTTGATATTGAACAAAAAGGAATGAAAGTATACGGTTGGATATTGAACAAAAACTAAAATTAATTGGATATTGAACAAAATATAAATGAAGGAAGTACATACGCATATTGAACAAAACATCCAAAATTGTGGATATTGGACAAGATAGAAATTAAATAAAAATTTTTTTTAGGTATACTAATAATTGTTCAATATAATACAAAAAAGATGAAAGGCAGTTTATTGAACAAAAATGACATGACAAGTCGTTGAAAAAGTGTCATATTGAACAAAACAGTTCTCTGTAACTTAAAAACTAAAAGAGATAGAACAAAATGGTTTGCGCCAAACGAAAGAGCGTCCCAAAATTATGAAGACTGCATACCTAACTCAATTTCGTAAAAAATGGCCTTTAGAACAAGATAGCATCCAGCCGACGATAAATATCCAAAATAAAAACATTTATTTCTTCAATTGTTTTGACATTTCACCGAACAACTGGATTGCCATTCTTTTTGTTCTAGTTTTGTTTCTTTATTCATTCCATTCTGGATATTCTAGATAAACATTTCGTCTATTCCATCCATTCTATTCCTTATCCGGAATAAATAAAGAAACACACTCTATATATAACACTTATTACAGTTTAGATTGGCCGCGTTCAATCCATTACGTTAACATCTGAAAATTCAGAATTTTTGGAGCTTCTGATTGGCCAGCTGTCATAAAAAGTTAAATGACTTTTAGTGACTTTTAGTTACGTTATTAGTTACGTTTAAGCCCTAACTACATTGGCCACTTTTTGCAAAATTACAAAAGTAAAAATATTTTTATTCCAGCTAGCGCGTTTTTTTGTGAAAAAGAATATACACATTTTATTTTTAAACCAAAATGTAGGCTTTCTGCATCATTTTTATAAGTTTTCCTGTGAGAAACACTATCCTAAAATGAGTTTCAAAATTTTCACTTTTGTACTTTTTCACTTTCTTGGCTTAGTTAAGACTTTATTCGTAAATTTCAAACAAGAAAATTTCGTCTGGAAATTCGGATGACAGTTGTTTGTGGTGGGGGAAGTGTAAAAGAGCTGAAGTGCTACAATAAAAAGTTGAACTTTATGATTTTCGGTGTGGTTGATTTGTGCTTATAAGTTCTTATAATAAAATTGTAATACTTACTTATTTGAATGAAAGAACTTTTTGTTAATTATTTAGTGACGCTTTGAATAAAAGGAATGAATTTCTTACAAAAGTGTTCCCATAATTCTCCATCGGATTCTGGAACAATTTTGTATTCAAGTTAAAACAAATTACTGCAAAATAACAAACAATTTTAATGAAATTTAGTGTTGCTAATCTTTTTACATAAAATTTCATCTACAAAGCTCCTGCTAAATTATCAATTAACGAATATATAAAGTTCTCTTTTATTTCGCTTCAATGCATATTCTCTAAGTAAAAACAGTAATTTGGCACAATGGCTTTTGACTGAATTTTCAGATTGTTTTTGCGTTCAACGAAAAAAATCTGAAGTTTCAGATTCTGAAATTTAAGAATTCCTGATAAACGGGCCATTTTTTTGTTTGGTTATGCGAGTACGAATACGAAAACAATTTCAATTCTATCTCTCTTTCTTTCCTTTTGTTTAAAAAAGACACAAATTGTGTGGGAAGTACAAGAACTGTCAAATTCAATTTTCTTCAAAAAAAACTGTTATACATATTGAGAATCCACTATCCAGTGTTTTATAGAGATCAGTGTTAACAACAAGTATTACAAACAAGACGAAGGCCCCGCAATGCCCCATTAAGCGAGCTGATGGCAGACATTTACCTCAATTACTACGAAAACAAATATATATTATCAAACCTAAACACACAACGACAAAAAATAATATTTTATGCCAGGTACGTTGACGACACTTTTTCATATTTCATGGAATACTTCGACAAATTGACATTTAAAAAAAAATACATGAACAAACTAAACAGCAATATAAAATTCACAGCCGAAACGGAAACAAGTAACTTAATTACTTTTTTGGATCTCAACATCTACAATAACAACAAAAGACTAGAACATAGACCAAAACAGAATAAAGGACCCGACCTATAGAATCCGTCGCATGCGTTGCGTCGACGTACACAACTGACAGCTCGATTAAATACACACGTCCCTTCAAGCAAATTCACTGACCCAACTTTCTCGGTCCTTCTTGGATCTTTGCTAAACTGGGTGTTTCACGCATTTTCCAACACCTTTGTTTAGTTCATCTTTGCAAGTGGAGTAGCGAAGACGTAGTTCTTTTTTTTCTCTTTTCTTCTATTTTCTTATAAAGAATGGCCGCTTTATTGTAGGTAGAAGGTAGAACTCAAGTGGGGAAGTGCTTTTTTTTGCGATTCATTTTGGATACTTTTTGGTCTCGGTTTTCGCTGAGTATGGTGAACTCTCAAGGCTGTTTCACAGTGCGACGAGAAAACGAGACGTCAGCGTGAAGAGATCTCTTCGCAGTTTCTTTCTCTTAAAAAAGAATTTTAAACAGTGAAATAATACATAATCAAGCATTTCTCGTCGTCTCGTCACGTCATAAAGTTCGAAAAATTGAAAAAAAAAAAAAAAAACGCAACGTGACGACGAAAAATTCTTTATTATGTATTATTTCGTTGTTTTAAAGAGAGAACAACTGTGAAGAGATCTCGTCACGCTGACGTCTCGTTTTCTCGTCGCATTGTGAAACAGCCTTCACTCTCACAATACATGCGCAAGTGGGTCAGTGGTGATTCTAATTTCCATACTAATTTGAGCCGACAAACGCAATTTTGCGGATCCGTATTTGGATCCGTGCGCAGAGTCCTCCATAGGTTTTTGACTACGTGTGCGAATCCAAAAAGGAGTCTTTTGCTTAAAGGGGTTCTTATGAGAAGTGACGCATGCACCGGACGCAACGCAAAAAGTAGCTGAACATTTAACTTTTCTCTCCGACAGGTCTATTGACATCAATTGTCAATAGTAGGTTTGTTCGATGATGGCATTGCATTTGGTTCATTGCTGTTCGCTGAACTCGTTCTAATTAGATTTGTTCACTCTAGTTTAATAAAGTGAGTTTTTTCTACGCGCATAAAAATTCGCGTAAACATCAATTTTTTTTAATTTTGCAAGAGTGGGTTGATTATTTATTTTATAGATAACGTGTACACAGATAGGTACATTTATTCGAGTATAAAATGAGCGTGAATAGACAGGGTAGACGAAACAACTTTTTCATGCTTGCGGAATCGGACCCTAGCTTCTGTACTTTTGTAACAAATCGATATACACGACAAAACTGACAAAATGTTACTGTCTGAAAATTTTAGCCATATTTCCTTTATCGTGTAAGTCTGCAACAATAAGGAAAAACACAAAGAAGAAAGGTCGATAACTCTGCAATTTTGTAAACTATTGCAAAATACAAGCGAATATGAGCTTGCTCACTATTTTCTTTATTTTGTCCATTATTTTGCTAATTTTGTGACGTTTGTCCAGCATACGCATACAAATTATAAAATAAAGCTTTTAAGTTCTATGAAATCCACTGACCTTCCTCAGTGCGCAATAGGCTCGAAAAATCGAACGCACTTACACTTAGTAATTTGAATTAAGCTGTCAAAACAACGCAACGTATCCATTGGGTCACCCCTATCCGTTGCATAAGTCAATGTCAACGGATCGGTTGCCGCAACGCATGCGGCGGACTCTTTGGGTCGGGCCCAAAACGCACAGCATATGATGGACAACAACTACAATTGAGACGAGCTTAAAACCATTACGTATATGCAAAAAAGGGACAAAACTAGACGCACTATAAGGCCAGGCGCGCACATGCAACTAAACAGTTTGGTTTCGATTTTGCGCGCCAGTTTATGTGCGCGGACTTTCATATAATTCTATAGTACTCAAAATCGAAACCAAACTGTTTAGTTGTATGTGCGCGCCTGGCCTAAGAGTACGAAATTTACAAAGCTTACAAGACGGAAGAAGACAAAATACATACTAAATGACAAATTTACTATAAAAACCAACACACTTTATAACACAGCAATCAACTACCAAAACAGGCAAACTTAACAAAATGAAAGAACATCTACACACAACCACAAGCAACAACCAACAACACCAAGATATAACAATCAAAAAAGTTTAGCAAAGGAACAATCCGAGTCAATACATTTAAGCCCGATGATGATTCTATGAAACCGAAACGCGTCGCAATATTTAAATTATTTAATGTTGTGAAACAATAAATAAATAAATATAATTTATTTTTATTATAAAAAAATTTTAGTTTTTTAAATTTTTATTTTATAATTTATTCAAAATCGATTTTATGTTTGTTAAGCACCAAACCAAACGAAAAAAATAAAATCACGACTACGCAAATTCTTAAGGGTGGTGTTTTGAATTTTTTTAAAAAGTTGCATTTGGAGCTCGAGTTCGAAAACTTGGATTATGAATCTTAGAAGTGTTAAAAAAAAAACTTTAAGAAAATCAGAATTACCATATTTTGCGCAAGTTCTCCCTCCTATGAGACGAATAAATTGATTAAACTATTTAAATTATTAAAAATAATTTATATTTACTACATCTGCAACTATTTATTTAAAGTTTGTTTGAATTGTTAATCAGAACTAAAGAAAGCTTTTTTTTTTAACGTTTATTTTCAGTATGAATACTATACGGATCTGGCAAACACCGCTGGTGTAAAGAATATTGATATTGTCATGGCAAAACTTCATGATGTCAGCAGTGGACGATTTTTAGATGATTTAGTCAATTTTAGAAATGACATTTTTAGACTTGTGGATGAAACTTCTTTTATAAAAATTAACTAAATTAATACGTAACGCCGATTAAATTCGTATGCACAAAAGTTAATGTTTGTGTATTAATAAGAACTTTATATACGGTGACTCAGCAGTTTGTAACACCCCAATTTTTTCATCATTCGAAGAGCACTTAATAGAAGAACATAACCCTAAGTTTCTGCACTGGTGGAATTAGCCTTTCGGTCATTTTTTTATTAGTCAGTATGTATTAATTGGTTAGGTTTTGGTTACAGCTCCGCACACTATGGAATTTTTATCGGCTTCACTATGAGAATATATAAAACTGTGCACACTACAACGATTCGGCCGATAAATAAGTCTGATATGAAACACTATTGCCTTCAAAGTATCGGCAAACTATTGGCCGACTAGCTCCTAGCTGATCAATATTGAGCTCTTCTATGCGCACAAGCTACCAGTTACTGAGTTGATTTTTTAGATATTTTTTTTAATTTTTTCAGCTTTAGACAGATGCTTCCGAGTTACTTTCATTTTGGATATTTAGCCAACGTAGCGTTAAAAAATATTTATTAAAATAACCAAAAAACTTATCGAAAAACAAATTAGAACTGCATCTACGGAATAAAGAAACAACAACTGCGAAAAAATTCTAAAGACGTGTAAGCAACAAATATCCCCAACGTATTTACTATTGAGATCATTAAGAAAAAGATAAGGATTTTTGTTTTATTTTTTGTTTCCCTAAAATTTTTATTTAGAGATATCAATGGACTTCAATTGGGATACTGGACATTCGCTGTATAAACATTCGTTTTACTGGACGTCGAATGTATTCTTACGTACTTGAAATTATGGAACTGCCCAATCCTCCAAAGCTTTTTATCGAAACATCAATTGTAAATTTGATAGAGAAAGTGGAAAATGGAAATAAATTATGAGGTGAAGCAGTACTGACCCGATTGGTATCAGTTTAGTGCCGAGGATAAATGAAAACGAGCTACTTTCGGTACCATTCGACCATCATGTATCGCGTAAAATTTTCCATTCAATAACCTTTCACAGTTAATATGATATGATCTCGGTTTTTCATCCTCCGCTTCCGCAATGATTGCATTTCCAGAAAATTTTGCACTATCTGCCATTTTGCGACTGCTCTACCAAATATACTGAGCAGTAGTCCAACAGTTGGTCTAGTGTGCGGACTCACTCTAGGGCTGGCAACGAGACCCGAGACGAGACCGTATTTTTGATACCGCTGGTCTCGGTGGTCTCGGCGGTCCCATGAGCTGTCAAAATCCATCGAAGGATGGTTCCGATTTAAATGGATTAGAAAACCTCTACAAAATTCAAATTTTAACTCAGAAAATTAGAAATTTTTCTGATTTTATTTTTAGCTCCGGATTTTGGGTGACATTTGGAAAAAAAAATATTACTTAAACCTCAAAAAGTTCCTTGCCTTTATTTAAAACCATGAACTGTTAAAATCCATTGCAGTAATGCCAATGTAAAATATTTCAGTAACGTATGGCCCAATCACTTATACGGTAGTTTGGCCCCTGATCTTGTCTCGTAGCGAGCCATACTGACTACCAATACCAACCCAAATATTTAATCGGCCCATTGTGCGCACTAGCAGCCCAACCCGACGGTCGATATAAAATCTATAATTTGCGGACTGCGGGGCTCTTAGTTCTACAAAAAAGATTGTGAGCAAAAACTGTGGATTTAATTATATTATTTTTTGTTAAGAACATTTTTACATTTTATTTTAACATCCGGCGAGTAAACTGACGTTTCATTTCACTCGCCTACTTACTCACTTTTACTAGCTAAGGCCGTGTGTGAATTGGATTAAATTTGATCCCAAAATTAAATTTTGACACTATTGAGGTGAATATAAGACGTCAAAATTTAACATGGTCCGGGGGCACGTTAAATTTGTGCTGCTAGATTAAATTTTGAAGTTTACCAGCACCCACGAAAGGTTTTGTTTTTGTTTTCATGTGCAAAGAAAGAACATGTTCAATGAAGATGCATTAATAGGTAAGTCAAAATATAATTAAATGATTTCACTCTAAAAATATTAGGAAAAAGTTCAAAGCCAATTTGTATAATCTTGTTTCTAGAGCCAAAATGAAGACTCTTGGATCCTTGCTTGCAAAGAAGTAGAAGCTAGAAGTAGAACATTGTTTGTTCTCTTGGTTACAACTTCTTTTGCGCTACGAGTTGAGTTTGATTTGACGCAGAATAGAACCCCGAATCTGGTGATTAAAATGAAATTCTTGGAAAAACACATCGTTCTGAATGAAAAGTCTCCATACAAAAGGTCATTACATCTCAAAGATGAATGGATTGATCTCCTTTATTCATCTGAAGAACAACATTCGCTAATTGTAGCGATGATAACGAACATTTAATAATTAAAAAAAGTTGTCAGCTCAGTGTGACCACCACAAGCGGCCAGAGTTTTTTGCGTCTTGTGTTTTTATTCTGCAACTGCTTGCAACAGAATACGAACCATAAGCGTTCTTTATAACAGGCTCAGGGTAAGAGCACTCTCTTTGAACTCATTAGAATGGGCGTTTTATTTTTTGACTCGCGAAATTTATTACAAAAAATGTGTTCTACTTTTTTCCAAAACTCGTGGACGGAAGAAAAATATGAGAATTAAAAAAATCCCATTTAATTGAATTCACACATCAAAAAGATGAAATTGTATTCACCACTGCAGAAACGTCAAAATTTAATGTGGGATCAAATTTAATCGAAATTTTAAACGAATTCACACACGGCCTAAATCGGTTTTCAATGAAAAGTGAGTCATCTCACTCACTCGCCGCGGTTTCGAATTAGCTAAATCTCGGCACTGGATCGATTCTAATGACTATACCCATAGTCCATTTTCCTGAGGGTAAATTGCTTTCCTTGATTACGTTAGTCGTTAGTTTGATATCCCTTTCTATCTGTTGCCATTTGGGACGATTTTGAAGTATGTCAGATACTCTGTTTTCCAGCGCTTTCAGTACTCTTGTATTTAAGATTGTAAGTTTTGCCAGCATGACAACCGATTGGGTGGCATATCCAAGGTTGGCTCTGGTACAGCTGCATAAGATTCGCCTAGAAAGAAATGAGCAGGTGTTAGTGGGTCTAAGTCAGAATCAGAGATTTGGAGGTTTGTCCCGTTATCGGAATACATATTTCAGGGTTTTCCACGACGGGCCACAAACCGACGAAAGGCAGTCAGAAATGCTTCGATCGTTAAGTCACTAACGAGTTCGAGGTGTATTGCTTTTGACAGTAGGCACACAAACAATGATATATGTATAGCACTTCGAAAATGTTGATTTACGACCTTATTTGGTTTTAAAGGTAGATAGACCGGCATAATCACAACCACATTGCGCGAATGGTTTTCTTATGAGAATGCATTGTGGAGGAAGGTTTCCCATTTGCTGGGTTATGGTAGCATTACGTTGCCGAAAATAGTCTATACAATCATGCGTTATTTTTCGAAGAAGATTACGGCAACCGATTACCCAATATTCTTGCCTTATTAAAGCGAATAGAGTCGATACACCCGGGTTTAGAAATCGAATGTGTGCATCAACGAGAATGAGTCTTGTAACGATGTGTTCCTTTGGCAAGATTATTGGATGTTTTGCATTATACGAAATGTCTGCATGTTCGATTCTACCACCAATGCGAAGGATATTTTGATCATCTAATAATGGAGCTAAATCAATTGATTTGCAATTTTTAGCGAAAAAATCATGTTTTTTATAAAATTGTACATGGTCACCAAAATACCGATCTTGTAACCATCTTATGATACGATTTTTAGCTTCGAAGATCTCATTTGGGGCGAAAAACACCGAGGAACGTTTCTGCCTACGAAAACGATCAATAACGCGATTGATTTGGGCAACAGTTCTGACCAGAATATACCACGACGATATTCGACTCGACTGACTTTCAAAAGGGTGCTCTTCGTAGGTTGTTAGATACGATGTTGGTGGCGGTTCCTTCCCTTTAACAGTAGAGTGTGGATCATCTTCTACCTTATGGTATGATTGGCCAGTGCTCGGAACCTTTTCGAAGCCAATACGTATCTGTTCACCAAAGCGGGTGCTCGAGAAGTTGTGATGGCGGGATGCCACGCGACGCACAATTGGCCAAGGTTGCACTCTGACCGTACATGGAACCATCTGTTTCTTGGAATCGTGTTAAGAATTTCTGAAGTCCGATTTCCAACGATGACATTCCAACGACGTGGAGGACATGACAACCAAGATAAGACGGCCTAAGAATCGGACCAGGCACAAACGTCGGAGAATTTTATATAGAGTTCCAATAAAGGCCAAGCACTTTGAACCACGTATCCGCGTCAGAATCTAGGCAAACGTTTGAACTAGCGGCAGGACGTTTGTATGGAATTAGTTCAAAACAATTCCTCTGCCACTTGCTGAGTTCCATACCGCATTTAGATAAAAGTTTAACAAGTGATTTTTGTTTAGATAGCGCTTCACAGTCCCCACACGATGCATTGGAAATCCGAATCTTTATCCGACACCCAAATTGGCGGAACATTTTCACGATGTCGGCGGTAAAAACGAATTGGTGACGGCGAAAACGCAAACAAACTGCAAAAAGGTTCCTTTGAATATGTGGGCCTATCATCAACGAACCATTCAAAGAGTGACCGTGCGAATCCTTGAAGGACCCATAAAAAACGACTTGAAGTTTGGTCTATGTACTGTCTGGCTTTAGCACAGCGTGGTGGGGCAAGTAAAAAAACATTGGGGTTGTTGATATCCGAGTTTGGAACTTTTGTCATATATCCTAAAGCCAAATATTCATTTAGGAATGAAGAGTAATTCTCAAAGAATTTTTCGTTGTTGGAAAACTTCTTTTCCATTGATTTGAGTCGCAAAAGAGCCCCATTCAACGATTCAGCAAAATTTGGAGGCAATTTGGAAGGAAGGTCAACTGTATACTTCCCATTTAAGTCACGGCTATGAATCCGGAGAAAATTTTCTTCTTTTTCTTGATCCTCTTTCGAAGCGATGGATTTGGGATCAACTTCCTCTATTGTCCAAAACGCCTGCAAGATTGAGTCAACGTCTAAAGTGACGGGGTATGACAGAATATGCGAATAGCTAATGGTTGGCAATTGTCCAGCTAACACCCAACCGAAAACCGTTTTTGTGCTATAGGGTAGCCCTTTTTACCATAAACGACGCTTCCGAGGAGAATTTCCCAAACCTTATCAGCTCCTAAAAAAATGTCGACTGATGAAGATTTATTAAACGCAGGATAAGCTAAATCCAACGGAGTTAAATGGTCCCAGTCTTCAGCAATGAATGAAGTGGTTGGCAAGTTTGAAGTCACGCTTGTATTAACCGAAATACAGAATAAATCAGAGCGTGAAGCTATAACCAACGATAAAAGGCCTATGGATTTACCAGCACTGGTAGATCCAATACCGTTTATGGGTATACGAGCGTTTCTTCGTTTGAGTCCAAGCCGTTGAGCACAAGACTCTGTGACAAAAGAATCCTGTGAGCCTGAGTCTATGAGGATCCGAACAACCTGATATACACCGTTTATATCTTGTACCTTGCCGATAGCAGTTGAAAGTGAAGTCTGAGGGACATAATCATTGATATTAAGCGAATGGTTGTTTACAGCAAATGCGTTTGAAGTCGAAGGAGTGCTTGAAGGGAACGAACTCTCGAATTGGGCCTCCATTGAATGAATTACTAACCGATGTGTTAGCAGGATGAACTTTCTTACGGTTCATGTACACCGAATCGTCGTGCACTAAACTATGGTGACGGGATTTGAAAGCTGAACAACGAAATTTGGATGAGCATCGATTTGAAGAATGCCCGGGTCGCAAGCAATTAAAACAAATTTTATTAGATTTAACGAAATCTCTTCGAAATTTGACTCTCATGCTAAGAAAATCTGGACATTGAGATAGCCCATGAGAACCGCTGCACTTTATGCATAAAGACGGAGTTGTATGAATACTTTTCACACCTGAGTATTTCGACCTATGGTTTTCACGGGTGCTAGTGTGAGCACTTTCCAATGCATCCAATGCATCTAGAAACTCGGTAAGAGAAGGGTTGTCTACGGTGGAACTATCCTCCGACCATTCTTTACGGGTTTCAGGGCCCAGCTTATTAAGTAAAAGGTAAATAATCCAAGGATCTCTGTTTAGCGAATTTATTGCTGTAAGACCTCTAAAAATTTCATCCGCGCCGTTAGAAATTTTGCGCGAATTGTTGACACTCGAAACATCTGTGCATGGTGATTCTATGAAGGTTTTTATATACCCGTTTATAATATAGCGAGGACGATCAAAACGTTTCACAAACCTGTCCCATGCTTCCTCGTAGGTGGAATTTGTAAGCGGCAGATGATTGAGAGGACCTAACGCAGTACTACGAAGGCAAGACTTTAAAAAGAGGTACTTTTGTATCGGAGAAAATTTGTTTTATCATGAACGGCACTTAAACATATCCCTAAAGGATGGCCATTCATGATATTCCCCGAAAAAAGGTTTTATTTTCGGAAGAAAGAAATCCGATTTAGCCTGCGACGATTTTGATTTCCCTAAGGAGTCAAGTAGAATCTTTTGTTGATCAGCCAATTGGCCAACGACGTCTCTTCTCTTTTCCAGTTTTTCCCTTTCTCGTATAGCAAAACAAAGAACCGATTGCACTACCAAATACTTGGTCTCGAACTCATCATAATCTGGAGGAGGATCTACGTAACCTTCCTGTTCCGCAAACTCGTACATACACGTCTGAGAAGCATTAAATTCGTCCCATAAACATGTTGCCTCAGACGAGCGTACGTCTAAGTCACTTAGTGAAACCTTGTCATCTATAGATTCCGTGAAATTTTTCAGCTTGGTCAAGGAAGCTTTAAGATGACCTCGAAGTAACCGAAGAGCAGCAAGTGAAGGAGTATCAGGCATTTTGAGAATAATGGAAACCCAGGAAATTTTACAAAAACTGAACTCTAATTGATTCCACAAATATAATGAATATAATGATTGATGACGAAATTCTAGATGGAGTCTTAGAGCAAAGGCAAAAAGTTGCGAACATGTGAGAAAAATAAGCGCCGAACAACACGTGAAAATGCTAGATTAAATCCAGAAAAAGATAAATGTGGCACAAACGGAATTTAATGACGAAATTTCGGCGAAATTATTGGTATTCCAAGCCAGGTATGAAAGCAGCGAAATAATCCAATGGAGCAACAAACAAAAAAAATTAGGTAGGCGAAATTCAGTTAAGTAGGTACACGATTGCACAAAATTTTCAGCTCCGAAATTTAATTAGCATGGACTGTAGCACGAATTATAGAAAAAAAATCCACAAAAAGAAAAAATCCGGAATTTTTTGAAACGAATCAACAATCGAAAGGGCAAACCAGGTAATTTAATGACGAAATGCAATTATGTGCAGCAGCAAGAAGAAAAAAATTAACGAATTACCACTTTATAATAACAAATTTATTAACCTTTAAAGATGTTACCTTGAGTGTGGTCTAGATCCAAGTGACCGAGGAACAAATAATTTAGCATGATTAAAAAGAAAAACAGTAAAGGTCGAACTATAATAGGTGGACGCTATCGGAAACTAATGTCATAAACGAACGAAAAATTTCTTTCCGAAACGTCAAATGCACACGTAAACCATAATGCACGAGAGATTCGAGACTAGTTTACTACAACAATTTACATGTAGCTGTCAATTTTCTTCCGTAAGGTGCGCTCGAGAAGCGCTCTTCCCCTCCGAAAGCAAAAATGAACGAAAATGAACGAAACGTAACAAAACGCAATTATGTGTGCGTCTATTGAATTACTTGTATTCGTGTGGTTTCGTACGGCTGCGTATGCTGCGTTCCAACAATTATAGTTCTACCTTAAGTATAACACTTTTTACATTACATTTTAAGAGAGCATAAACAGCTAGGCATAGAAAACAAATTCAATAAGGTTGACAGCTATGCTTGACAAATAGCGAAAGAAAAATAAAATAAAATAAAATATTAACTGTTAATACATTAACGAAATTAAGCAAATTGAATAAACGATAAGGAAATTAATAAAGTAATATTAATCAGATCAATTTTAAAACACATAATGATAATAAATTATGAGGAAAAACTTGAAGCAAATTATAAATAATAGTTTCCATTCTCAAACAGGAATGATATACAAAATATATTTATTATTTATTTGGCAAGATAAGAAAACCGTACATTTAAATAGTTTAATTTTAAAATGGTATGTAGCAAGGCAACTCTATACGAGTTATTCATTGACGGTGTTCATTTTGGCCTCACTTCAGGCGACTCGTTTTGAAGTGAAAACAATCTGAACACCGTCATTGAATAACAAATTTCCCAAACCTTATCAGCTCCTAACAAAATGTCGACTGATGAAGATTTATTAAACGCAGGATAAGCTAAATCCAACGGAGTTAAATGGTCCCAGTCTTCAGCAATGAATGAAGTGGTTGGCAAGTTTGAAGTCACGCTTGTATTAACCGAAATACAGAATAAATCAGAGCGTGAAGCTATAACCAACGATAAAAGGCCTATGGATTTACCAGCACTGGTAGATCCAATACCGTTTATGGGTATACGAGCGTTTCTTCGTTTGAGTCCAAGCCGTTGAGCACAAGACTCTGTGACAAAAGAATCCTGTGAGCCTGAGTCTATGAGGATCCGAACAACCTGATATACACCGTTTATATCTTGTACCTTGCCGATAGCAGTTGAAAGTGAAGTCTGAGGGACATAATCATTGATATTAAGCGAATGGTTGTTTACAGCAAATGCGTTTGAAGTCGAAGGAGTGCTTGAAGGGATTTCAGGAACGAACTCTCGAATTGGACCTCCATTGAATGAATTACTAACCGATGTGTTAGCAGGATGAACTTTCTTACGGTTCATGTACACCGAATCGTCGTGCACTAAACTATGGTGACGGGATTTGAAAGCTGAACAACGAAATTTGGATGAGCATCGATTTGAAGAATGCCCGGGTCGCAAGCAATTAAAACAATTTTTATTAGATTTAACGAAATCTCTTCGAAATTTGACTCTCATGCTAAGAAAATCTGGACATTGAGATAGCCCATGAGAACCGCTGCACTTTATGCATAAAGACGGAGTTGTATGAATACTTTTCACACCTGAGTATTTCGACCTATGGTTTTCACGGGTGCTAGTGTGAGCACTTTCCAATGCATCCAATGCATCTAGAAACTCGGTAAGAGAAGGGTTGTCTACGGTGGAACTATCCTCCGACCATTCTTTACGGGTTTCAGGGCCCAGCTTATTAAGTAAAAGGATCTCTGTTTAGCGAATTTATTGCTGTAAGACCTCTAAAAATTTCATCCGCGCCGTTAGAAATTTTGCGCGAATTGTTGACACTCGAAACATTTGCGCATGGTGATTCTATGAAGGTTTTTATATACACGTTTATAATATAGCGAGGACGATCAAAACGTTTCACAAACCTGTCCCATGCTTCCTCGTAGGTGGAATTTGTTAGCGGCAGATGATTGAGAGGACCTAACGCAGTACTACGAAGGCAAGACTTTAAAAAGAGGTACTTTTGTATCGGAGAAAATTTGTTTTATCATGAACGGCACTTAAACATATCCCTAAAGGATGGCCATTCATGATATTCCCCGAAAAAAGGTTTTATATGAATTTTCGGAAGAAAGAAATCCGATTTAGCCTGCGACGATTGCGATTTCCCTAAGGAGTCAAGTAGAATCTTTTGTTGATCAGCCAATTGGCCAACGACGTCTCTTCTCTTTTCCAGTTTTTCCCTTTCTCGTATAGCAAAACAAAGAACCGATTGCACTACCAAATACTTGGTCTCGAACTCATCATAATCTGGAGGAGGATCTACGTAACCTTCCTGTTCCGCAAACTCGTACATACACGTCTGAGAAGCATTAAATTCGTCCCATAAACATGTTGCCTCAGACGAGCGTACGTCTAAGTCACTTAGTGAAACCTTGTCATCTATAGATTCCGTGAAATTTTTCAGCTTGGTCAAGGAAGCTTTAAGATGACCTCGAAGTAACCGAAGAGCAGCAAGTGAAGGAGTATCAGGCATTTTGAGAATAATGGAAACCCAGGAAATTTTACAAAAACTGAACTCTAATTGATTCCACAAATATAATGAATATAATGATTGATGACGAAATTCTAGATGGAGTCTTAGAGCAAAGGCAAAAAGTTGCGAACATGTGAGAAAAATAAGCGCCGAACAACACGTGAAAATGCTAGATTAAATCCAGAAAAAGATAAATGTGGCACAAACGGAATTTAATGACGAAATTTCGGCGAAATTATTGGTATTCCAAGCCAGGTATGAAAGCAGCGAAGTAATCCAATGGAGCAACAAACAAAAAAATTAGGTAGGCGAAATTCAGTTAAGTAGGTACACGATTGCACAAAATTTTCAGCTCCGAAATTTAATTAGCATGGACTGTAGCACGAATTATAGAAAAAAAATCCACAAAAAGAAAAAATCCGGAATTTTTTGAAACGAATCAACAATCGAAAGGGCAAACCAGGTAATTTAATGACGAAATGCAATTATGTGCAGCAGCAAGAAGAAAAAAATTAACGAATTACCACTTTATAATAACAAATTTATTAACCTTTAAAGATGTTACCTTGAGTGTGGTCTAGATCCAAGTGACCGAGGAACAAATAATTTAGCATGATTAAAAAGAAAAACAGTAAAGGTCGAACTATAATAGGTGGACGCTATCGGAAACTAATGTCATAAACGAACGAAAAATTTCTTTCCGAAACGTCAAATGCACACGTAAACCATAATGCACGAGAGATTCGAGACTAGTTTACTACAACAATTTACATGTAGCTGTCAATTTTCTTCCGTAAGGTGCGCTCGAGAAGCGCTCTTCCCCTCTGAAAGCAAAAATGAACGAAAATGAACGAAAATGAACGAAACGTAACAAAACGCAATTATGTGTGCGTCTATTGAATTACTTGTATTCGTGTGGTTTCGTACGGCTGCGTATGCTGCGTTCCAACAATTATAGTTCTACCTTAAGTATAACACTTTTTACATTACATTTTAAGAGAGCATAAACAGCTAGGCATAGAAAACAAATTCAATAAGGTTGACAGCTATGCTTGACAAATAGCGAAAGAAAAATAAAATAAAATAAAATATTAACTGTTAATACATTAACGAAATTAAGCAAATTGAATAAACGATAAGGAAATTAATAAAGTAATATTAATCAGATCAATTTTAAAACACATAATGATAATAAATTATGAGGAAAAACTTGAAGCAAATTATAAATAATAGTTTCCATTCTCAAACAGGAATGATATACAAAATATATTTATTATATATTTGGCAAGATAAGAAAACCGTACATTTAAATAGTTTAATTTTAATATGGTATGTAGCAAGGCAACTCTATACGAATTATTCATTGACGGTGTTCATTTTGGCCTCACTTCAGGCGACTCGTTTTTAAGTGAAAACAATCTGAACACCGTCATTGAATAACAAATTTCCCAAACCTTATCAGCTCCTAACAAAATGTCGACTGATGAAGATTTATTAAACGCAGGATAAGCTAAATCCAACGGAGTTAAATGGTCCCAGTCTTCAGCAATGAATGAAGTGGTTGGCAAGTTTGAAGTCACGCTTGTATTAACCGAAATACAGAATAAATCAGAGCGTGAAGCTATAACCAACGATAAAAGGCCTATGGATTTACCAGCACTGGTAGATCCAATACCGTTTATGGGTATACGAGCGTTTCTTCGTTTGAGTCCAAGCCGTTGAGCACAAGACTCTGTGACAAAAGAATCCTGTGAGCCTGAGTCTATGAGGATCCGAACAACCTGATATACACCGTTTATATCTTGTACCTTGCCGATAGCAGTTGAAAGTGAAGTCTGAGGGACATAATCATTGATATTAAGCGAATGGTTGTTTACAGCAAATGCGTTTGAAGTCGAAGGAGTGCTTGAAGGGAACGAACTCTCGAATTGGGCCTCCATTGAATGAATTACTAACCGATGTGTTAGCAGGATGAACTTTCTTACGGTTCATGTACACCGAATCGTCGTGCACTAAACTATGGTGACGGGATTTGAAAGCTGAACAACGAAATTTGGATGAGCATCGATTTGAAGAATGCCCGGGTCGCAAGCAATTAAAACAAATTTTATTAGATTTAACGAAATCTTTTCGAAATTTGACTCTCATGCTAAGAAAATCTGGACATTGAGATAGCCCATGAGAACCGCTGCACTTTATGCATAAAGACGGAGTTGTATGAATACTTTTCACACCTGAGTATTTCGACCTATGGTTTTCACGGGTGCTAGTGTGAGCACTTTCCAATGCATCCAATGCATCTAGAAACTCGGTAAGAGAAGGGTTGTCTACGGTGGAACTATCCTCCGACCATTCTTTACGGGTTTCAGGGCCCAGCTTATTAAGTAAAAGGTAAATAATCCAAGGATCTCTGTTTAGCGAATTTATTGCTGTAAGACCTCTAAAAATTTCATCCGCGCCGTTAGAAATTTTGCGCGAATTGTTGACACTCGAAACATCTGTGCATGGTGATTCTATGAAGGTTTTTATATACCCGTTTATAATATAGCGAGGACGATCAAAACGTTTCACAAACCTGTCCCATGCTTCCTCGTAGGTGGAATTTGTAAGCGGCAGATGATTGAGAGGACCTAACGCAGTACTACGAAGGCAAGACTTTAAAAAGAGGTACTTTTGTATCGGAGAAAATTTGTTTTATCATGAACGGCACTTAAACATATCCCTAAAGGATGGCCATTCATGATATTCCCCGAAAAAAGGTTTTATTTTCGGAAGAAAGAAATCCGATTTAGCCTGCGACGATTTTGATTTCCCTAAGGAGTCAAGTAGAATCTTTTGTTGATCAGCCAATTGGCCAACGACGTCTCTTCTCTTTTCCAGTTTTTCCCTTTCTCGTATAGCAAAACAAAGAACCGATTGCACTACCAAATACTTGGTCTCGAACTCATCATAATCTGGAGGAGGATCTACGTAACCTTCCTGTTCCGCAAACTCGTACATACACGTCTGAGAAGCATTAAATTCGTCCCATAAACATGTTGCCTCAGACGAGCGTACGTCTAAGTCACTTAGTGAAACCTTGTCATCTATAGATTCCGTGAAATTTTTCAGCTTGGTCAAGGAAGCTTTAAGATGACCTCGAAGTAACCGAAGAGCAGCAAGTGAAGGAGTATCAGGCATTTTGAGAATAATGGAAACCCAGGAAATTTTACAAAAACTGAACTCTAATTGATTCCACAAATATAATGAATATAATGATTGATGACGAAATTCTAGATGGAGTCTTAGAGCAAAGGCAAAAAGTTGCGAACATGTGAGAAAAATAAGCGCCGAACAACACGTGAAAATGCTAGATTAAATCCAGAAAAAGATAAATGTGGCACAAACGGAATTTAATGACGAAATTTCGGCGAAATTATTGGTATTCCAAGCCAGGTATGAAAGCAGCGAAGTAATCCAATGGAGCAACAAACAAAAAAATTAGGTAGGCGAAATTCAGTTAAGTAGGTACACGATTGCACAAAATTTTCAGCTCCGAAATTTAATTAGCATGGACTGTAGCACGAATTATAGAAAAAAAATCCACAAAAAGAAAAAATCCGGAATTTTTTGAAACGAATCAACAATCGAAAGGGCAAACCAGGTAATTTAATGACGAAATGCAATTATGTGCAGCAGCAAGAAGAAAAAAATTAACGAATTACCACTTTATAATAACAAATTTATTAACCTTTAAAGATGTTACCTTGAGTGTGGTCTAGATCCAAGTGACCGAGGAACAAATAATTTAGCATGATTAAAAAGAAAAACAGTAAAGGTCGAACTATAATAGGTGGACGCTATCGGAAACTAATGTCATAAACGAACGAAAAATTTCTTTCCGAAACGTCAAATGCACACGTAAACCATAATGCACGAGAGATTCGAGACTAGTTTACTACAACAATTTACATGTAGCTGTCAATTTTCTTCCGTAAGGTGCGCTCGAGAAGTGCTCTTCCCCTCCGAAAGCAAAAATGAACGAAAATGAACGAAACGTAACAAAACGCAATTATGTGTGCGTCTATTGAATTACTTGTATTCGTGTGGTTTCGTACGGCTGCGTATGCTGCGTTCCAACAATTATAGTTCTACCTTAAGTATAACACTTTTTACATTACATTTTAAGAGAGCATAAACAGCTAGGCATAGAAAACAAATTCAATAAGGTTGACAGCTATGCTTGACAAATAGCGAAAGAAAAATAAAATAAAATAAAATATTAACTGTTAATACATTAACGAAATTAAGCAAATTGAATAAACGATAAGGAAATTAATAAAGTAATATTAATCAGATCAATTTTAAAACACATAATGATAATAAATTATGAGGAAAAACTTGAAGCAAATTATAAATAATAGTTTCCATTCTCAAACAGGAATGATATACAAAATATATCTATTTGGCTATATATTTATTTGGCAAGATAAGAAAACCGTACATTTAAATAGTTTAATTTTAAAATGGTATGTAGCAAGGCAACTCTATACGAGTTATTCATTGACGGTGTTCATTTTGGCCTCACTTCAGGCGACTCGTTTTGAAGTGAAAACAATCTGAACACCGTCATTGAATAACAAATTTCCCAAACCTTATCAGCTCCTAACAAAATGTCGACTGATGAAGATTTATTAAACGCAGGATAAGCTAAATCCAACGGAGTTAAATGGTCCCAGTCTTCAGCAATGAATGAAGTGGTTGGCAAGTTTGAAGTCACGCTTGTATTAACCGAAATACAGAATAAATCAGAGCGTGAAGCTATAACCAACGATAAAAGGCCTATGGATTTACCAGCACTGGTAGATCCAATACCGTTTATGGGTATACGAGCGTTTCTTCGTTTGAGTCCAAGCCGTTGAGCACAAGACTCTGTGACAAAAGAATCCTGTGAGCCTGAGTCTATGAGGATCCGAACAACCTGATATACACCGTTTATATCTTGTACCTTGCCGATAGCAGTTGAAAGTGAAGTCTGAGGGACATAATCATTGATATTAAGCGAATGGTTGTTTACAGCAAATGCGTTTGAAGTCGGAGGAGTGCTTGAAGGGATTTCAGGAACGAACTCTCGAATTGGGCCTCCATTGAATGAATTACTAACCGATGTGTTAGCAGGATGAACTTTCTTACGGTTCATGTACACCGAATCGTCGTGCACTAAACTATGGTGACGGGATTTGAAAGCTGAACAACGAAATTTGGATGAGCATCGATTTGAAGAATGCCCGGGTCGCAAGCAATTAAAACAAATTTTATTAGATTTAACGAAATCTCTTCGAAATTTGACTCTCATGCTAAGAAAATCTGGACATTGAGATAGCCCATGAGAACCGCTGCACTTTATGCATAAAGACGGAGTTGTATGAATACTTTTCACACCTGAGTATTTCGACCTATGGTTTTCACGGGTGCTAGTGTGAGCACTTTCCAATGCATCCAATGCATCTAGAAACTCGGTAAGAGAAGGGTTGTCTACGGTGGAACTATCCTCCGACCATTCTTTACGGGTTTCAGGGCCCAGCTTATTAAGTAAAAGGATCTCTGTTTAGCGAATTTATTGCTGTAAGACCTCTAAAAATTTCATCCGCGCCGTTAGAAATTTTGCGCGAATTGTTGACACTCGAAACATTTGTGCATGGTGATTCTATGAAGGTTTTTATATACACGTTTATAATATAGCGAGGACGATCAAAACGTTTCACAAACCTGTCCCATGCTTCCTCGTAGGTGGAATTTGTAAGCGGCAGATGATTGAGAGGACCTAACGCAGTACTACGAAGGCAAGACTTTAAAAAGAGGTACTTTTGTATCGGAGAAAATTTGTTTTATCATGAACGGCACTTAAACATATCCCTAAAGGATGGCCATTCATGATATTCCCCGAAAAAAGGTTTTATATGAATTTTCGGAAGAAAGAAATCCGATTTAGCCTGCGACGATTGCGATTTCCCTAAGGAGTCAAGTAGAATCTTTTGTTGATCAGCCAATTTGCCAACGACGTCTCTTCTCTTTTCCAGTTTTTCCCTTTCTCGTATAGCAAAACAAAGAACCGATTGCACTACCAAATACTTGGTCTCGAACTCATCATAATCTGGAGGAGGATCTACGTAACCTTCCTGTTCCGCAAACTCGTACATACACGTCTGAGAAGCATTAAATTCGTCCCATAAACATGTTGCCTCAGACGAGCGTACGTCTAAGTCACTTAGTGAAACCTTGTCATCTATAGATTCCGTGAAATTTTTCAGCTTGGTCAAGGAAGCTTTAAGATGACCTCGAAGTAACCGAAGAGCAGCAAGTGAAGGAGTATCAGGCATTTTGAGAATAATGGAAACCCAGGAAATTTTACAAAAACTGAACTCTAATTGATTCCACAAATATAATGAATATAATGATTGATGACGAAATTCTAGATGGAGTCTTAGAGCAAAGGCAAAAAGTTGCGAACATGTGAGAAAAATAAGCGCCGAACAACACGTGAAAATGCTAGATTAAATCCAGAAAAAGATAAATGTGGCACAAACGGAATTTAATGACGAAATTTCGGCGAAATTATTGGTATTCCAAGCCAGGTATGAAAGCAGCGAAGTAATCCAATGGAGCAACAAACAAAAAAATTAGGTAGGCGAAATTCAGTTAAGTAGGTACACGATTGCACAAAATTTTCAGCTCCGAAATTTAATTAGCATGGACTGTAGCACGAATTATAGAAAAAAAATCCACAAAAAGAAAAAATCCGGAATTTTTTGAAACGAATCAACAATCGAAAGGGCAAACCAGGTAATTTAATGACGAAATGCAATTATGTGCAGCAGCAAGAAGAAAAAAATTAACGAATTACCACTTTATAATAACAAATTTATTAACCTTTAAAGATGTTACCTTGAGTGTGGTCTAGATCCAAGTGACCGAGGAACAAATAATTTAGCATGATTAAAAAGAAAAACAGTAAAGGTCGAACTATAATAGGTGGACGCTATCGGAAACTAATGTCATAAACGAACGAAAAATTTCTTTCCGAAACGTCAAATGCACACGTAAACCATAATGCACGAGAGATTCGAGACTAGTTTACTACAACAATTTACATGTAGCTGTCAATTTTCTTCCGTAAGGTGCGCTCGAGAAGCGCTCTTCCCCTCTGAAAGCAAAAATGAACGAAAATGAACGAAACGTAACAAAACGCAATTATGTGTGCGTCTATTGAATTACTTGTATTCGTGTGGTTTCGTACGGCTGCGTATGCTGCGTTCCAACAATTATAGTTCTACCTTAAGTATAACACTTTTTACATTACATTTTAAGAGAGCATAAACAGCTAGGCATAGAAAACAAATTCAATAAGGTTGACAGCTATGCTTGACAAATAGCGAAAGAAAAATAAAATAAAATAAAATATTAACTGTTAATACATTAACGAAATTAAGCAAATTGAATAAACGATAAGGAAATTAATAAAGTAATATTAATCAGATCAATTTTAAAACACATAATGATAATAAATTATGAGGAAAAACTTGAAGCAAATTATAAATAACTAGCCGATAAAACCCGGCGTTGCCCGGGTCTTCTTTAGTAAAACCTTTGACAACCAAATATCGACCAAAAAGATGATTTAAAATCAGCACTCGAAAAATGTTCAGCTTAAAGAGCGCTACACACCATCCATGTTACTTGTCAGGTAGCATTGACGTTTTTTTTGTCAGGTAACATTGAAAATAAGCCTCCACACGTATCAATGAACATTGACAATTATTTTCCTAAAATTATGTGTGTGGGTTGTGTGGGCTTGCATTTGAATAAAAATGTAATGCACCTAATTATGAACCTACCTGCCTGCCTATAGTGTAATTTTAAGACAACTTTGAAAATCAGACTATTTGTATGTTATGTTATACCTACCTCCCATTACCCTCTAAGGAACGAACGACCGTGAATTTTGTTAGTAACCACTTGACAAAGAAATTAATAATTTATCAATGAAAAGATAAATTTTTTCTTCTTCTCTACCATATACCTATCATATTCTTAAAACGAAGCATTTTTTCCCAGCAAGGGTTATTGCCGTCTATGAAGAATAATTCCGTGCCAAAAAACCGGAATACATTTTTTACCACCCCACCAACCACTTATCAACATCAAAAAAATTTTACCACTTGTACTACCTAAATAAAGTAGGTACCTACCTATTAAAATAAAAATACATATTTAGGTAGGTAGGTATTACCTAAAAAAAAAAATTTTGAGCCGATTCTGGAAACCAGATCCCTCCTTGCGCACGTTTTTGTCTTCTTGTGTTCCCACATTACATTTAATCTTCGTTTAAAATCTCGAACCTTGAAAATCCGATGATTAGAACTCAAGGTGTAAATTTTGCTGATTTGAATGTAATAAGCACCCCCACATCACCTTTGCTTACCTACGCCCTTGACTGTGTAGTTACTCAACAAAATGAATTAGAAAAACAAATGTATTAGTGATTCAAGTGTCCCCTTACCCCTCCTTGCGCACACATTGGCCTCTAAATAGGTTCGTTTCCATTTAACTTCACCAATACCCACCGCCAAACCAACTAATTTCTGTCTTACCTTAAAATCCAACAATTAGAACTCACGTTGTAAATTTAGTCGATTTTCATGTAATAAGCATCCCCCTATCCTATTTACGTGCGTCCTTGATTGTGTAATTACTCAGAAAAAAAAAATGAAAATAATTTGTATAAGGGGTGCAAATGCCCCCTTACCCCTCCTTGTTCACGCCTTTGCCTCTAAATAAGTTCGATTCTATTCACCATCACCAACCACCCACCGCTAATAAACCAACATTTTTTTTCTGCTGCAAATACCTATTATACCTACCTACTCATACCTATACCTACTCCAATCATTTCTTACTACACTATAGAGAATACCTACCGACTGTTTATGTTTTGTTTTGTTTTACCATACCTTCCTATACACAAAAATATCACCACGATTCGTCGACGGCGAAACGCGAAAACAGTCAACTCTACTCACTATCTCGCTCCCACCTACCAAGGCACATTGCACATGGTTTGATTTGTTTTTTTTTTTATTTCTTGACGATGAAGAATAATTCACTGCCAAAAAACCTGCATACATATTTTTACCACCCCACCATCACTTATTCTCATGAAAAAATTTGTACCTAACCTAAATAAAGTATTAAAAAACCAACCACCCACCGCCAAACCAACGCCCTTGCCTATAGTTCGTTTCCATTTACCATATCCAGCAAACACTCACCACCAAACCAAACAATTTCAGTAGTAAACATTTATTTTTGCTGCAAATATTATACCTACCTCTCACATACCACTATTTCTTACTAAAGAGAAAATCCCTACCGTTGATGTTTTTTTTTTTTTTTATTTGAACTTTTCCCTATTACACAAAAACATCAACACAATTCGTCGCCGGTGAAAACAAAACTCACTTCTCGCTCCCACCTACCAAGGCACATTATACTGCACATGGCTTGAATCGTTTTTTTTTTTTTTCGATGAAGATTTTTTACTACCCACCACTTAATTTTCACCAAAAATGTTCCCTAAAAATAAAAAAAGAAAAAAAACAAAAATACTACCCTACCTAAAAAAAAAAAAACTCTTTTTTTGAGCCGATTCCAGGAATCAGCCCACCAAAAATATGGAATTTGACGATTTATCGTCAAATCCACATGCCACAAAAGGCAATTTTCCATGGCAAAACAACTCCTCCTTATAAATAATTGAGCTTGAAGTAAATGTGAGTTGAAAATCTATAAAGCAGTATTTTGCAAGGAAAATACCTACATGCTTGATTTTAGAAAATTTCCATACGATTTTTTTTGTGGTAAGTTTTTAATTTGTTTATTATTCGGTATTTAACAAAAATTTTCTTTTCTGCTGTATCCTATAGCATACCAGATAAGTGAAATTTGTATTATATCTATTTTTTAAAAGAGTTTTTTTGTTTGTTTGTGAGTTTAGTGCATACATTCAGCCAGACTGACAACCAAAAAAAGTTACTCTTTTATATAATAGTATAGAAGTATAGATATAGAAGTATAGATAGAAGTATAGATATAGATATAGATCAGCTGCAAATATTGCGTAATGCGTTATTAGAACGAAGTTCTTAAGTGCACGGTTTGTTTATAAATCCAAGAAATCGGCAGAAATTTACATCAGATGGTGGCGCAATGGGATAGGTACTTGCTTCTTAACCGAGAGGTTGGGTGTTCGATCCCTGCTGACAAACTGGCAAATAGTTTTTTTTTTTTTTTTTTTAATTTTTCATATAATTTGTATTTTTCTCGAATTTTTTTTGTCATTTTCCAAAATAAGTAAATTATTTCACTCATTTAACTATAGTGGCGTAGAAACTTACATACAATCATGAAAACAAATGCGAAACGATACCTATTTAGGTATCATCCAAAAGCCATCGTTTTGAAGATATGGTTTTGACTATAATCGACTTACGTGAAGCAAATATTTTTGATCGTCAAGACGATAGTCATTTTTTGGTTACGTGAAGCAGGACTATCGTCGAAACGTTATCGTTGGGTGATAATCGTTTTACGGAATGAGTCCCCTGAGCAATCCATTCCGATTGTTTATGTTACACACCGACTTCACAGTAGATAATTCATTTCAGATTGTTCATCGTGCCATGAAATATCTTGTGGAGTCGCGATATCTGATCTTATGATAATCAGCGATCTATCTCTGATATTTTCTCTTGACATGGCATTTGACAGATGGTTGTTTTTTGTTGCTTTTTGTCTAGAAATGTTATTTTTTGTGTCTAACGGAATTTTTTGGAAGTCAAAGTTTAATTTTCTTGAGCTAGAATACAACAACCGAAGAGTTACACTTTTATCTGCAAAAAAATCAACCATCAAACTCCCATGCAGTCGAGGTACGAAATTATATATCATGACATGATTTGCCCAGCGAAGATATATGAAAATGTCTTGATATGGATATCAGATATTTAGTTGGATGTTATTATTATATGAACTTATTATACCTACATATACACAAATATAACCTAGATTTGCTGCCGATAGCACCACGCATATACACATGGTTTGAATTGTTGTTTTTTCTTTTTGTATTTTCTTATTCTCCTTCGAAAAAGTTATGTTCCCTAAAAATGCAATTTGGATTTTAGTATGAAAATTTTTGGAATTTTGAAAAAATTATATCTGGTATTGAACGGATATTTCATCTTTCTAAATATGTAATCAAAAATTAAATCTGACAATTAGAACGAAAGCTAAAAACCAGTTCCAAATCGGCTCTTTTTCACATTTCACGTGGACAACGAACAATTATGCCCATTTTTCAAGATTTTTGTGAAATGTTGTATCGAAACTTTTTAATCTATTCTGGGGGTTGTGTAGCTTGTAGAATTATGATTCAGATATCAATTTAAACGTTAGCTTTCGAAGGTGCAAAAGAAAAATTAAATTTATAGATGCATCCAGTAAAAAGTTGTGAGGGCATAAAAAGATTTCATTAATTTTGTAAATACCTCAAGTTTGGGGTATTCAAAAAATTTGAAATTTTTAAAATATTTATAAATCAATAGTTTCCATCAGGTGTAGAAATTTCAGATTTTTAGAACCACCCATAAAAAAATGAAAAATAAAAACCCACAAAAAAATGGGTGAAAAAAAAGTCTGGTTTTCAAAAATCAAAAAGTGGGTACAAAAATCCCATTAAAAATTCCTGAAACATCAATAATTTTTTTTCATACCCTTTCTAATAGTATAAAATCTAGGTCCCTAACTAAAACCCCCAATTTATGGCGAATTATTTGTCTACGTCTATTTTTCAAAATTCAACTTTTAACATTTTATAACTCGCTTCGTAGATTTTATAGAATTTTTTAAAATTAAATACTTCCTTGTATTTAAAAGATCTATCGACTAAAATTAATATGAACACTGTTTTTTTACCTTTAATCAGAAAACCCCCATTTTACCCTACTAAAAATTTGAATTTCAAAAAATTCCGTCTAAGTGCGCCTATACATAAAATTCTCTATTCAATAAAATTTATTATATATAGCCGATAAAACCCGGCGTTGCCCGGGTCTTCTTTAGTAAAACCTTTGACAACCAAATATCGACCAAAAAGATGATTTAAAATCAGCACTCGAAAAATGTTCAGCTTAAAGAGCGCTACACACCATCCATGTTACTTGTCAGGTAGCATTGACGTTTTTTTTGTCAGGTAACATTGAAAATAAGCCTCCACACGTATCAATGAACATTGACAATTATTTTCCTAAAATTATGTGTGTGGGTTGTGTGGGCTTGCATTTGAATAAAAATGTAATGCACCTAATTATGAACCTACCTGCCTGCCTATAGTGTAATTTTAAGACAACTTTGAAAATCAGACTATTTGTATGTTATTTTATACCTACCTCCCATTACCCTCTAAGGAACGAACGACCGTGAATTTTGTTAGTAACCACTTGACAAAGAAATTAATAATTTATCAATGAAAAGATAAATTTTTTCTTCTTCTCTACCATATACCTATCATATTCTTAAAACGAAGCATTTTTTCCCAGCAAGGGTTATTGCCGTCTATGAAGAATAATTCCGTGCCAAAAAACCGGAATACATTTTTTACCACCCCACCAACCACTTATCAACATCAAAAAAATTTTACCACTTGTACTACCTAAATAAAGTAGGTACCTACCTATTAAAATAAAAATACATATTTAGGTAGGTAGGTATTACCTAAAAAAAAAAATTTTGAGCCGATTCTGGAAACCAGATCCCTCCTTGCGCACGTTTTTGTCTTCTTGTGTTCCCACATTACATTTAATCTTCGTTTAAAATCTCGAACCTTGAAAATCCGATGATTAGAACTCAAGGTGTAAATTTTGCTGATTTGAATGTAATAAGCACCCCCACATCACCTTTGCTTACCTACGCCCTTGACTGTGTAGTTACTCAACAAAATGAATTAGAAAAACAAATGTATTAGTGATTCAAGTGTCCCCTTACCCCTCCTTGCGCACACATTGGCCTCTAAGTAGGTTCGTTTCTATTTAACTTCACCAATACCCACCGCCAAACCAACTAATTTCTGTCTTACCTTAAAATCCAACAATTAGAACTCACGTTGTAAATTTAGTCGATTTTCATGTAATAAGCATCCCCCTATCCTATTTACGTGCGTCCTTGATTGTGTAATTACTCAGAAAAAAAAAATGAAAATAATTTGTATAAGGGGTGCAAATGCCCCCTTACCCCTCCTTGTTCACGCCTTTGCCTCTAAATAAGTTCGATTCTATTCACCATCACCAACCACCCACCGCTAATAAACCAACATTTTTTTTCTGCTGCAAATACCTATTATACCTACCTACTCATACCTATACCTACTCCAATCATTTCTTACTACACTATAGAGAATACCTACCGACTGTTTATGTTTTGTTTTGTTTTACCATACCTTCCTATACACAAAAATATCACCACGATTCGTCGACGGCGAAACGCGAAAACAGTCAACTCTACTCACTATCTCGCTCCCACCTACCAAGGCACATTGCACATGGTTTGATTTGTTTTTTTTTTATTTCTTGACGATGAAGAATAATTCACTGCCAAAAAACCTGCATACATATTTTTACCACCCCACCATCACTTATTCTCATGAAAAAATTTGTACCTAACCTAAATAAAGTATTAAAAAACCAACCACCCACCGCCAAACCAACCAATTTCAGTCTTACCTTAAAATCCAAAAATTGAACTCAAGTTGTGAATTAACTAAGCCGATTTACATGTAATATAAGCATCCCCCATCCTATTTACGTGCGCTCTTGAGATCGTTTAATTTACTCAGAAAAAAAATTAAAAATAATTTTTATTAGGGGTGCATTAAATGCCCATTACCCCTCCTTGTGCACGCCCTTGCCTATAGTTCGTTTCCATTTACCATATCCAGCAAACACTCACCACCAAACCAAACAATTTCAGTAGTAAACATTTATTTTTGCTGCAAATATTATACCTACCTCTCACATACCACTATTTCTTACTAAAGAGAAAATCCCTACCGTTGATGTTTTTTTTTTTTTTTATTTGAACTTTTCCCTATTACACAAAAACATCAACACAATTCGTCGCCGGTGAAAACAAAACTCACTTCTCGCTCCCACCTACCAAGGCACATTATACTGCACATGGCTTGAATCGTTTTTTTTTTTTCGATGAAGATTTTTTACTACCCACCACTTAATTTTCACCAAAAATGTTCCCTAAAAATAAAAAAAGAAAAAAAACAAAAATACTACCCTACCTAAAAAAAAAAAAACTCTTTTTTTGAGCCGATTCCAGGAATCAGCCCACCAAAAATATGGAATTTGACGATTTATCGTCAAATCCACATGCCACAAAAGGCAATTTTCCATGGCAAAACAACTCCTCCTTATAAATAATTGAGCTTGAAGTAAATGTGAGTTGAAAATCTATAAAGCAGTATTTTGCAAGGAAAATACCTACATGCTTGATTTTAGAAAATTTCCATACGATTTTTTTTGTGGTAAGTTTTTAATTTGTTTATTATTCGGTATTTAACAAAAATTTTCTTTTCTGCTGTATCCTATAGCATACCAGATAAGTGAAATTTGTATTATATCTATTTTTTAAAAGAGTTTTTTTGTTTGTTTGTGAGTTTAGTGCATACATTCAGCCAGACTGACAACCAAAAAAAGTTACTCTTTTATATAATAGTATAGATAGTTTCCATTCTCAAACAGGAATGATATACAAAATATATTTATTATTTATTTGGCAAGATAAGAAAACCGTACATTTAAATAGTTTAATTTTAATATGGTATGTAGCAAGGCAACTCTATACGAGTTATTCATTGACGGTGTTCATTTTGGCCTCACTTCAGGCGACTCGTTTTGAAGTGAGAACAATCTGTACACCGTCATTGAATAACAAAAGAAAAAGAAATATAAGTAAACGGATTTTATGAAATTGGAAATCTAAGTGACATTTGCCTAGCTTCCACATACCTATATTTTTATAAAAATTGTTTCGTATAACTTTGACTCAAGCTCCAAGTCTGATTTTCCTACCTGCTCCTACTGAGTTCAATTAAATTGGACAGGCAAACTAGTTCCAACAAAAACGTCTTTTATCTTTTTCCTTTTTTTTTGTAGAAGGAGAAACTAAATTTAGGCACTGGACTAAAATTTTAATTGACTATAAAAACAATCCGTTTTACTTAGATTTTTACAAAAAAAAAAAAAAAAACGTTATACCTATATATACAAATTTGATCATAAAAACAAATGATAAATCGCACAAAAAATTATAAACTAAATGACTTTAAAACCATATGGAATCCAACAGTATTGTAGGTATTCAGATGAATATACATACATATACAATATCAGCGCTAATAATAAAGATTTTTTTTGTTAAATGTAAATTTTTAAAAGATTTCGAGAAGCTTTGCAGAAAAAAAAGATAAACACGCGACAGCGACGAAACAACACTAACATGTTTTAGCTTAAAATTATTAGGGGTATTCACGATCCGGTGCAACAGCTCTAGTAAAATTGCAAAATTTTATTTTTTTTTGTAGTAAATCGTGAACGCACTTTGTCTATTCCGTTGTAACACTGCAGAAAATACACACACGAACAACAGCTGACAGCAAGAATGACATTTGGCTTGCTATCAAATATACGTTCGCAAATTTTGCACCGTTGTATTTTTCTGTTGCAATAGGGTCAGGGTCGCACTAGCCATATAATCAAGGCGGCATTTGCCACCCGGGCCCCAGGGCAGCAAAAAAAAATTAATATATGAAGTGAAATGAAATATAGAAATTTATAAATTTATTAAAAATTAAACACAAAACTGTTCACAGGCTCCAAAGAAAAACAAAATTGATATACAGACACAAAATAATACCTAAAGGGGCCCGCACAATTAAACTGTTCCATACATCTGAAATACATTACGCACACACATTTTGTGCTTTAATTAATTTTAATGCGTTTTACATACATGAGTTTTTAAACCATACACAGAATAATTGCATATTTTTATTGATTTGGGTATGAGAGTAGTTTTTATAAAACGTATAATACAAAAATCAAATTTCCTATAAATAAAAGTATATATAGGTAAATTCCCCCTTTTCAAATGAAAATTCCCTTCAAAAATTCAATCCAAATACGTAATAAATATCTTCTCACAAAATGTGAATTCCCCTAAAAAGTTTAACTTGTTTTAAAAAAAATAGAGTTTTTAAGGTTCAGGCTATCAGGAAAAAGATGTATGGAATTTGAACTCCGAACGCTTTTGACACATAATTTTTTTCAAGGTTTAACTGTATAGCAACTGATCAACTCTAAAGGTAGAACAATAATAGTAGGAAGCTTATGTCAAAAACCAACGAAAAGTAGCTTTCCGAAGCATAAAATTGCACAAGTCACCCACAACACACTGAAGTGAAAAGATTCACCTATCTTTTTAGCTTTCCAATTTTCATCAAATGCCAGTTTCGCTTTCGTGAAGTGCGCTCGGGAGCGTTGTTCCCCTCCGAAAGTGAAAAGTGCAATTATGGGCGGGTCATACATTATCGTGCTTGTTTACATCCGACTACTTAAGTCCCTTAAAAACTAAAATGGGGTATTCGTACAAGTTCCTACGACTTCATACAACGTTTTTCAAATTCCTTCTAGCTAACTCTAAATAGTTGCTACAACATAGGTACTACAAAACAGGAGAAACAAATACCCCTAAATTGAAAATATTGAAAACTTTATGCTACTTTCAGTTGGCAATTTTTTAAACAACTGTCAAAATGCAAAAGTGAAAGATTTTTGTTTTCGGTTCTGATGGTCGGTCGTTTAGCAAATAGAAAATACAAAAATGGTAATGCAAAATATATTTCACGCTTAGGGAATCGGCGAATTAAATCGATGTTGTCACCACAAAGTGATACGCACTGAAAAAAGCGCGGTAGTTATCTTTGTAGCAATTTCGTCGTTCTCGGAGTGTATTCCCTTCTTAAAAATATTTGAAAGTTTTTCAACTTCGTGCAACAAAAATTACCAAAAATAAAACTTATTAGTTTAGTTTGTCAACTACTAGCTCCATAAATTAAATATTATAAATGAAAGAGTCGGTGACTCACTGACTGATTCATTCATCTGACTCATCATTGTACAGCAAATACTGTAAATCAGAAAAATTTAAAATAAATTTTATTAAATAGAGAATTTTATGTATAGGCGCACTAAGACGGGATTTTTTGAAATTCAAATTTTTAATAGGGTAAAATAGGGTTTTTGTGATTAAAGGTCGAAAAACTACTTTCTAAACGGGAGGGGTTACAATGTTCATTGTAATTTTAATTGATAGACCTATGAAATACAAGAAACTTTGTAATTTAAAAAAAAATTCTAAAAAATCTACAAAGCGAGTTATAAAATGTTAAAAGTTAACTTTTGAATAGTACGCGTATGACAAATAATTCGTTATAAATCGGGGGTATGAGATAGAGAAACATGTTTTACACCATTAGAAAGATAATGAAAAAAAAAATTGACCATGTTTCAGGAATTTTCGATAGGAATTTTTTTTCACCTACTTTTTGATTTTTGAAGTAGACACATTTTTTTTACCCATTTTTTTGTGGTTTTTGATTATTTATATTTTTACGGGTAGTTCTAAAAATCTGAAATTTCTACAGCTGATGGAGATTATTGATTTATAAATATTTTAAAAATTAAAAATTTCAGATTTTTTCAACAACCCCAACTCGAGATATTTACAAAATTAATGCTTTTTTTGCATGCCCTCACAACTTTTTACTGGATGCATCTTTAAATTTCATATTTCTTTTAACAGCATCCTAGAAAGCTAACGTTTAAATTGACATCTCAATCATAATTCTACATCCTACACAAGCCTCACAATAGATTAAAAAGTTTCCATCAAAAAATTACACGAAAATCTTGAAAAATGGGTATCATTGTTCGTTGTCCACGGCAGTTCATCAGTGGTGAAGACGTCGTTTTGTGTGAAATATGAAAAAGTGCCGATTTAGAACCATACTTTAGCTTCTAACTTTCGTTCTAATTGTCGGATTTTATTTTTGATTACATATTTAGAAAGGTGAAAAGTCCCTTCAGTACGAAATATAATTTTTTTTTCGAAATTCCAAAAATTTTCATACTAAAATCTACATTGAATATTTTGAGCACATAACTTTTTCGAGGGAGAATGGGAGAATACAAAAAAAAAAAACATTATTCAAACCATGTGCGTTGATATATTTGTGTAAAGGTATAGCGTATAGGTATAGTAAAGGTTCATATAAAAAAAAAAAACGTAAGCAGTCGAGTCGGTAGGGTATTCTCAAGCAATAAGAACATGAGCGGAGTTGGTATATGAGTAGGTAGGTATATTTTTTGTAGCAGAAAAAATGTTTGTACTGAAAGTGGTTGGTTGGGTGGTGGGTGGTTTGTGATGGTGAATGGAATGTAATACAACTCAAGGGCGTGCGCAAGGAGGGGTAAGGGGGCATTTGCACTGCTAATAAAAATTATTTTTCTATTTTTTTTTTTTTGATTGAGTACACAATCAAAGGCGTACGCAAAGGTGCGTAGTTCAAATGTTCGGATTTTTAGAATGAGAGTTTTTAAATGAAGACTAAATGTAATGCAACACAAGAACGTGCGTAAGGAGAGGTAAGAGAGCATTTGCACCCCGTATCAAAATTATTATTTTCCTAACTTTTTCGTTGAATATTAAACAGCTAAGGGCGTACGCAAGGGTGATAGGAGGGCGGTTATTACACACATGCAAACCAGCCTTAATTTATAACTTCACTTCTAATGGTCGGATTTTCAGTTAGAATTAGAGTTTTTGAATGAAGATTAAATGTGATGCAACACAAGGGCGTGCGCGAAATGGTGTAACCGAGCATTTGCTCCCGTTATCAAAATTATTTTTTCAATTTTTTTTTGCTAAGTACCTACATATGTATGTAATTACACAATCAAGGGCGTATGCAAGGGGTGCTTATTACTGCAAAGCGGCTAAATTTACAACTTGAGTTCTAATTGGTTAGACTTCTTAAATGAATAGTAAAAATTATTTTTCTAACTTATTTTGCCGAGTAATTCACAATCAAGAGCGTACTCAAAGGTAATAGATGGGTGCATATTACATGCAAATTAATTAAATTTACAACTTGAGATCTAATTGATGGATTTTCAAGGTAAGACTTTCAAAATGAAGATTAAATGTAATGCAATACAAATGCGTGTCCAAGGAGAGGTAAAGGGGCATTTGCACCCTTAATAAAAATAATTTTTCGAACTTTTTTTGCTGAATCATTCAAAATCAAGGGCGTAAGCAAACGTGATAGAGGGGTGCTTATTACATGCAAATCGGCTTAATTTACAACTCGAGTTCTAATTGTTGGATTTTCAAGGTAAGAGTTCTTAAATGAAGAATAAATGTAATGCAACACAAGGGCGTGCGCAAGGTGGGGTAAGAAGTAACTTTCACCCCTTATCTTAATAAATTCCCTATTTATTTTGTAAAATTATTACACAGCAAAAGGCGTACCCAAGCGGGGTAGCTGAGGGGAGTTTCTTTTTACAGACAATTACGCTTAATTTATAGCTTCAACAAATCTAATGGCCAAATTTGCAAGATTAGAGTTTTTAAATAAATTTAAAATATAATACAATGCAAGTCGTGAGCTTGGGGGGACAGAAATGCACTTGGTTTTAATAATTGGATTATCATAGCTAAACTATTTACTTGAAGGCAAAATATAAAACTATATATGTAGAATTCGTTAGCCGAGCAACTGTCATGGGCTCATTGAAGTTGGGTATGATGACTTATAATACATAAATAAATAAACATATACCTACATAATTCAATAAATAATAAATTTAATTACGTAAACATACATTACACATATTACATATCTATTATTATTATTATTATTATTATTATTATTATTATTATTATTATTATTATTATTATTATTATTATTATTATTATTATTATTCATATTTATTATTTTACCTACCTAATATGTTTTTTTTTTTTTTGATAATAATAATTTTTAAAATAAAAAATATAAGTAGGTAGGTATGTACATACATACATATGTAGGTACATAAATAATTTATTTTTTAAATATTATAAAAAAAATAATATTACATACGATGTATTAAGTCTGCGAAGCGACTGACGCGGGCAAATCGGCTAGTATAATATAAATAAAAAAAAATTAATTTGATGGCACAACAGCTCATGAAGAACTAGGGCCTAGTGACTTACAACTCTCAACCATTCCTGTGTGCGTGTCTGCAGGAATGGAGGGGACCTACAGTTTATTGCCGAATCCGAACGGCTAACGGGCGGTACTTTTCTGTGACAACAGATACTCTTGGAGGATTTGTCAATTCCTCGCAAGAGGCAGTAGCCGTTTTTTTTTTTAAATAAATAGGTGGCGAGGCTGGGGATCGAACCTTAGACCTCTGGCATGACAGTCCATCGCACTTACCATCACGCCACGGCTACTACATAATAATTAAAATATAGCTACCCTAAATATATTAAAATTAAGTTGTATTCCGTTCAACAGGAAAAAAATGAACTTCTGAATTTTGAGAAGATACTACTTTTTAAATTTGTTTTTCCACATCAATTTTTGAACACATCCCTAAGTCCCAACTAGGACTAGGCAATTGATACTATCTTCGCATGTTTAAAATATATACTAGTGATGGGTAGGACACGAATTTAAAATGAGTTTGTATGAGGTACTCATTTTTCGAAATGAGGTGGTACTTTGTCCCAGCTCAAATGTCCTATAGGACAAACTTATTTTGATGGACATTTTCAATAAATAATATCAATTTTTCAATGACGTCTTTTCAATTTATTCCGATGATCATGAAATTTGAATAAAACATATGAGTAAATTTTTGTTGGTCGTATTTATTTTAACAAAAACAAGGTTTCATATTTAATACATGTAATACAAACCATAATTAAAATAAAATGATTTAAAAAAATAAAAGTTAAAAGTTTTAAAAACAATAAAATATAAGATTTAATTGTTTTTAGAGAAATACATTACCCGAACAAATGATTTTTTTCTCATATCTCTAACAAAAACAAAACAGAAAAATGAGTTCAGTTGCAGTTGTATAAAAAAAACTCCTTCAAAGAATAACAAACAATAACAAACCTCCTTCTCCATCAAACAATCAAAATAACAAACATCCTTTAATTTTCAACCCTTTGGATGATCACCTGCAATTCTGCATATCTACCTTCATTGTTTTTACATTGTAGTGCCACCTTCGTATGTCCTCCTCATTTTCTCTCCGCAAACATACTTCAAATGTCACAACCTGCGATAATGTCTCATATCTTCATTGTTTGTTACATTGTAGTGCAACATTCATATGTCCTCCTCATTATCTCTCCTCATTTTCTCTCCTCAAACAAACATACTTCAAATGTCACAACCTGCGACAATGTCACAGCCCGTGACAATGTAACAGCCTGTGACAATGTCACGAATTTTTTTCGATTGGGACATTTGAGTAAATAATACTCAAAACACAAAACTTCACACATTCATTCATTTTTCATTTTAAGACAAACGTCCTCTTCCTCATCCTATTCATATTGGTTTAGTGGGAGAGAGAATGTTCTAATGTAGTGAATGCGCGGCATTTCCTCACACACAAAAACGACAAGTGAGAAGTTTTTTTTTGGAGACGAAAGAGTAAAGAGAAATATTTTTTGTTTCTTTTATAGTGAGGTCTGAGGTGTGAGGTAATACATTTTTTTGCTTTGAGGTGATGGGACATTTCAGAGTGGTGTATGCGACATTTTGTATTGCCTCATGTATGAGGTACCCATCACTAATATATACCTACATGTACAACTGTGACATACAAGGGCGACAGCAAATTTCATTTGCTAAATTCATTTTTAATGCCATAGCCTAATAATTGTTTCGAATGCTAAAAACCAGATGGTTATATTTTGAAGTTCTTAAAACAATCGCAATTTTAATCCAATTTGCCTGACTTATTTCTTTGAATTTCAAGTTTTTATTTACAATTGTTATTTTTTTGGTTGAGGATTTTAATAATTACGATGTGAATCAAGATAAAATCAGCTTGAGCTTTAATAGTATGATCAAATAACAATAGTGTACGATAAATAATGACCACTTTGTACCCTAAAAAGAAGCCTGATGATCGATCGTGGCAACTCGTGAAATACATATAGCTTAACAGCCTTTGAAAAAAATAGCATGGTGATAGTACTCTCAGGTTGTTGCTAAACTACTTTTGAAACATTTTGAATACAATTCAAAAATAATAAAGCCCCCTTGAAGAAGGCAACAACACCAGCCAAAACGTCAGGAAAAAGCTTATGTTAATTTAATTGTTTCATTGCCACATCCATTGTGACCAGATAAGTCAATTATATTTACATAAAAATTTATTTATTCACAAACATTAAAAAAAAAGTCCAAGTGTCCGGCGGGCCCCTGAAATTTTTTTTCCACCCGGGCCCTTTAGGCCCAGTCTGACCCTGGATAATTTAGCACTATTAACTGAAACTAAAATGTTGCTTGCGAAACAGTTTGAGATGAAAGATTTAGGCGAACTACACAACATTTTAGGCATCCAAGTTATAAGGAAGAATCCAACAAGAAGCATTTACATTCACCAGAGGTATCATATTGAAAAACTTGTAGATAACTTTGGAATGAAGGAAGCGAAATCATCAGCAACACCAATAGATTCTTATCATTTATTAACTGAAGAATTATCTCCAAAATCTTTTTCAGAAGAGGAGGAAATGGCAAAATACCCCTATAGAAGGTTTGTAGGAAGTTTTATATATTTGGCAAACGCAACCAGGCCGGATATTGCTTTCGCCGCTAGTACCTGTTGTGTAGGCCGCAGCTTACACTCTTACTTTGCCTCAAACCATTCTTCTGATCATTTGACCTTTCCTTAATTAGAAACTCAATTTCACTTTTAACCGCTTTCAACCGCAAGGCATAATCATAGATACAGTGTTGTACATACCTTCAAGTACAACTCCATATCAAAAATTCATTTTGTAAAACTATAGGTACCCCTATCTACCTACATATTCACGACAGTGAGACATACCTACTTATGAGTACACCTCCCACATTAAAATATCCTTTGACGACAGGACCATAAGCGAATTATCTTCGCATTTTGTATACATGTATCTTAAATGCATTCTTATCTCTATACATACGTACATACTCTGGGAACACTAGATATAAGATATCATCCACTAGGTTCAACCAAATGAGAAGAAAAAATAAAATAAAAACAAACCACATACTAATCTACAAAAAGACTCACATACCGAGGTCATTGACCTTCGCGAATTCCCGACTGGGAGCATGTACATATGTACCCCACCCTACATGCATGATGTCAGTTTATTACTGAGGTGTTGTGCATGTACATGAGTACATACATATATCCGTACGATCCGGTTTTATCGACCCCTTTCAGCACGACGATCATGCCTACTGTCCGCGTTGAATAGTTACCTGAAAAAAAAAAGGATTATTATTGACGTATTGATGAATGCCAAAGCTGTCGGTGAGGACGAATCTAGGCTAAGTTCCTGAAGATAGAGAGCTGTCCAGAATACCCTCACCGACAGAAAAAACTTATCCTTAGTAGTTTTGGATGGTGGTGTAGCAGGTGCGTTGTATCAAGTGGATGTTTCTTACTGAAAGAAGAAACATTTTTATAGGAAGTGATTTTAGATACACGCAAGAGTATAAAGAATGTGTGTACATACCATGAGACAAGGAGGGAGAAGTTTTATTATGTTTTATTATTCCGACATTAATAAATTGTCCTTAGATTTCCTTTTTTTAGAGAAAGAATAATCCAGCTGGCTGACCTTTCTAATTGACGAGTGCAGCGCGAATCTCTAAGGGCGGTGAATAGCTGTAGTTGGGAACGAAAGTAAAAGTAAAGGCATGGGGAATTAAAAATCGAATAACGACAGTTTCATTTCAAAAATTTGGATTGATAATGATGAGATTTTGTGCAATATTTTAGTTATTAGAGAGAATAAGGTGGCTTTAGCAGACCTTATTGGATTTTAGGAGTTAGGTTTTTTTTTATACAAATATTTGCAAAAGTAGAGAAAGGTACTGGATGTTATTAAAAGCTCTGATAGGTAATATACTCACACACAACCATACTCAGTAGTACGTGAAAAGAGGGAAAGAAAGAAAAACTTAGAAAAAATTTAAGTATTAGTGAAGGAGAAGAAAAGATTTATAGGATCTTGCAGCCGAAAGGGTATATAATTGAGAAAGGAATAAACTAGGCCGAAAAGCAATGACCCACTGAGATGCAGTTTTCTGATCTTTTCATCATTTAAGAAGTTTAAGTTCAATTGCAAGCATCTAGCTTGAATTATAGAGTGCTGTGCGAATTAACTGTTGACTTACAACAGAGAAAACTGTAATTGTCTTTTTCTTGATTTTTTTTTTCTTTGAATAAGGAAAATTGATTTTATTAGTTCTCAAATTGAAATTAAAAGGTGGGAATGTTCTATGGATGGATGAAAATATGAATTTAACTAAGAAATATTCTAATAGAGATACTGATATTATATTGGTGATAGAAAAAGGCAAATGCTGGTGGTGTCCGATAGTGAAGAAAGCAGACATTTCTTGTTGGTTTCAAATAACTACAAAGTACTTATGTACATCTAAAAAGCAGAGGTAATTGTGATGAAAGATGAATTATGTAAGTGCAAGACTAATGTCGTTTTTCTTTTGCAAATAGGGATTTTGATCCCGGATCACGAATTTTCTTGGCAAAAGAAACGCAGATTGGATTTGTTTTTTGTTTGCAAATGTATGTGTGGGATGTCAAATTTAATTTTGTCAAAAATAATTTTAATTTAATAAAGCAAAAAATAATTTTGATAGGCAAAGAATCAAAAACGGAATGCAAATGAAATAGAAAATCACAGAATCACACAAAAGCACAAAATGACGTTTTATAAATAGTGTGTGTGCAAGTGCGTGTTTCATGTAGGTGTAAATCTCTCTTTTATTCGGATCAGAGATTTTGATCCCGAATTGTCAGGGATTGATTTTTTTTGGTTGAATGTAACGCAAAAACTTGTCCGGGATCAAAATCCCTCACAGGGATCAATTTTTTTTGGCTGAAAGAAAAACGACATAAGTAGATGAATAACTCACAGGTTAAAGGCTGTTTCAAAATGCAACGAGGAAACGAGACGTGAACGTGACTAGAGCTCGTCGTAGCTGTCAAACCAATTTCAAGCAATGAAAATATACCAGAGTATCCACAATAAAGCGTTTCTCGTCGTCCCGTCACGCCATGATTTCGAAAAATTGAAAAAAAGACGCGACGAGACGACGATTTTCATTTTGACAATTGTATTTGTATTTATATTTATTAATTGTGTAGATAAATAAATAAAATACCGAAAATGGCGGGAAATATTGGTCTTATTAATTAGATTTTTGGCTGTTTAAACTATGCCTAAGCATTTTGAAACGGTCGGAAATATGCTTTTTTAATAAAAAAAATATTGCATTTCTCTAGGTTTAGACAATAGATTACGTTGTCTGAAGCAAGATAAAAAGATAGATTACTTCATCAAAAATTAGAAAGGTTTTTTAAAAACTTGGACGGCTGTCTAAAGGCAGTATTACATTGTCATATATATATGGCAAGTTTGCCAAATAAATATGGCTCAAAAATGTCATATAAGTGTGATAGTCATATTTATATGACAAAATATATATGACTCCATATATATGACACTCATGAAAATATATGATTTAATGAAACGTGATTGGTCAAATAAATAATATTTTTTTAAATATTTTATTTTTCGTTGCTAGTGTGTCATATTTGTAAACAAAAATTGACATAAAAAGCTTGTGATCATGTATATGGCATACTTATATGGCATAGTCTAATACTACTTGTCATATATACAATTATTGTGCCATATTTTATATGACTAGCATTGGTCATATATATATGACAATGTAATATCACCTTAAAGTTAGACAATGTTTATTAATAAGACCATATGTGTTTTTATTTTGCGACTAATTAATTTTGCCTTCATTACCATTCCCACCGTCTTCTTCTGCTCACTTTTGGTCTTTTTTTGCCTTTTACTTTTTTGTAAATTTTTTGCAATTTTTTTTACATTTTCATTTTCCTTTTTTTCAAATTTTGTATTTTAATTCCCAATTTCATTGACAAACACGAATAATTCTACTCTGTCTCTGTGAATAATTCGCTGCATTGTGAATTGAGGAACGATTTTATAACGAGAAAAAGATGAAAGCGTTTCTCGTCACGCTGACGTCTCGTTTTCTCGTCGCATTGTGAAACAGCCTTAAGGGTTGGAACGGTTGCTTCTCCTGTGGTGCGTTCTTCACTGATCTCTATATACTACGTTTATATTCAGGACCGAGAGCTCGAGTTGGATTTGTGTCGGATTTTCGACCCAGGTTTTTCGTTCACAGATTTGAGAGCTCGATATTGAGTTGAATTGAAATGGTGTCGAGATGACATATGGTGATTCTCAAGTTAATTCCTCAACCCAGGTTTTTTAGCACAAATTTCGACTCGACTCCACTCCTGAAGTACAGTCGAGTCGGTTCAAGCTCATTTCAACTCGATGCAGGTATACAAAGGGTCTAAGTGAGCTTCAAGCTCGCTTAAATACCACATGGAAACGTAGTAATAAACACTGGATAGTGAAGTCATATAAAAATTTTGAAGAAAATTGAAGGAAGATTATAACAGTGGGAAGGAAGTGAAACGTCAGATTTTTTTATTATATATAAAACTTATAACAGTTATTATAGTTTAGATTGGCCGCGTTCAATCCATTACGTTAACATCTGAAAATTCAGATTTCTAAATTTTTGGAGCTTCTGATTGGGCAGCTGTCACAAAAAGTTAGATGACTTTTAGTTACGTTATTTAGTTACGTTTAAGCCTTAACTACTTTGGCCACTTTTTGCAAAATTACAAAAGTAAAAATATTTTTTCCAGCTAGCGCAGTTGTTTTGTGAAAAAGAATATAGTTACACATTTTATTTTTAAACCAAAATTTAGGCTTTCTGCATCATTTTTATAAGTTTTCCTGTGAAAACACTATCCCAAAATGAGTTTCAAAATTTTCACTTTTGTACTTTTTCACTTTCTTGGCTTATGTAGTTAAGACTTTATTCGTAAATTTCAGACAAGAAAATTTCGTCTGGAAATTCGGATAACAATTGTTTGTGGTGGGGGAAGTGTAAAAGAGCTGAAGTGCTACAATTAAAAGTTGAACTTTATGATTTTCGGTGTGGTGGATTTGTGCTTATAAGTTCTTAAGCCTAGTACGCATCGGTATGAAGAGAGCTACAGACTAAACGTGTTATCTATCGGCTGGCAAAGTAATCAAATTATTCAACTCGTTTTGTGCGATTCGATGTATTTTTTAAACCCTACATACGAAAAATCATCAGTTATTTTAATCCAATCAATTAAATTCAGTGGCAAATGAACATTAATTTACAAGCTAACAATTTAAACCAATTTATTGAATTAATTGTGTTAAGTTTCTGCGTTTTTTTAATTTTTTTTTTTGCCTTATTTACTGTTTAAATCTCTGATCATACCTTTGAGAACATGTCAAACACAAAACGGTCTAGATCCAACTCCAATTCCAACCTTAACTCTCTATATACATCACCAGAATCAATGCAACAAAATATTGCTATAAACGACAACATAATGTGGGAAAAAATGGACGAGAAACTAAAAAGCCAAAGCGACCTCATAATTTCACTAATATCTGCAAAAATAAAAGAAAATAATGATACACTTACAGCACAAATTGAAAATAAATTTGCCCAATTAACAAAATCAATTTCCGAAATTAATGCAAGAGTTTCCCAACTTGAAGTTGATGCGTCTACGTGGAGCAGAGAACATACAAACGTCAAATCTGATATCATTCAAATCAACACTTCCCTATCGGATGTAAACAAAGTCTTCTGCGACAAGCAAAACGAAATGTCAGAATCGAAACACCAACTTGCTGATTTCAAAATAAAACAAGAAGAAATTGAAAATAAAAATGTTTCGCGCGATGCAGTTTTATTTGGAATTCCTACCATCACGAATGAAAACATTAAAACTTATTTTACCCGCATCTGCCAAGTAATTAATATTGAACAACCGAACATCCAAGATATCTTCCGCACACGCCCGCGCCCGAATAGCAGCACTACCACTATCATCATCAAATTCCGATCTGCATATGATCGAAACTTTGTATTAGCCTCGATTGCAAGGTTTCGCAAAGTAAACAACAGACAGCTCAATTTAACCGACGTTGGATTAGATTCTAATTCAATTATTTATTTTTGCGAGTGCCTCACAAGTTCCAACAATAACATATTACATACAGCACTACAGTTAAAAAAACAAAATGCACTTTCTTCTGTATTTACAATGCGGGGTAGTGTGTTTGTTAAACTTCATTTACAAGGAGAGGAAATAAAAATCGAAAACATCGCCAAATTGCACGACATTGCCAGCCTAAAAGGATGATTTATGCAACATTTTAATATTTTTATTTTTTAGTTCAGCTTTTTCAAAATTTTTTTAAACTTAAAATTAAAATATAATTATAATTCAATTTTTATTTTTTCTGTATTTTGTATTATATTAAATTTATATTAATTTATTTCAAATTTTATTAAAAATATTAAATTTTGTTCTTTTTTTCTCATATTATCTACTTTTGTTTGTGCTACAAATATATATTTTGCTTTTATTTTATTTTACTTTTATAGTTTATATTTTAATTTTTATATTTTTCTTCATTTTTTTTTTTTTTTTTTTTTATATTCAATTTCAAAAATGTTATTTTGCCTTAATATCATTATATTTCTCATAAATCTCCATTTCATTTATTTTCTTTTTTTCTTCTTTTTTCTTTTCCTCTCTTTTTTCAGTTATTGTGTATTGGTCGTATTGAAGATCGACGGAACTTTTTTGATGCCCCTTTTGTTGCATGACTTGCGGTTTATGTCTTTTCTTTTCTTCATATTGATATACTTCAGCTATGCAGCCAAGTGTTAATAGAGGGAATTCCGCGAATGGAGGTAATATTGGAATCTTGCGCACAATGGTGGATGTTTTTAGTGGTCAAAAAGATGGACTAAAGGTATGTCATTTAAATGCCCAAAGTTTGCCTGCAAAAATGGATGAGTTTAGGGATCTGTTTGAGGGTTCCAAGGTAGATGTTATTTGCGTATCTGAAACATGGTTTTGTAGCAAAATTGAAAATGTTTTCTATAAAGTGAACGATTATAGGCTTTTTCGCGGAGATAGAGTGGGAAGAGTGGGTGGTGGCGCTGCAATTTATGTGAGAGAGGGGTTGAAATGCCGCCAGAATTGTATGTCCGCTGATGGGAGTGAAATAGATTATGTCTTTGTTGAAATAAAATCACCAAACGGCGATATTCTTATTGGGTCTGTGTACAGACTTAATAAGCACATCAATCCAACTCCATTTTTTGAACTTTTAGAAAGAATTTCAATATCGTTTCCTAATATCATTATAGGTGGTGACTTAAATAGTAACCTTTTGGTAGAAAGTGGTATAATTGATCCAATTGATTCGGTGAACTGTCCAATTTCAAAATGTGAATACAGAAATTTTCACGCAATCAATTATAGTCAACTAGAACAAGACGCTGAATGTCATCCCCCAGTGACCAAGTAGACTTCCTAAACAAAAATATATGTTCCCTTTTTAATGAACATGTACCAATAAAAAGTAAAATTATAGTGCATGGTCAATGCCCATGGTTTACACGAGAAATTCGTTTGCTTATTGAAAAACGCAATCAAGCCTATAATGCATGGAAGCGCTACAGATTAGACTTTCACTTAAAACTGTTTCGTACATTGCGAAATCTTGTTGTTTATAAAATTAAATTAGCTAAACGCACATTTTATAAAAATAGGATCAACACTTCTGTAAAAGGTCGGCGACTCTGGAAAAATTTAAATGCAATCGGAATTGGTAAACAAAATTCAATAATCGATGAAAACTTAGACATAAACCTATTAAATAAAAAATTTACCACTTTACCGTTCCCAACTGTAAATTTCGAACCGACTAATTCCAGTGAATATCAAGATAACTCGTTAAATCAAATACTGGATTTCACGTGTGTAGATGATATCGAAATCGTTTCATGCGTGTTGTCTATTAAGTCAAATGCTGTCGGTTTTGATAAAGTTCACCCTAAGTTTGTTAAGATTATTCTCCCAGTAATACTCCCATCATTAGTGAACATTTTCAACAATATTATATTAACTAGTTTATACCCTCACCAGTGGAAAATTGCTAAAATATTACCATTTAATAAACCAAATAGTAAGGAATACAGACCGGTTTCTATTCTACCTTTCCTATCCAAAGTTTTCGAGAGAGTCCTACAGAAGCAGATAAACGCATATATTCGCTCAAACCATTTGTTATCTCCAATGCAATCAGGATTTCGAAAAGGCCACAGCTGTATTACGGCAACAATGAAAGTAGTGGAAGACATAAGAGAATCCATGGATGAGGACAATGTAACATTTCTGGTGCTTCTCGACTTATCGAAGGCCTTTGATACAGTCAACCACATAAACTTGTGTAATAAACTTTCGAATTCATTTGGATTCTCCAATTCAGCGGTAACCCTTATGTCGTCTTATCTGAACCTTCGGAAGCAAGCTGTTTCAGTAGGACATAATACATCAGAATTTCTCTGGAATAGTAGAGGAGTCCCCCAGGGATCAATCCTTGGCCCTGTCCTATTCTCATTGTATGTGAATGAAATTCCATCCATTGTGCTATATTCCGTACACATGTATGCTGATGACGTCCAGCTATACAAAAGTTGTTCTCTTGGTATGATAGAAGACGGTGCAAATGCAATAAATTGTGACTTAAAGAGCTTATCCATATGGGGCGAGAAGAATGGACTCTTTTTAAACCCATCAAAAACAAAATGTCTGGTTATAAGCAAAAAGATGTTGGATCTCTCCTACTTTCCAGAAATAAACTTAAATGGTTCAAAAATTCATTACGTTGAGAAAGCAAAAAATCTAGGTATAGTATTTAACAGAACACTCACATGGAATGACCATATTAATTTAATTATTGGTAAAGTTTTTGGCACGTTACGTAAGTTATGGATATCACATAATTTCACACCTCAAAAAACGCGTATGCTGCTAGCGAAAACACTTATTATTCCCATTCTCACTTACGGGTGTGAAATATATTGTAATTGCGATTCTATTAGCAAGAGAAGGCTTAACGTTGCTTTTAATAACACAGCGCGTTATGTATTTAATTTAAGGCGATATGATCGAGTTTCCAATTATTCGGTATTAATGTTAAATATGACATTTGATAATCTACTTGCTTTTAGGACACTGAGTTTTCTAGCTAAAGTCATTGATACCCATCAACCTAATTAATTGTTTGAGAAATTACGCTTTGGGTCTTCGAGCAGGTCTCATCAACTCATTCATCCACGGTTTAATTCTTTACCATCTGAGCGACAGTTCTTCGTTAGCTCCATTCGTTTATGGAATTCCTTGCCAAGGCATATTCGTGGGTCCTGTGGCACTGGGCGTTTCTGGATTGAGCTAAAGTCACTCCATACGATCAATCGTCATTAATTTTTTTTCTTTCTCTATTACTATTCTTTCTTCCTTAATTTACTTATCTATCTCTTTTCTAATATGTTTGTAACTAACTTATAATTTATAATTTGCAGATATCTTTGTCAAAAACTTGTATACATCTTAAAATTAATATCACCTTATTGGTATAATACTGTTTTGCTGTAGCTCACTTTACTTGCATTTTAAAGCTTCACTAGTTATAAGATAATTAAGTCTTAATGTGTCAGCATTTCATAGAAATAAATAAATAAATAAATACGCAGATCGGGAAAAAATTTTCTTTACATACAAAATTTTTCCCAGGACAAATTTTGTCTTCAGTTTTTTTCCAGGCAGTACGCAGTTCACGCGCAAAATTGTGACGTTTGTACCCGTTGTAGGGTGAAGTCTCCACTAAATTTTGCCAGGAAAAATAATGTTCGAAGCATTATTTTGCGGGAAAAAATTTGACAGGTCAATAATTTTGCTCCATAAGCACGATCAACTATTGTTTGTTGAAAATTTTACAAAAAGAAAACAAAAGAAGAAGAACATTAATTTTGTGTGACTTTTTCAACGTTTTTGTAGAGATTATAGAATTGTACAGATAAAATTAGTCTTTTCCCGATCTGCGTACTAGGCTTATAATAAAATTATAATACTTACTTATTTGAATGAAAGAACTTTTTGTTAATTATTTAGTGACGCTTTGAATAAAAGATTTCTTACAAAAGTGTTCCCATAATTCTCTAACGGATTATTCTGGGACAATTTTTCATTCAAGTTAAAGCCAAGTACGCAGTTCAAGCTAAACTAAATTTTATCCCTACAATTCTTATCTCTACAATCGTTTGCTAAAAGCACAAATGTCAAAATTTATCTGTGAAAGAATGCGTTGAGCATTATTTCACGTGCTAAATCAAGTGGAGACTTCTTGAATTTAGCGCGTGAACTGCGTACTGCCTAGCTTAATATCCTCGCTAAAAATTATCTTTGGAGGAAATTTGTATGGAAGATAAATTTTAGCGCGATCTGCGTACTAGGCTTAAAACAATATACTGCAAAATGACAAACAATTTTAATGAAATTTAATGTTGCTAATCTTTTTACATAAAATTTCACCTACAAAGCTCCTGCTAAATTATCAATTAAAGAATATATAAAGTTCTCTTTTATTTCGCTTCAATGCATATTCTATAAGTAAATACAGGAATTTGACACAATGGCTTTTGACTGAAATTTCAGATTGTTTTTGCGTTCAACGAAAAAAATTTATCCCAAAACGAAAAAAATCTGAAATTTCAGATTCTGAAATTTCAGATTCTGAAATTTAAGAATTCCTGTTGAACGCGGCCATTTTTTTGTTTGGTATGCGGGTACGAATACGAAAACAATTTCAATTCTATCTATCTCTTTCTTTCCTTTTGTTTAAAAAAGACACAAACTGTGTGGGAAGAACGAGAACTGTGAAATTAAATTTTCTTCAAAAAAAACTGTTATACATATAGAGAATTCACTATCCAGTGTTTATAGTGCCTGTTTACATTGTATTTTTGACAAAGCATATTTTCGTTCATCAAAATGTTCCTCGTGTTTACATTATAGAGAAAAAATTCTTTCATTTCAATCTACCCATCCCTATCTCACATCCTTAACAACCATGTATCTCTCACTCACACAAAAAAAACTCTTCCTGCTCAATCCGAAAACATTTAATGAAACTGGCGCATCGGCGTAATTTGGGTGGAATTAACCCTTCTCTTTCTTACTCACACAAAATCTACCCATCTCACTGGATGCGCCGTTCGTCAAAAATACAATGTAAACAGGCACATAGAGATCAGTGTGCGTTCTTTTATGTTTCTGTGGTTAACTATAGTTAACCACTGATCTCTATAATACACTGGATAGTGGATTCCCTACAAAGTATAACAGTTTTTCTACTTCCAATTGAAGATGACAAGTACGAAGGCAACTCAACACTTTAGGTATGTTCAGTGAGGCAACTCAACACTTTAGGTATGTCCAGTGAGGCTGAGAAGGCCAGTTCAAGTTGCTGAGATCTCAAAAATTCTACTACAACCGAAGAAGGGGAAAAAACAAAGTGGAATTTCTAAGAAAAAAAAGCAAAAGAACCATCACTTGTTTGTAAATTTGATTTTTTGTAATTTAAAATAATTGTAAAAGTGAATTTAAAATATTTTAGTTGCAATTTTGTAAAAAATTTTGCATTTCATTATGTTATACAGTTATACCGTTATACAAAAAATTAGGCAACTCAACATTATAACAATTCTCAAATGGCATCAACTTTCTTGTATGGATGCTCTATCCAGTGTATTATAGAGATCAGTGTAGTTAACTAGTTAACTTCGGTCGTTCCTTTAATTCAGAAAAGTTACTTCGAGTAACTTTATGACGTCATCTCCTCGATATGAATTGAAATAGTTGATCTGTCAAACACAGCTGAAATGCAATGGTGGATGTTTTGTTTACTTTTTGCCCTTTTGATTTGGAATTGTTTTCAATATTTAAAATATATTTTTATCAATTTTATCGATTTTTTTTTGTCGAATTTGATTTTTGGAATAGTTTTCTTTTATTTTCTGATGCATTTTCTTTCTGTCGGCATTTTCTTCTTTATATTTGGTTAATTTTTCATCAAAAAATTCTGTGCCATAAGCAATGAAGAAAATTGCACATGTTATTTTGAATTCCTAATAATTATTTTTGCAATAAAATAAATGCAATCACATTTTTTCTTGGTTATTCATTCCAAATATACAATTAAATTTTTTTTTCAACACCTTTCGTTTGACAGATTAACTATTGCTAACTCTGGTCGTTCCTAAATGAAAAAGTTACCAAGAGTAACTTTCTTAACTATGGCAGATCAACTTTTGTTTTTGACACATTAACTATAGTTAACCACAGTAACATAAAAGAACGCACCTCTGTGGCCGCTATCTGGTTGAATATAGCCATCAGTTTTATATACCTACGTATATGCTCATAACTAAATCTATACAATATATGTATATACACTGACAGACAAAATAAAGTGCAAAAGTATTAATTAATTAATTTTCAAACTACCGCTATTTAAAAGCGAAGAGTGTTTGTCATTCCATTTCATGTTCTGACGTCACATATTCTCAGCTGCTAACTCTTAAAAAAAAAAACAATCCATTCTTATGTCTAATTACTATTAGTTGCGGGTTGCGGTGTTTTTGGAGCATATACAATTTAACTCGCGACAAAATAAAGTGCATTTTTATTATTCCCTGCCAAAAAGTTTTAAGTTTTAAAGAAAAATATTTACAATTGATAAAATATAAAAAGGTAGAAGCAAAAGATCCCAATTTATAATAATTTCCGTGTTAAATTTTATTTTTATTACTTAAAGCTTAAGTATGAAACCGTTAACATCTGAAGTGAAGGAATTGCTTGTTTTGGACCGTAAACGTGGATTGATATTCCATAAACTGGCAGAAAAATATGGATTATCCATTTCTATGGTAAGAAAAATCTGCCTCAATTTCTTTGAACGAGAAACTGTTGCTAGTTTTAAAATTTCTTGCGGAAGGAAGCGGAAGACAACTGCAGTTAATGACCGCAAAATTAAAATTAAGGCTAGAAAGAACCCTTTATCTTCCGCCAGAAATATTAAAGAAGAACTACAGTTAAATATAACAGCAAGGACAGTACAAAGGCGACTCCATGAAAGCGGTTTAAAAAACTTTTTTTGGAAAGAAAAAGCCGTTACTCCGCTTTGATCCGGTCATAGTGTCCATGGACCTACTGACCGTTTGAAATTGGACGTTGTTTCTTGACATAATGTCCATGGACCTTATGTCCGTTTGTGCGGTATTAATGTCCATGGACATTATGTCCGCGGACATAACGTCCAATTTAGAATTTTGACAGTTCTTTTATCGAAAAGAAGCTCTAGATGGGGGGAAAACAACAATACAAACCAATAGAAATACACACCGATACTGTTCACGCCTTTAATAGTGTGTTTGTTTTCCCCCCATCTAGAGTTTTTGACGTTTGGTGGAAGTTCTCAATAGAATTTCGTTCAACATTTCCTTCAACTTCAACATCCATTATAATGACGGTGTGTTAGTGTGCTGAGTTTCATTGTATTCCCATTCCCATATAATTATAGGTACACGGTTGCCACTTGAATATAAAGTTTGTGTCCAAAATTAAAAATAAAAATGACCAACTGTAGCTAAAAATGACCAACATAATTTAAGCACGAAATATTTAGAAACACAGAAAACAATCAATTCATCACATTTATTTCAACATATTCCCCATAATACAGAGATGACATATTATTTTTTGAACTATTAAGCCCAGTTTATATATCAAGGCGAAGTGAAATCCAAATCGGTAAACCTCGCGTCGAAAGGTTTACAAAGAAAATTAATTTTGCTGTCCGTTGAATATAATTTACTTCGAAACTAATTTCTTCCCCCTTGTCGCTTAAATAATTACATTTAATTTTATTGTATTTTTCACCCTTTGGAAAAAAGTTTTTTTTTTTGTATTTTTTTCACTTCGCTTCGATCTAAAAAACTAAGCTTTAATAATAAACAAAAACAATAAAAAACAGGTGCAAACAAATAGAATAGTAAAAGATGAAAAGCTTTCAATTCTAAAGCATTTAGACCCAAACGTCATTAAATCAAAGCAAGATTTTAACTATACTCGGTTTCAATTTTTAAAAATTTCACGAAAGAACCAGGTAAAGTAATAGAGCAATACAAGTACCTTGAACTCAAAGCATTTGATTCAAATTTCAAACAAAATTTTGATAATTAATGATATAGAACAATTTTGGTATAAGATAGGTATGTTAAAAAATGGTTTAGGTGGTTACCTATTTTTGGCTCTATATCAATTTGTTGCCAACATTTTAACTTTACCGCACAGCAGCGCTTGTGCTGAAAGAGTATTCTCTAAATTCACATTAGTAAAAAATAGATTAACTAACCGATTACAGACAGAAACATGTGAAAATATGTTGGCTTCCATAAATCTCCTAAACAATTGTGATATAACCGATTGGATGCCTGATAACGATCTTATAAAAAAATATAGAAACACAATAACAAAACAATAAATGTGATATATTTTTTTTATGTATAGTTTCGTTCAAAATGATAATCGTAAATTTAACAATATGTATAATTATGACTTAAGTTATACGCTTATGAAAACTGCAATATTTGTTTAATGTGATTTATTTATTGGAAATAAGAAGTTAAGTTTAGCAGATGAAAGCTGCAACTTTTTTTTTGTTATTTAAGTACCTTATGTTTTTTTGTAAATAAAAACAATTAAAAAATATATTTTGAAGTGCTTTTACCGAACAATAATTTTTAACATAGTTTTGAGACCTTTTAATTTAAATTGCGACTTTTTGAACAAAAGTGCCACAATTTTAAAATTATTCCTCTTTGCGACCTTTTTTATTTGAGAGCGACTTTTTTTTGCAACCTTTCGAAAATTTTCAGCGGTAACACTGCTCAGTCTATTCAGTGCTCTGCTCTGAACCAACTCTGAACTAAAAAAAAAAAAAACGCCCCATATATTGATGCGTTTAGATTTGTATCAGTATTTATGACTTGACTAGGTATATAGTACTGAAAACAATCAGACAATCGATGAATTATTGATTTAAAATAGCTTTTAATGGCAGGCCGGAGATCGCCGCGACGAAGCGACAATATTTAAGGACTGAAGGCCGTTAAAAGCTTTTTTGAATCAATAATTCAACAAGTCCAATTAAATAGTGCTAAGTCTTCTACTTGGCTGATTTATTTCAGTAGAATATACATAGAATTTGTATTATTAAAAAAAACCTTCGTCTATAAACATTGCCAGGCAACGGGCAAGAAAAATTTCCAGCTTCAATGATTAGGAATTCTAACATGGTTGGATATAGCTCACACTAGGTATTCATCATGAAATCTAGCTGAACTTAATAGAAATAGAAATTGCATATTGACAAGGCCCTCACTAGTCAACTGATGAGTCCAAGTGAGATCGACGGGACAAAACGCCAATTTTTATTGAATGAAGGCCGTTAAAAGCTATTTTGAATCAAATATTTTTTGTTTTTAAAAATCTTGGTTGTTAAAGGATTAATACAGCAGCTCTCGGATTATGTGGTGATACCTTATCTTCATGTCATATCTGAAATAAATGTTCATATCTTTTTTACAAATGTGCTGTTTTTATTGTTTATTCAAGTACAAATTAGTAAGCATGGTTTATAAAAACATTTAAATATTGATGCTTATTGACGGTCAGTGGCGCGCAACTTTTCCTCAACGGCTTCCCGGGATGCTTCCGACAAATCAGTTGCTTGAATATATTTTTGTACACCAACAAGCGACTTTTTTAATGCATCAAACGAACTGGAATACAACATCTTCTTCTTTACCTATAAGGAATAAAATTAACCTTATAAATCCCATTTTAAAATAAGAATTTTATGAAGACGTACTTTGGCAGTATCGGGGCACCACGACATCAGAAACAGTTTTTGTTTCTTTGAACTTTCTGATGTACCTTGACATTGATGCATATATTCAAAATCAAAGAGTCCATATCTACAAAGGAAAGAAAATAAGCAAAATTTAAATCGAGACATTCTCTACCAAACAAAGGAATGCTTATATAACCTGCATTCCCCTGGTCCACATTTCTGAATATCTTCCAAAAATTGATCGTATTCAGCATTACGGTCACCGACCGTTTCTACGTCAATTTGCTTTTCATCACGAATGAAGAATATAACATAACGATGTTTCTTGTCCTTTTTAATTTCTTCATAGGTGGTTTTACAAATATCAGAAACTGTTACGCCAGAAGCCTGTATAAAATACAAAGAAAATAATTAAAAACAAAAATTACTTAGGAAAGACCTCAATGAAAAATTGTAAATTAAATAAAGTACACATAGAAAATTATTTAATTAACTGAAAAAACAAAATATTTTAATTCTAGTTTTTTTTGGAATGGTTTTTAGTAAGAATTTAGTTGAGAAATTTTGTTATATACACCCTTATTCCGAAAGGCGTTTTTCTAAACCGCCAACTGTCGTTTTTGGAGTCGTGTCGTTTTTTTATTGGTATTCCGAAGCTAAAACGCCAGCGTTTTTCTCGCTCTTATATTCCACAAAACGATCCACCACAAAAAAAACTGATATTTGACATATCAAATTGCTTACAAATTGAATAATTTGGTTTTTGAAAATTATATTTCTGTTAATTTGTTTTAAACATAAAAAAAAACAGTGTTATGTGCAAGTTATTTTTCTTGAAGCAGCAGTGACGACGAAGATGAAGAAAGGAAAAAGAAAGATTTGATACTGCAGAGGAGGTGGATTCCATCGAAAGCAATTCATTTTCCATCCATAATTTTTCTCAGAACCTCTTTTAAAGTTTTTAGCGAGGTGCTCAATTAGGGTGGAGCGTCAATGTATGAAGAAAAAAACAAAGTTGTTGAATCAGTTTCTTCGAATACCGCCAGTTTGTTCATTTAAACGATTGGAATAATTTGACATACAAAAAAAATTATTTGGATAAAATCTTTAGCGCTCTACCTCAGCTCGAAGCTATGAAAAAGGCTGTTTTTTTCATTAAATTTTAAACTTACTTTGAGTTGAGGAAGAGGACTAAAGATTTTATCCAAACAATTATTTATTTGATGTCAAATTATTCTAATCATTTAAATGCAACAAACTAAATGTATTCGAAACTGCTCCACACTTTGACCCTCCACCCTAGGGCTCATTTCCCTCCACAAGCTCTATAATTCGTCGCATTTGAATTTCGGTTGTTATTTTTACCCAACAAAGAATTTTAAATTATAAAAAACTAAAATAAGTTCTAAAAAATTTTACATTTTTACTCCTGTCGTCAACAAATTTCTCGACAACAGATTTCGACGTTTTTATAGATTTTTTTTTTATGGAAACGACTAACGATCTTAAATTTGGACGTATATTTTTTAAAGAGGTTATTCAATAAAATATATTTTCCTTATATCGTTTTACTGCCTCAGTAGCTAAAATTTATTGATACTCGACTAACCCCTATATCCGATTTCAGTGCAATATTATGTGTTAAATTTTGTAGTGGACACATTTTTGAATTTTTTTTTCTTCCTATTCGATTTGTTCCAACATATTAAAAACAAATTGTTGGCAAGACAGCGTTCTAACAGCTCTCAACTTTTCCTGTGGGAGTATACTAAGTTTGCTGGAATAATGGAGCTACAATTTTCTGCCGGATATGAATGGCTAAGTAGAGAGGATTTTTATAATGATAAGAGATACTGTTCGGACACTTATAAATTTCTCGAAAGAAGCAGTTTCAGTAAAAAAAAAAAAAACATTCCTATTTTTAGGTGGCAGAAGCTGGGATTCAATCCCACGACCTTCATCTAGACATTAATAGGCAATAAATAATTACTAAGCTATCAGAAACTACAAAATAAGAATAATCTTTCGGTACTATCTATGTACATTAGGGGGTCGTTGACAGAAACTAAAATATAAGTTAATCAGCCTTGTTGTGAGTTTCGCGCGAACAACATTTCACCCCGAAATTTTTTTCGCCTATTGCGAGTTTTACCCGTAAAATATTTCATGTTCCGAAAATTTCACTTATTGCGAACATTAATTTCAGGCAGAATGTAATGGCATCGACAGCTTAAATTTTCACCTATTTTTAGTAGGCGAACAAGGGAGCAATTAGGCGGAAAACGTACATTTTGTACGGGCGAAACTCACAATAGCCCTTAAAATTCCGGGCGAACAGAAAATTTTAAGGTGAAATTTTGTTCGGGTGAAACTAACAATAAGCCTGAATCTATTAATTAAAAACGGTACTACTTACAATAACACAAAAACTTAAGTGTAGCAAAAGTTGTGCTCATGTATCTAATGTGGTTGAATGTTATGCTTATCTTTAAGCCACCGCATTTTAGAAATCGAAAATCACATTAAAGGTGGAAATGTTTATACCAAAATGAAGCCTGATATTTTGGCTTAATTTAAATACTTCAACCTTGAAGATCCGATTACTAGAACAAAAGTTATAGCCAACAATATCAGTCGATTTTAAATTATTTTTCACTTCAGAAATACTTCAAAATAGAGCGGTATGGTTGACTTTCGAAGCTATAACTTTCGTCCTAGTGCAGTAAATGCCACAGGCGAGGCAGGAGGGGTGTCTTAAAGCTTAACATTCCATTAAACCGCGAGGCAGTCACCTTGTAGTGGTGCGAAGGCTTAAGTTTCAAAGATTTTTCTGACCTGCGACTTTGGGCAGGTAGCGATTTTGAGGATTAAGAACTAAGAACTGTCCCCCTAACTCGGGGAGTAAAGTGAACCGTGCCCATTGGATGGTTTGCAGCCAGGGGGTATAACGGCTGTATTTTAACGGTGCCTCTCAGATACCAGGTCGAATCAAAGAGTAACTTAGACCTTACCATATTATGCGGAACTATGAAATGGCGGACCCCATTATTTCTCTAGCTACTCGTTTGGAACAAATATGCCTTAACACCAAAAACAAAAAAACAACAAAAATTTTAAAAAGTTCAACACTCCGCGGGATGTATCCGCGAGTGAATACGCAGACGGATTGTAGAGATATCTCCGTGGAAAGATCTGAGGCCGGATATCAGTAAGTACCTGAAGAAGATGCCGTACAGGTATTCACTGAACCGCGAAACAGGAGGAGCGTCAACCTCTAGTCAAGGAAAAGTACCTCTTAGACAAGGGGAGAGCGCAACTCAAAGTGCAGCAGCTACACGCAAGCGCAAGTAAATGCTGTAACTGAAGCCAAAGAGAGCGCAGCCGATGGGAAGTTACCATCAGTAAATAGCTCAGAACTATCAAGGAAGATACCGAGCAGACAATAACACCGAAACGTCCCGCTTCCAGAACTGAGTAAGCCAGGTACTCTGGACGACCCATTTATGAAAGGGCTCAGTGAAGCAGGCACTAAGTGGTACTTCTGCTTCCTTGCTGAGGGGATGTCCCCTCAGGAAGCCAGGAAAAAGGTGGACGAGAGAAAGGAGTCACTAAAAAGTAAAACATTAAGCCTGGACCAGGGCAAGAGGAAAAGCAGCCAAATAACTCCTCCCCAAAAGCAAGATGGTAAAAATCCAGGACGACGGCAACGTCTGCGTGCTCTGGTACCGAGAAGACAAAAACAGCCGTCAAACACGGGATCTCTTATGTAAGCGGGGCCTTGAGCGTTAGAGTTGCTGATCTGCCGAGGGAGTACCCTCAGGTCACCCTGAATTCCGAAGAGTTGTCGGCACTCGAGGAGGCCATTATATACCAGGTCTCCCTTGGCTGGAAGCTAAAGCTGAAGTTCTTCAGGACAGGTTTGCTCTTGGTCGACTGCGCTGGAGCTAAAACAGCGAATTGGCTAAGGGAAAGTGTACCGAAATTGAGCACTTGGAAGGGCATCGAGCTGCATACGTGCAAGGGTGACGAAATCCTCAAATTGAAACAACAACGATGTTCTTGCCAAGAAGCACTGGGCAAGATGACAAAAAGTCCCTAGCACTTATAAAATCCCAAAACGAGGGACTTAACGTCCAAGTCTGGAAGGTCGTAAAGAACTCAGCTGAGGGCAAAGGCCAACCACTGGTGATCAGCGTTGACTCTAAATCAGTGGAGACCATAGTGAAAGCAAACCACCAACTCCCCTACAAATTCGGCAAAATAACAGTTTACGGTCTCAAAAAAGCGTCAGCCACAAAATCATTCCACGAGCCAGAAAATGTTATCAGCGCAGTAGGGCAAACCCTGGAAGTTGCGATTCCAGGAAATAACACCGCTACAACCAACCATCTTTTCCAATCTCTCACCCCTTCCACATCGACCAACCCACTCATAAAATTGGGCCCAACAGAAAAAGAGACAGAGGGCAACTCGAACAGACCCGGATGAAATGCTTCCGACTCTAGAGGAGAAAGTTCATTGCGGACAAATTAGGACTAACACTGATCCAAGAGTAGTAGTAGTAGCCGTGGCAGGATGGTTAGTGCGATGGACTGTCATGCCGGAGGTCTAAGGTTCGATCCCCAGCCTCGCCACCTATTTATTTAAAAGAAAAAACGGCTAATGCCTCTTGCGAGGAATTGACAAATCCTCCAAGAGTATCTCCTGTCACAGAAAAGTGCCGCTCGTTAGCCGTTCGGATTCGGCAATAAACTGTAGGTCCCCTCCATTCCTGCAGACACGCACACAGGAATGGTTGAGAGTTGTAAGTCACTAGGCCCTAGTTCTTCATGAGCTGTTGTGCCATCAAATTTGTTTATTTTTAAACCATAAAGCTTTTGGTTATAGATACATAATTTAAAGTTTTATTCAAAGATTTTCAATAGTTTTAAGTATCTCTAGTTCTACCTAAAGATAGCTGCGTCATTTCAAATAGTAGCATTTGCTGTGCATGCATTGGTAAATTGCAAAATCACTGGGTCTTACGTGCTGAATTGAGTGCTGGCTTCATCTTCATTTGAAGATGGTTCACGTTAAGAATAGTCGCTCAACTGAATCTCGAGTTTCAGACTTGATTTCAGCTATAAAGGGCCTTGAGTTGGAAGCCCGAGATTTTGAGATTTTTCAGTATAGTGTTTTTTTTTTGTTTTTTTTTTATAAAAAATATTAATTTTTTTTTTTTTTTTGAAATTTTAACTTACTTATCAATAAAACAACCACGTGACATTAAAAAAAAATAAAATTAGGATTCATCATGGAATATGCAATAATTGCAAAAAAGAAAATGAATAACTTTGTTTTTTTGTCATTTTGTTTACTTTAGAACAAAATTGCCCTACTTTGAAAAGCTCTACAAACCAAAATATTTACCAAAAAATTATTTTGTGTGCTGTTTTTAAAGCTCTGTTTATATTCCTATTAGAAATAAAGAACAAAAAAATTAAAAAAAAAAGATTGGATTTTGTATTTTTGCCACGACTTTTGGCTTTTTGGACAGTGCGTCGTTTTGATCGGATATAAAGCTTCTCGATTCAAATTTACAATATTTCTCTTGATCAGCTGTTTCGGTATAGAACACTTCTTTTACTCCACAATATAATTCAAACTCAACAACCATGGAGTTCATACAATAGAATACGGTACAGCTCCTCCAACAGATCCCAAATGCTTATACACCCTCGGTTTTCTTGTCGGACTTCAGAGCAACAATTTTTCGTCAATGCTATACGTCTGTGGAATTTCCTTCCAAGAACTTTAAGAAGAATCAGTGGCGAAGCGCATTTTCGTAAGGAGCTTCTAAGTCACTTCCAAAATACAAGGTCTTAAATTTGTCTTCCAATTATTATAAATTCTATTAGTGGGATATATCCATGTATGTTTTAATAACTCTGTAGATTTTGTTTTTGTGAATAATTATTGAAAAAAAGGAAATTAAATACTCGAAAACACTTATTCAATCCAAAAGAAAAATAAGAGAGATGTACATAACTCTGTAAATTCTGCTTTTGTAAATTATTGGAAAGAAAAATGAATTTATATTCTCGAAGACACCTATCCTATCTAAAAGAACTAGTAGATGCGGGTCCTAAGCACCCCCAGTAAGAACGAAGTTCCCATATACATACATGCGTGTCAGCGGGGTATTGGCCTATCACAATATATTGAACATTCGATATTATAACCATTATCAGAATCAAAGCTGTGTGCAAAATTTAAGCGTGATCCTATCTACCGATTATTTTTTAACAGAGTTCATTTTAAAAAGCAATTTGCTCTCGTTTTGACTTTTGAAAAACGATTAGAAAATATGAAAATCACATAAAAAGGAGCTAAAAGTTTATTAATTTATACATACATAATTTGCCTTATGGTGAGTTTCACCAGAACAACATTCCACCCGGAAATTTTTTTCGTCTATTGTGAGTTTCACCCGAAAAATATTACATGTTCGGAGAATTTTCCTCACTGTTAACATTCAAAGAAGAATATAATGCCATTGACGGCTTAAATTTTCACCCATAAACGAGAGCAATAAGCTTTTAAAATTCCGGATGAAAAAAATTTTAAGGTGAAATATTTTTCGGGTGGAACACTCACAATAAAACTGAATTGTTTATATATTTTAAAATTTTTTAAAGAACTTCGTTCTTAAAAATAAATAATGCACTTGCACTTGCCGAGAAACACTGACGGAATGAAGTCAACCGTTAACAAACGAATCCTGTCTCAGCATATTATTGTTTTTTTTTTTTTCCTATTTATGTCGACTTCTTTAGCCATCGTCCTTTGGAGGAACTTCCGAAATTGAGAAGGCACCACTTTACATTACTTACTTACTTTTACTTTAGATGGCGCTCACAGCCCAGGATGGACTACGGCCTCAACCAACAAGCCCCTCCAGCCAGCTCGGTCCCTAGCTAGCTGCCTCCAGTTACGCACTCCAAGTTGGTTGAGGTCGTTCTCCACTTGTGTGCGCCACCTAAGGTGGGGTCTTCCTCTGCTGCGCAGACCGTCAGGTGTAGATTCGAAGACTCGTCGGGCTGGTGCGTTGGTGTCCATACGCTCCACGTGTCCCAGCCATCTTAGCCGCTGTATTTTAAGCTTTTTGACCAGATCGACGTCGCTGTAAAGCCCGTAAAGCTCGTTGTTGAATCTTCTCCTCCATACTCCATCGATACATACTGGACCGAAGATAACCCGAAGAATCTTCCTTTCAAAGCACCCAAGTAGATTCTCATCCGTTTTTGTCAGGGTCCATGCTTCTGCCCCATACAGCAGGACCGGGATGATAAGGGTCTTATATAAGGTCTCCTTGGTTCTTTGAGAGAGGGCTTTATTACTCAAATGCCTTCTTAGCCCGAAGAAACAGCGATTGGCAAGAGTAATTCTTCGTTTTATCTCTGCACTGATGTCATTTTGCGATGTTATAGTGGAGCCCAGGTAGACAAAGTCTTTGACAACTTCGAAGTTGTACCTATCCATCGTGACGTTTTGCCCGAGTCGACGATGTTGAGATTCCTTTCTCGATGATAGCATATACTTCGTCTTGTCCTCATTAACAGCCAAACCCATTTTCGCCGCCTCAGATTTAATACTTGCAAACGCACCAGTGACAGCTCGCTTCGTTCTTCCAATGATGTCAATATCATCTGCATAAGCAAGTAGTTGAACGGACTTTTGAAAAATTGTACCACTGTTGTTGACTTGCGAGTTGCGTACAATTGCTTCAAGTACGATGTTAAAGAGGTTGCATGATAACGCGTCGCCTTGCCTCAAACCTTTCTCGACATCAAAGGGTTCGGTGGTGTTCTTGCCGACTTTGACGGAGCAGCGAGATTTCTCCATCGTCATCCTGCACAAGCGGACGAGTTTGGCAGGGATGCCGAGATGCGCCATGGCTCTGTATAGCTCGTCTCTGTCTACGCTATCATATGCGACTTTAAAATCGATAAAGAGGTGGTGTGTATCGATTTGAAACTCCTGGGTTTTTTCCAAAATCTGTCGGAGTGTGAACATTTGATCGACGGTTGATTTGCCGGGCCTAAAACCACACTGATAGGGGCCGATCAGATCGTTGACAAACGGTTTTAAGCGATCACACAGTACAGATGACAAGATTTTGTATGCGACGTTGAGGAGACTTATACCTCTGTAGTTGGAACAGGTCAGAGCATCTCCTTTCTTGTGGATAGGGCACACTATACCGAGGTTCCATTCATCGGGCATACTTTCCTCCGACCAAATTTTGGAGATAAGCTGGTGTATACTCCCTACCAAGTCATCTCCCCCTGCTTTGAATAGCTCGGCTGGCAGGCCATCCGCACCAGCAGCCTTGTACGTTTTAAGTTTGGCTATCGCTAACCGCACTTCATTTAGGTCGGGTGGACGGAAGTTTTGACCATCATCGTCCAGGTTGAATGGAGTGTTCTGTCTTACAGCGGAATTTTGGCCATCTTCGCCGTTTAGCAGTCTAGAAAAGTGTTGTTTCCAGATCCTCAGCACCGACTGTGAGTCTACCACCATATTCCCACTCTCGTCTCGGCAGGCTTCCGTTCTGGCCTTGTAACCCTGGGTAGTTTGCCTCACCCTTCGGTAGAACTTCCGAACATCACCCCTGCCGCTACAGTCCTCAATAGACTCGACCGCCCGCTTCGCATGCTCTCTCTTTTTCCTCCTGAGAAGTCGGCGTTCCTCCCTTCGTTTTTGCCCGTAGAGCTCCCGGGCTGCTCTCTCAGCAGCTCTGGTTCTAGCCTGCAGCATGGCTTGGTAGGCCTCGTTCTTTGCTTCATGCGCCAGTCTGCATTCTTCATCGAACCAGGGGTTTCGTTGTGGTGGCCTAGTGAAACCCAGTACATCAGTAGCGGCACTTTTGATGGCATTTTGGCAGTGCTACCACTGGTCCTCTACAGATGATGCTTGTGGCGGGCTTGTTGAGAGTTTAAGAGAGACGTGGTCTGCAAAAGTCCTGGCTATCTCTTGCGATTTAAGCTTCGCGACGTTAAATCGTTTTACAGCATTCGCTCGTCGTTGTGGCGTCATGGATATCCGCATACGTACTTGCGCTACCACTAGGTAGTGATCCGAGTCTATGTTGGCACCTCGGAACGTTCGGACATCCAGGATACTGGAAGCATGTCTGGCGTCTATCGCAACATGATCAATCTGGTTGACGGTTCGTTGATCCGGAGACCGCCAGGTCCCTTTGTGTATATTGAGGTGTGGGAATTGAGTGCTTGCTATGATGACATTTCGCCCCGCCGCGAAATCAATGAGCCTGAGTCCGTTACCGGAAGTGTTGTCGTGCAGGCTGTGTCCTCCGACTATCGAACCAAAGATGCCCTCCTTTCCGATCTTGGCGTTGAAGTCGCCAAGAATAATCTTGACGTCGTACTTGGGGCACCTATCATACGTATCCTCGAGGAGATCGTAGAATTCTTCTTTGGTTGAGTCATCCTTTTCTTCCGTTGGGGCATGGGCACAGATCAACGTGATGTTTTTGAACTTTGCTTTGATGCGGATTGTGACCAGGCGCTCGCTTACATTTCTGAAGCCCAAGACTTCTTGCCTAAGTCTTCCCCTTACCACAAAACCACAACCAAAGAGCCGCTGACCCTGCTCCTTGCAGCACTCGCCGAAGTAGATGTCACACGATTGCATCCTTCGTATGCCCTCTCCATCCCATCGCACTTCCTGGATGGCTGTTACATCAGCCTTTAGCTTATCCAGGTTCTCCACTAATTGTTTTGCTGCACGTGGCCTGTTTAAGGTCCGGACATTCCACGTGCAGATCCGAAATTCGTTGTCCTTGTTTCGTTTGCTGGGGTCGTCAACATTAAAATCATCCATATCCGAGGCTTGTTGTCGTTTCGGAACCGACATTTTTTCCGTGGTAGGGAAGTCACCCCGACGCACAACCCCCTAGCCTGGAGGACCAGATCCTTATTATAACTCCAAGGACGGGGAGCCGGATAAACCGCTCCTTATAGGCCTGAGCTACGAATACGTCGTAGTAGCCCATATAAGGTGTTCACTAAGTAGTTCAACCTGACTGGAACTGTAGACGCCACCGTTGATTCCATCTGGGGAATTCTTCCGCTGCCGCCTGGATAAAGGAGAAGTGCCTTAGTGGGAACACTCCTCCCCCCCTCTCTCATTTGCTGCCACCTAAACCGTCCACAGGGATTGGAACCCCATCTTCAGTTAAGGTACTAGGCACCCGACGTTCACCACGGGGAGGTCGAGAGTAGGAGTTGATAGACAGAGGTTATAGCGGACACATATCTACCCATTTGAACCACTTTACATTAGTGCAATGATAATATGATTCATCTCACTCATTTTGTAGCTTTAAATAAAAGTTATTGATATTTGAGATACAAATTCTATATCTCGATTTGGCCTAGCGGAAGCACAGGCGGCTATTAACCAGAAGGTCGCGGGTTCGAATCTCAGATGTACAGAATGAAATTTTTTCATTTGATCTCCCCCTGTTCAAAACCCTATAGGATTCTCAATTGGATTATGATACATTTGACGAAATGGAAATTGTAATATGTTTTCAATGCGCATTGTGCATGTGACGAATTAAAAAAAAAATTGTCACCAGCTGGATTCGAACGCCGAACCCTTCGGTTAAGAAGCAACCAACTATCCCATTGCGCCACAATGGGTCGAAAAAGATCTGTCGTTATTTGGATTTACCCCCAACCCTGGGCTAAAGAACTTCGTTCTAATAATGTAATGTAAAATTTCTATACGTCTCGATGATGTAGCTTTTGCATTCAATAAATAAAAATAAAATAAAATAAAATAAAATAAAATAAAATAAAATAAAATAAAATAAAATACAATAAAATAAGATAAAATAAAATAAAAAATCGTATATATATTTCCCCCGGTTTAGGCAGGTGGGGCAATTTTCTAAAAAATTGACTTAAAACAGCAAAAGAAATATTTAAAACAACAATGCCATGTTATACCTTTTTGGACAGCGAGAAATCTCTTCTTTGATTTTCATTTTAAGTTAAGTTCACTAACACGAACAGTTTTTGAAAAATTAATTTCCAAACTCGAAATTTTGAAGAAAAAAAAATTGAAAAATAAAGTTTCAAACTAATTTTTTTCAAAATTTCATGTAATTGAGTATAATTTTACAATTTTCTAAAATAATTGACTTAATACAGAATAAAAATTATTAAAAAACAACGGTAATTGGCAAAAAGACGTGCTATACTTTTTTGTTAAACCAGGAATATGTGCTTCCATTCTGTTTATAAATTAAGTTCTTTTAAGGAACGGTTTTTTAGAAATTAATTTTCAAACTTAAATTTTTGAAAAAAAATTAAAAAATTGATTTTGTTCAAAATTTTACGTTATTTAGTAGTACATATTTTTATTTTTAATATTCAATACTCATATCAATTTTTAATCAAACACTGAAAACCAGATGTCAAAATGTGAGAAAATTGAAAATAACAAAAGTAAGTTTTCCTTAAATTCGACTTCCATCCGTTATTTTGTTGTTCAAAAGATCCTATTTCTACAAATTAAGTAGTAAAGTAGATTTCGTTATTTTCAATTTTCTCAAAAACTAAAAGACATTTTAGCATCCGGTTTTCTGTTTTTTATTGAAAATTAATAAGAGCATTGAATTTTGAAAAAAAAAATTACACTTAATTACATAAAATTTTGAGAGAAATTAATTTGAAAGTTTTTTTAAAAATTTTTTTTTTATCAAAATTTCGAGTTTGAAAATTAATTTTTCAAAAACTATTCACTAACACACTTTAATTTAAAATGAAAATCAAAGAAGAGATTTCTGGCCTATACCTTTTTAGAAAGCCAGAATTGTGAATTGTACCGTTTTTTTTTAACATTGAAAATGTTTATAGGATCGTTTTGACAGAGTTGTGGTGTTACTAAAATGATTAAATGAAATAAATTCAATAAATCAGAAATGAACTCCAGCGTATAGGCCATCACAACGAAATTTTTGGTTGGTGTTACTAAAGAAATGACCGAAATGATTGAAATGAACACATGAACGTAGAATATGAAAAATGAACTCCAGCGTATAGGAGGACAACTATCAAATTTTTGGTTGGTGTTACTAAAACATTACTAGAATAATAAAAATAAACAAACGAACACAAGCGATGAATTACAGCAGGCGTAGGCAATAGGTATACGGGGAAAAAACGAAACGAAAAGTCTTCGTCAACAGACAAGCTTCAGTGAAAGAATATTCAATGAAGAATATTCAAAAAGAGAAAAAAACAACAAATATAACGCAACCAACAAAAGTGTATCTATAGGTACACTGCCAGATTTTTGTATGTAGTGTAGGTATATATGTAAATGCTATGCATGAACATAATTATGGAGGTAGGTAGGTTGTGAATTTTTGAAATTGAAAATGATAGGTATTTATTTTTATTCGATACAGAATACAATTCGGTCCTATAAGAAAGGCCAGTGATGCAGTTGAGTGTGAAAGCCGGAGTTAAGCTTTCTTGAAATCGATTCATGTAGGTATGTAATATGTAGTACAACCAAAAATATGCTATATCATACTTTTTTAGTAACACTATTAAGACGAGACTAGAACTAAATTAGAAATCCGTTTTATAAGTAAATGCATATTTTTGTATATTTACGATTTACGTGCATATTTTGGCATGCCAATTTTTTAAGGTATGTATATTTTTCATAAAAAAAACATAGTTTGTTCAGTTATTATTATAATTTATTGTATTGTTCATACTAGAATGTCAGTTTATTAGACTTGACCATTCTTTATTGCGTCAATTTCATTGAATTTTTGAAAAACAAACAACTACAACTTAAAGGCGCTACCTACCACCAATCGTTTAGGAATTAATTTTAGGTATTTTAATTTGTTTTATTTTTGTTTGGCTGGAGATATAGCTATTTCAGGGGGTGCCAAGTCCTATCATCAGTCTCCTTTTAGTGATGCTGAGCTTTAATCCAATTTAATTGTGAACAAATTTATACATGCACACCATGAGGTTTGAACCCATTGCCCAGTCTTCGAAATTGTATGCACTACGCATTCCACTAGGTAGTTATGACCACTGACGTCACTGGTCGAGATGTGCCTTTAATGCATTTGGAGCATCAGCATTTCTATAATTTGTTCTGTATCTTCTAATGTTTATAAAATAAATAATAAAGCTCTATAGGGCAGCATTACCAGCATTATAGCATAGCCAAAAAATTAAAACCTAACTTCAGGTTATGTCGAAAAAATTCGAATTACGGAAATTTGCATGGGTTGGATTTTTTTTTTTTTTTTTTTTTTGAGAAAATTAACCTTTTTTTGAGTTGGTTAAATTGACTCGAACGATTTTATTTCAATTTTGTAATCTAGTGCTTCTAAATAAATTAAATTTAATTCGAAATAAAATTTTGATGTTTCTGCGTATACAGATTCACCCCACTATCGTCAAAAATTAATCTTCGGATAAAATTTAACGCGATTTTAACCCAATTCGGACACGGCCTAAACAATAATATGTATAGATAGGTTTTGAAAATTTAGAAAATATTGACCCAAAATAAAAAAAAACATGTTCCCAGTAATTCTGATTTTTTAACATTTCTTTCGTTGAAAGGTACCAAAATTTTTGTTAGCCACGAGAACAAACTTGTGTAAATTTTGTTTTTTTTATTTTTGATGCAATTAATGTCTTAAATAAATCCATGTGAATGAATTCAAACGTCTCACGATCTTAAAAAACATGCATGTACTTGTACCTATGTTAAATAGGATTTAATGGCTTTTAGCGATAAAGCAAAATTTGTTCGACAATCTTGCTTGTACACTAACCCATTAAGTGACATTAAATACATAATGTGCATAAAGGTACCTAGAAACTTCAGAACCTATAATGGTGTCTGAAACGGCTTATTACGTTTTAATTAATTTAAATTGAAAAGATTAGCCAGGTGTCATTTTCAATGTCCCCATGGTTACTCTATGAGTGAAATCTGTAAATTTTTTTTTCTTTTTTAAGTCAATTTTTTAGAAAATTGCCCCTCCTGCCTAAGCGGAGGGAAATAGACCCCCCCTCCCATACAATTTTTTTCTCGTCTTAACCCAACCTACTCGCTCCAGCTGTTTGGTGCATCTTATACCAATCAAATCACCCTGAATAAATTCACCTTTTTGTTAATGTTCTTTTAAAAGGGATCTATTGCGAATAAAACTGCATAGGCAGAATAATTCAGAAAAATACCATTCGCTTATTTTTTACCACTTTTTTAATTACTTCATTAAAAACATTGTTTTTTTTTTTTTTTGCGTCACTTGAACAGAAACAGTCGCTTAAATAAGGAAACAAATTGGAAAAGTGCAGTAAAAGAGGGTAGTTTTATATTAATAATCATATTCTAATAATGTGTGCTACCACCTTCATTTGAAATAATTTCAAAAACCCTGTTGGAAAGTGAATCGTACAGTTGTTGCAAAATCACAGACTTCGCAATCACTGACGAACTGTTCTATATCAATATCGATACCTAACCACCAAATATCAGATCTAGCCAAGGACTTCATCCTGACAATGCCTACGTGTCCAGAATGTAATACATCCAAGACTTGACTACGCTTAAAATCCGGAATAATAATCCTGTTGGCATAAAATAGACATCCATCTTCAATAGATAAAACTGATTGTTTCTGAAAAAATCTTTTCATTTCTGGATGCTGTGGATTATCCCATACACAACATCATCTTTAATACCCTTTGATATGTCTTCTTTCGAAACATTAACTGTCTTTTCTACCGAAAAAAAAATTATACGATTATCGTCTATATCCGTGTTTTTGTGTCCATTGGCAATCGACTAAAACCGTCAGCATTTTCGATGCTTGTACCTTTTTTATAAACGACTTTAAAATTATACATAGAGAGCTCTATGGCCCAACGTTGCAGCCTCTGGGCGGCTACGAGCGAGGACCCTTTTTTATTCCCTAAGATCTCTTTCAAGGGCTGATGGTCAGTAAACAAGGTGAATTGTAAACCATACACATATTTATGGAACTTCTGTACCGCAAACATTATAGCTAGAGCTTCTTTATGAAGTCAGAATAGCCCTTCCCAGCAGCTGATAGGGTACTTGAAACAAAAAGCACTGGTTTTTCTTCACCATCAACCATGTGCGATAAGACAGCACCAACTCTGTATCCGCTGGCACCACAAGTAATTAAAATAGTTTTCGAAGGATCGTAGTGAACAAGTTAATTGTCTCTATTTAACCACTCTTTACTTTCATTAAAAATATTTTCACATTCTTTCGACCATACAAAAGGAGTTTCCTTTCGAAGCAATTTATAAAGGCAACTTAGTCGTGCTGATAGGTTGGGTATGAATTTTGAGTAGTGATTGAACAACCCCAAATATGAACGAAGTTGTGATAGATCTTTAGGAGCGGGGGCATTGACAATGGCCTCCACTTTCCTTGAATTGGATTGGATTGGATTCCACTAGCAGAGATTGTATGACCCAAATAATCTACCTTTGATTTAAAAAACTTAAATTTCTGAAATTTAACTTTGACATTATAATATTTTAAACATTCTAAAACCGCGAACATTTTTTTTTTTTTTTATTTTTATTTATAGCACTTTGTTTTGGCCAATCCTTTTGGAATTTGATCCATAACCTGTTGAAAAATACTAGGGACAGAGCTAACACCAAATGGTACCCTTGTATACTGAAATAACCCTTTAGAGGTATTCACTGTCAAATACTTTTGAGAATCTTCGGCAACCGCAAGTTGCTGATAAGCGCCTGCAAGGTCCAACACACAGAAGAAGCTACAAGAATGGACATCTGTTAAAAGATCGTCAATTATTGGCAGTCCATACATAAACGGATGCTTCCACCTGACTTAGGCACTACAACGACTGGCGATGCATAGGAAGAGTAATTTACAGGTTTCATAATTTTATTTTGGCAAAAACGATCGATTTCTTTTTGAACTATTTCTCTTAAGCCATATGGAACTGCTTAAGCTTTGAAAAAAATGGGACTAGTGTTCGGTTTTATAATAATATCAGCATTAAAATGTTTATTTGGAAGAGTATAATCCGTATTGAAAACACTACTATATTTTTGGCAGATTTCCTTTGTACTTAACTCAACAGGCCCAACTACGTCATTATGTTGTTAATTGAAAAATTCAAACGCCATTCACTGTACAAAATATCAATCCAATTTCTTCTCATTAGGCGTTTTTCTTTTTTAGTTATGTCAAAAAAAAATGTTGTGTTTCTTTTTGAGTTCAGAGCGCTCAGAGCATGGAGTTTGTGTTTCTTTTTTCTGAACTAAAACTCTGAACTAAAAAAGAAAAACGCCTATTAAGGGAGTGAATTCTTTACTCGTTTGAATAACCAAAATTGGAAGCTTTAAATTGACATTAGGAGTGTTCAGTGAGGCTGTTCCGAACAGCTTGGAACAGTTTAGAACAGAAAAGAACAGGTTTTATGCTGTTCAGTGAGAAATTTTCTGTTCCAAACTGTTCTGACTTGCTGTTCAGTGAGTCTGTTTGGAACAGTTTGGAACATTTTAGAGCAGGATTTTCTGTACTTGCTTTTGAGGTAGAACAACTTAGAACAGATTAGAACAGGTTTTGTGGGAAATGTCAAAATCAGTTGTTGTTCTGTTCTGTCCTGTTCTGTTCTGTTCTGTTCTGACTATTTCTTCACTGAACAAAGCTATTATCTATTTTATCAGAATGCGAAACATTTACATGCAAAACATCAACGACTTTAATTTTTGAACCGGTCACAACATAAAGCTGGTCTTGTGCATTCAAGAGAGGAATATCAGAGAAATATTTTTCGTAATCTACACGAGAAAACACAGTTTGAGCTGCCCATGAATCAATTTCCATTTTGACCTTATAATTATTTACAAGCATAATTTTATAAAAAAGGATCAGATTTACTTTTACAAATACTATAAATTGTTTTCAAATCTAAATTATGTAAATATTTCATACACAATAACTCTTCGTTGTAATTATCAATTTGATTTACCCGACTTCTACTTTTGCTTCTTCCACGCTGCCTACTCCTCCCATTCCGTTTTCTGAAACAACTATTTACGTAATGGCCCATCAAACCGCAGTTAAAAGACTGTACTTTTTCCTTTCCTTGTTGTTGTTGAAAGCTGCCTCGCTCTAAGCTACCACGAACTTGCTGTTGTTCGTCCACTCTGCTGTTGATGTAAATTTGCTTGACTACAGTACTTCGAACTGCCAATCCAGTTTGTTGTTGCTGCGGGATTAATTGTGAGCATCTCTTTGTTTGTTATTTCTTATGTTTTTGACAAATTTACAGCTTCCTCAAACGAGTAATCTTTCTCTAATAGACGTTGTTGGATTCGGGAGTCTTTCAAGCCGCATACCAATTTATCCTGTAAAGCATCATCTAAGAAGGCTTTAAAATCGCATGTTTGGGCAAGTGATTGTATTTCTACTACAAACTTCACTATCGACTCTGAATCTTTTTGCTCCCACTTTCAAAATTTGTACCACTCTGCAATAATGATATTTTTAGGGTTAATTTTTGCAAAAGCTTGGACGTCATGTTCATAAGAAAACTCTGTGGTTTTCTCAGGTGCCACAATTGACTTAAAAAGCTTGTAGATATCACCACCTGCACAGCTAATAAAAAACGCCACTTTCATTTTATCATCAACAATTTGATTTAATGAAAGAAGTTGCTCCATTCGTTCCAAATAGGTCTCAAAATCATCAACTCCCACAACGAAACTTTTAATTGTGCCTATTACATATTGGCATTGCATTGGATTTTATATTAACTGCAACTGTACATTTATCGTCAGACATTTTAAACTTATTATTTTTTTTTTTTTACTTTCTCGTCGCCAAATTAAAATGTTCGTAAATGAAACGCAGCAAAACTGAGACTAACTTATTTATTAGGTATATATATGTAACTTAACTTTTCTGAAACGAAACTTAAATATTTATGTTCAACCCGCCTGGAAAAATGGCAAGTTTTTGGCTAGTTTAGGCAAGGCCCTGGCAAGATTTCGGTAAGGGAAACCTAGGCGAGGAAAACATGACAGGCCTCTATGAGTACCTCGCTGAGAACATTTATTTAATAAAATACTAATGAGGCTCTTGATAGTTACTAACTATGTAAGTAATAGTGAAGTCATTTTATGAAAATTAAAAAAAGCGGGATCTTATTATATCGTTATAAAAATGTGTGTGTCGTTGTTAATTAACTGTGCAGGCGCTGCATGCGTTTATACTGACGTGACGTAAATGCACACAAACGGCACAAGTATTGGAACTATGAGAACTTTGTAGTGGACATGAAGTACACTAAAGTTTTCGAAGAAACCAACATAACAAACAACGAGAAGTGCCTGTTGAAATTAAAACCATGGAGAATTTTCGTGGAGGCACCAACTGTATCATCCTGCTGGCCGTCGCCGTGGGTCGCCAAGGAAATGTATTCCGTCAACAATGCCTACTAGAAGCAACTGTAGGTATCAGACACTAGTTGAAATATGTGGAATAAATCTCGTTTTTCTAGTCAGGGCTTAGGCAGAATTTAACTGACAAGGCAAAAAGGTACATAACTGGCGAGGGCCTAGCGAATGCCTATAGTAGCCCTTGCTAGACCCTTGTAACTATGAAAAACTTGCCAGGGCCTTATTGAAAACTAGATTCTTTTTCCAGGCGGGAACTTAAACGCTTATGCGTTTCACTTTTTCCTCAGCGTTAACTGTCACATAAGCTCTTATTTTGAACTTAAATATTTAAGTTTTGTTTCAGCAAATGGCCCTTAAACTAAAAGCTTAAGCCGTTCGGCTTATATACTAAATTAAAACTAAACCTACACCTGATAACTTAAGATTTCATTATTTATACAATAACATTATTAAATATTCGTGCCTATTCGTGCCTCGCTGAGAATATTTATTAAGTAAAGTGCTGATGAGGCTTTAGCTAGTAACTAACTAGTGAAAACATTTTATGAACATTAACAATAAATGCGCCCTTGTTTTTAACCGACCAAATTTTAAATAATGAAATTGAATCGGAGCGTCAAAAAGTAAAATCGCAACTGCAGACAAATATAAAAATCGTTTTTTATGAAAAGACGATGAAACAATTATTTGATCTTTGTGAAGTATTTTCCTTTTGAAAAAAAAAACTTGCTGTTACCCGCCTGCTTCGCTGCAAATTAATTTAACGTTTTATAGATTCATTTTTTCGTAAATTAACCTTAATGTCCTTTGTCGTTTTCCAAGCTTTCGCTCTACAAGCTCTCATTATAATTCTTTAGTTTTTTTTTAAAAACAGTTCGCGCACAACGGATCAACCCTAGATTTTACTGGTCAGGGCTTAGACAGGACTTAACTGTCGAGGCAAAAAGGTTCATAACTAGTGAGAGCCTAGCAAATGCCTATTGTAACCCTTGCTAGACCCTTGTTAGTAACTATGAAAAACTTTTCAGGGCCTCATTGAAAACTAGGTTCATTTTCCAGGCGGGTATTCAAAGTTTTTTTTTATAACCACCCGTCTGGAAAAAAGTATCTAGTTTTCAATAAGGCCCTGGCAAGTTTTTCATAGTTACTAACAAGGGTCTAGCAAGGGTTAGTATGGGCATTCGCTAGGCTCTCGCCAGTTATGAACCTTTTTGCCTCGTCAGTTAAATTCTGCTTAAGCCCTGACTAGTAAAAACTAGATTTGTTCCACATATTTTGTTTTACATGGTTTTCCATTCAACCATTTCATATATGGGGGTCAAAGCTAGAAGCTGTCAGTCGCTCTTATTATATTAATCTAGATAGACATCCATTTCCTCGTTGCCCATCACCCTGGTTATACACTCTAAATGATCGTTGTCGCGGCCAGTCCATGTCCATGGAAGAATGTTGCTTCGAAGAATTCCATTTCCTCGTTACCCACCACCCTGGTTATACACTCTTAAGTCTAAATGATCGTTGTCGCGGCCAGTCCATGTCCATGGAAGAATGTTGCTTCGAAGTCTTCAGTGTACTTACCACGTCTCAGATTGCCGATGAATTGATGGTCATCCTGGTTGGTCCTGTCTACAACATAGTTCTGATAGTCCCTATATTCATGCCGTTTGTGTGCATTTACATCCGTTTAAAAGCGTGCAGCGCTCGGTAATGTCATCGTTTGCGCTTTCTGTTGTTTAAATTAGGAGATTGGAAGGTGTTCAAAAACATGTTTTTTTTCTTGTTAAAGACTAATTTCACTAATTAACCAACTATCCATTTTATTTTATTTTATTTTATTTTCAAACACTGACTACTAAAAAATTTTTGCGCATGCAAAATTGAATATTTATACTGACGTTTAGTATATTGTTATTTACTTTGGTGTGTATGCAAGTATGTGTGAAGGACTGCAGGTGAGGCTGTTCGGAACACTTTAGAACAGAAAAGAACAAGTTCAATCAGAAAGTTTCTGTTATAAACTGTTCTGAGCTTGCTGTTCAGTGAGTCTGTTTGCACTTGGGTTTTAGGTAGAACAACTTAAAACAGATTTCTGAGAAATGTAAAAAATCAGTTGTGGTTCTGTCTGGTTGTGTTTTGTCTGCAGTTGCGGTTTTACCCGCCTGGAAAAACAATCCAGTTTTCAATAAGGCGCTGGCAAGTTTTTCATAGTTACTAACAAGAATCTAACAAGGGTTAATATAGGCATTCGCTAGGCCTCCACCAGTTATGAACTCTTTTGCCTCGTCAGTTAAATTCTGCCTAAGCCCTGACTAGTAAAGACTAGATTTGTTCCACATATTTCGTTTTACATGGTTTTCCATTTAACCATTTCAGATATGGGGGCCAAAGCTAGAAGCTGTCAGTCGCTCTATGATATTTTAATGTAGATAGATATCCAGTTCCTCGTGTGTTTGTCGTGTGCAGTCCAGTCCATGTCCATGGAAAAGGATGGCTCCTTGCGGAATATCATCGACTTTGTGTACTTGTCCTAGATGATAAAATTCAGTTATTTCCCAATCGATGAGGAGCAACATTTTACTTGTGTGTATGTTTAGTGAGGCTGTTCGAAACAGTTTAGAACAGAAAAGAACAAGTTCAATGAGAAATTTTTTGTTCTAAACTGTTATGGCTTGCTGTTCAGTGAGTCTGTTTGTACTTACTTTTTAGGTAGAACAACTGAGAACAGATTTCTGAGAAATGTCAATTCAGTTGTGGTTCTGTCTTTTTCTGTTTTGTCTGCAGTTGCGATTTTACTATTTTACACACTGATTTCCAATCATAATTTGAAATTTGCAGAGTTAATTAACACACAAAGATTTTTATTACGATATACATATGCTTTTATTAATTTGCGTAAAATGATTTCAAATAGGTAGTTACCATGAAGAACCTCACCAGTACTTTATTAAATAAATGTTCTCAGCGAGGCACTAATAGGGGTCTGTCTTGTTTTTCTCGTCCATGTTTTCTTTGCCGAAAACCTGCCAGGGCCTCGCCTAAACTTGCCAAAAACTTGCCATTTTTCCAGGCGGGTTGACACACCGATTCCCAATCCAAATTTGAAATTTGCACATTTAATTAACACACAAGGACTTCTATTACGATATAATGAGATCCATGCTTTTATTCTTTTTTGTAAAATGATTTAACATAGCTAGTTACCATCAAGAGCCTCACTAGTACTTTATTAAATAAATGTTCTCAGCCAGGCACTTATAGGGTTCTGTCATGCTTTCCTCGTCCATGTTTTCCTTAGCCAAAAATTGCCAGGGCATTGCCTAAACTCGCCAAAAACTTGCCATTTTTCCATGCGGGCACTGTTTTTTGTAATTCAGGTGAGAAATTAATGCTTCGGCAGTAATCAGTTCTTAACTTTGGATGCAAAAACACATGATGTGGCCCTTACAATATTCTTCCAATATTTAAAAGAAAAATGTTTTTGGGTCACCGTTTTGGGGAGAGTTTACCCGCAAATCGCGTTTAAAGATAAAAGTTGATTTTTCATATAATGCGATGCATCAATTGAAAGGTGGCAATTCCTAGATTACGAACATGCGTTTTTGAAGTCGCTAGGTCGCTTAGTTTAGCAGCAAGTCAAGTTTAAAGGCATTAACTTTGATGCCTCTAGCACGTCTAGTTTAGCCGCAAATCGCATTTAAAGATAAAAGTCGATTTTTCATATAATGCGATGCGTCAATTGAAAGGTGGCACTTCCTAGATTACGAATATGCATTTTTGGAGTCGCTATAAGATACTTAGTTTAGCCGCAAATCTAAAAATATTTTTTTGAAAGTTTTGGAAAAAAAAACTTTTTTTTCATTAAAAAATCTTTTTTATACATCGGCGTTTTGCAGAATTACATACAAAAAATCAAGCTTAAAATGCGTTTTCTTGAAATTTTTGCCGCCGCACAGTGTGGTATTTTGACCTGAAACGTGGACATACATCAATTTTCTCAACTTTCCCTCCCAATGTTAAGCTTGTGTCCCATAACAGGTAGATAACCAGGCTTCCCTTTAGTGAAGTCTATCTATAAATTGATCACCCCCGTTCGCGACACCATCAGTTGCAACTAGCACTAGTTGAAAAAGGACGATTTTTGCGATTTAAAAAAAAAAAAAAGTATATTTTCTGCGTGTTTTTTTTTAGTGTTTAAAGTGATTTTGGTGAAAAAATTTGATATGGGTATCGTTAATCAAGGTATGTTTAGTATTTTAAGCAAAAAATTATTTTTATATTCAACTATATTTATTCATATGGATAAGTTAAAGTATTCACTTAAAAAATTTGCACTTTTTTCGTTGTTTTTTCCAAACATTAGTATTTTTAAATATGCGCAACACCCCGCAACATAGTCTTTCATATATTTTAATTAACTGCTGGATATGTAGAACAATCCTAGCTTTCAAAACCATTCACAAGTCTTTACCTAAGAAAAAACAGAGCCTTTGAAAAAAAAAATCCTTTAAAACGATTTAAAATAGATTTTTATATTATTCCAGATGACTCTAATTCCACGTTATCTATGACCAGCAAACAGCTCAATGTGTTGGTAAGAGAACCTCACAAAGGCTCCTTGACGATAAACTTGAAGAATTGGATGAAAAGCTTATGGATATAACAAAGTGTCCCCCAGAGAAAAAAGATGAACTTCTTAAAATTATCAAGGCGTTAAAACCAAATTATTAACGAAGATGGCAACTCTGCAATAGCACAGAAAGGCGTTTCTTGGATAAGAATGAAGAGTAGCTTGGAACCAGAACTCAAACAGTACCTTGAGAACAGGGAAACAGATTTAAGCCTATATTTATAAGTGGGGATGCGATGGATCTACTCAAAGCCAATACGGATTCGTTATGTTAAAGAAAATAAGGACATAACCAATGAATTTCCGGTTGTATATCCACTCATAAAAAAAAAACGAAAAAAGGGGTTTTCTGGGAAAAAAGTATCCTTCAGTTTTCTTCTAATTTCTTAGGAACTATGATATTTATTGGAATGAGGTTTTTAGTATTTGACTAAAAATTTATCAGGCCATTGAATATTGAAAAAAAATGTCCTTAATATTGCAAAATTTTATAAGTGAGTAAGCACTTAAGTGGGTTTTACTGTACCAAAAAAAATGAAAATTTATCCGTCCAAATAACTTTTTAGTCATTTGGTACCTATTTTTATGTGCCCAAATATTTTTGGCCAGGTTTTACACCAAAATACCGCACTGTGCGTCGTCCAGTCCATTTCTTCTGATTGGCTAAGAATAATTAAAAAATACTTCAATAAAATTTGTTATTTTCAGTTTTGTCAAAAACTAAAACATTTTAGCATTCGGTTTTATACTTTTTACGTACAATTTTGAAAAAAAAAAGTCAGTTTGAAAAAATATCGCCCAATTCTTGATTTTTACCTTTAGAAAAAATAATTAAGTCGTCGGCATAAAGTGAGTGTTCAACTTTATGGAAACTGTCTATTATATGCTTTCAGAAACCGTTACAAATTATGTTGAAACAAATTACCCCACGGTTTAACGTAACCTGAAATACAGCGAAGAACCGATGTTTTTTTATTTTTAAACGGGAATAACTCAAAAACCTGATGTGATAGAATATTTCATATTCGAATTCAACACACCAAAAACCTTTGGAAAAGTACACTTTGGTTTTTGTAACAAAAAAAATTATTTGATTTTGTCGACCAGTGTTATCTTGCTTTATCTGGAAGTTTTAGGTTTGTTCATCATTAACAACTGGAACGCGGACTTAAAAGGATTATGAAATAGCCCCGTGTAAGGCTTTGTTATAGGAACTATGCCTAGTGCTACCATCAACATCTCATTTTGATATTAATGAACATTTTTTAAGTTCTTGACCGTTTATAGTTTTAAGAGCACACTTCAACATCGAAAGTAATCTTTTTGATGTAATGTCAAAACCTAATCTACTCATACAACTTTTCTCCTATGACTTTAAACGTTTCTTTGTATTTTCAGGTATATTCTGGCTTTTGCTTCTTTTAGGAGTTTGGATGCTTGAATCTATCTAGAAGCTCTTATTTAAGTAGCATAACCGAAAACATTCTCAAGTCTTGTGTTTTGGCCCTTTTTGTTTATCTTTGGGGTGTTGTCTCCATGTTGTGTGTATATAATGAAATAAAAATAAAAATTAGATTATTAAAATATAATTTAATTTTATTATTATAAAGTAAACTTTGAAATTATCACAACATTAATTATTAATTATATAAAATATAAAAGCGACGCGTTTCGGATATGCTAATCAATCCATCTTCGGGCTTCAATTTGTTGAATTATGGTGTTAATTAGCCAAGTATATTTGTTGTATTTTATTTTAGTTAGTAGTAATCAAAGAATTATGTTTGTCTCTGTCTTCTATTTTTGTTCTGGTAATCGATCGCTGTGTCGTATAGTGCATTTTGCTTGATTGTCAATTTGTCGTTTCATATTTTGTCTTTATTCGTTTTATTGGCTTTATAAATTTCGTATTCTTCCAACGCGTCAAATGGCCTCAAGAATTTATATAGAAAAGAGCAACACAAAATTAACTAAATTTTGTGAATTTATATAGAAAGGAGCAACACAAAATTAACTTAATTTTGTGAATTGGGGTCATTTTTCAATGTTTGGGGCCTCATTTTTTCATTTTTGGGTTAATTTGCATTATGAAAACTGGCTCCAATGTTGCTTTATGTATATATTTTTGGGGTCATTTTTCGCTTTGGGTTTGAGTATTTCTTTCTTTTTTTGGGGCTGTTTTTCATTCAGTTTGAGGTAATTTTTTTATTTTGAAAATGGGGTTATTTTGCATTATGAAAAAAGCCCCAATTTTGGGGCTATTTTTCATTTTCTGTTTGGGGTCATTTTTAATTGGGGTCAAATTTCATGTAGCCTTATTGATTGCTTTTATGGAAAAGCATCCCGACCTATAGATAGGAGGGGTTAAGACTGACAACAGGCCAGAATATATTGATAGATTATGGGAAGAACTGAGGAATGATTTAAATGCCTTAGGACTGCTTCTGGATGGATGCAACAGTATCTTCTTCTTCGAGTACAATCCAAAGAGGTACATTCATCTTCCGAATCAAATACAAAAACCTTTGAGACGAAACTAACAAACATAACTCTTCTAACTTTGTTTAAAACAAGGGATTAACTCACCGCTCAAAACCACCTGCTAAAGAACGCAATAAAACCTTTCAAATACTTTAATATTATAAAATAATAACTTTTGAAATCGGCTACATTAAAATCAAAACTCGTTTGACAGCTCTTCAGAACAGACACAGCTGACTTTAATTTTTTTTTTATTTCAAGTTACTTGCACTGCAAATTGAATTCGTTCGAAAGTCAGAACAATGATTTTCAATCCGTACGGATTCAGTTTTTGTTTCCGTTTTACAATTCGGTCGGAAATCAGAACAGCCGTGATAGACCGATTATGATTTATGGAAGTGGATGCATGAATCTATTTTTTTTTAATTAATATGTGTTCTGTTATCAAAGATTGAATGTTGTATTCGTTTCTTCGTTTCTTTTTGTGAGTACCATATTGTGAGTGCAATTGCTTAAATATGTTTAGTGAATTGAGTATACTGAAGTAGTGCAACCACTTGAATAGATCAAATGCATAGTTACATCTTCTTTTTCGTTTCAATGCAAAAAAAAATACAGAAACCAGTTTAACTTCTTGCGACTTAAACCACCAACCACAAACACAAAAATACCTAAAATCTTCCTACCCTACATCAGGAAATCAAGGTTCACGATGTTTACTTTGTTCACGATCGCCCACTTTCGTTCGAGTATACTCGCTTTGTTTTGAGTACTCGAAAATAGTTCCAAAGGTTCACGAGCATTTTGTTCATGGGTATAGGATTCGAATGCTACTCACGAGTTCGAGCAATTTGTTTGACTTGTGTGGAATTGTTCAAACATAATATTCGAACATACTCATTTTAATATCTGGTGGATACTCCCTACCAAGTTATATCCCCCTGCTTTGAATAGCTCGCACCATCATCGTCCGGGTTGAATGGAGTGTTCTGTCTAACAGCGGAATTTTGTCCATCTTCACCGTTTATAAAAGTGTTGTTTCTAGCTTCTCAGCACCAACTGTTTGTCTACCACCACATTCCCACTCTCAACTCGGCAGGCTACCGTTCTGGCCTTGTAGCCAAGGGAAGATTGCCTCACCCTACGGTAGAACTTTAGAACATCCCCCTACCGAACATCTCTTTTTCCTCCTCAGAAGTCGGCGTTCCTCCCTTCGTTTTTGCCGTAGAGACCCTGAGCTGTGTTCTTCTTTATTTGTGTATATATATATTTAAATTCAAGAATATTGCGATTTCATTTTGTTTTATGGCTTTTTTCAACAGAAAACAAAGAGATACAGAAATTTAATGTATGTAATGTTGTTGGACTTTTACCTAATTGCATTGGATCTTTTTTCGTTTGAAATGTCAAAAAAATCTAGACTTGGTTATCTTAGCCACGTTTTATTATCTACGGATCTAGATCAGGATTATCACTTGAAAATAAAACGATACGGATCATATTGACAGCAGTGTTATATGAACCTCTTTTTTTTAATTTACGTTTTATTAGTTTTCAATTATTTTCTGTCTTTTTTCTTTACACTGCAATTAAAATTACCTTACTATAAAAGCCATCTACCGGCCAGAGTAAGAATTAATGTTTGGATCTTTGAAATATGTCCAGATAGAGGGCAGTGTCCCGAATTGTTTTTGTATTACGTTTTGAAAAAATTATCCTGGGGGGTCATTCCGTAATTTTCAAAACGATAATCATCAAAACGATTATCGCTGACTTGATCGTCAATAATTTGCTTCACGTAATTCAAACACTATCTCCTCGTCTATCGTTTTTCCAGAGATTGTCAAACCATCATTGAAATGTCATAATAACAATTTGCGTTATTAGAACGAAGTTCTTTAGTGCACGGTTTGTTTGTAATCCCAAGAAATCGGCAGAAATTTACATAAGATGGTGGTGCAATGGAATAGGTACTTGCTTCTTAACCGAAAGGTTCGGCGTTCGATCCCTGCTGGCGACACGTTTTTTTTTTAATTTTCATATAATTTGTATTTTTCTCAAATGTTTGTTGCCATTTTGCAAAATAAGTAAATTATTTCACTCATTTAACTATAGTCGCGTACAAACTTACATACAATCATGAAAACAAATGCGAAACGATACCTATTTAGGTATCGTCCAAAAGCCATCGTTTTCACGATAGCGTTTTGATGATAATCGACTTACGTGAAGCAAATATTTGATCGTCAAAACGTGATCGTCCAGACGATATGCATTTTTAGGGTTACGTGTAGTAGGACTATCGTCGAAACGTTATCGTCGGGTGATAATCGTTTTACGGAATGAGTCCCCTGGATTCCATATTTCACACATTTTTTCATTGAGAACACCTGCTAAGAGCATTGGGTTAAAATTGACCTGCGAATATTTTTTAAATCATGCAACGTTACACGCTTCTAGTATAAGAAAAATTCATTTGCAAAATAAGAAGAAAAAATATTCCTGAATCTTGAAATAAATGAAAATAAGAAATAAATGCATATTGAGATAAAAACAAGAATGATGGCGGAGTAGTAATTAAATGTGGAGACAAAATATCTTCAGAAAAATTAAAAGTTGAAATTGAAAATAAATTCAAAGATCAGTATAATGTTATAGTACCCACTAAACAAAACCCGAAAGTTTGTGTCATGAATTTAGAAAATGATGAACAAGAAAATGAAATTGTTGATAAAATTAAGAAGCAAAATTCTGAATTAAGTGATAGTGATATTAAACTAATTCATGTATTTAAAAATAAAAACAAATAGAGAAATTTGAGCGCAATTCTCGAAGTGGATAATTTAAGCTTTAGCAAAATAATTAATTTATAATACATAAAAATAGGTTGGGTTAAATGTCCAGTGAGAGAATACTTTAATGTTACGCGATGCTTTAAATGTCAGGGTTTTAACCACAAGTCAAGTGCTTGTAAAAACACCATTGCATGCATGAAATGTGGCGGTGAACACCAAGTGAAGGATTGTATTAGAGCATGAATGAAAGAATAATAAGATTGCGCCATTTGTTACCTCATTGGAGACAAATGATATGTAAACAAATATGGCCGCCAGTAGTTTGTTTAGTTCATCGATTGTTCGGTTGTGTTTTTTTCCTTTCGTGCGCGTTTAGTAGATTAAAAAAAAACAAAGATTTCGTTTAAAAATACGATTATAAATACCGAATTAATATTATTCATTTGAAATAAAGGTTTTTTCATTTAAAATAAATCGCCAAAAAGCAAACGAAGCGGCGATGTGTAAAGTAGAATAGATAATTCAGAACTTGTGCACTTTTTTTACACTACACTTCACTTTTAATTGATTCAAATTAGAACAATTAATTAAAAATTCAAGTTAAAAACTTTTCCCGGCTTTCTCTAGTAGGAAAAAATCATATTTTTGTCTCCAATTGCGCAATACGAGCTGTCAAAAATTACAACAACAAAGCGAAAAAAATGAAATGGCGTAATCTTGTATTCTTTCATTCATGGTATTAGAGAAGAAGTTTTATGTAAAAATTGTTTGGAATTGAACAAAGCATTAGGATTGAAAATGAATTGTGGACATCAAGCAAATGACAGGACCTGTCCTGTCTACCTTCGCAAAATAAAAGTGGTAAAAGAAAGAACTCAATATTAGCAATTAAACCAACTGAGCTACTGGTATTCTAATGTGCAAGGCCTAGTAAATAATTTTAACGAAATTGAATTTTTAGTTAATAATAATAATTTTGATGTCATTGCCTTTTCTGAAACCCATTTGACGAGTGATATAGACAATGATGAAATAAGTCTACCAAATTATAGCTCCCCCTTACGGTGCGATAGTATTAGTAGCTATGCAGGTGGTGTAGTGTTATATTTTAAAAAAGATATACGGTACAGAATTGTTAGTGAGATACATGACCCGATGAAGATGTGGTGTTTATGTTATGAATTTTTTACAAATGAATTCAGAGAAACTGTGGCGATATTATACAGATCTCCAAGTAGCTCTGATCGGGATTTCTGTAATGCATTTTCTAATTGGCTTGATATAGTACTGCATACAAATTCTCTTAAATTGATTTTGGGCGACTTTAATATTAATTTAATGAATTCAAACCATACTTACACAAAAGCCTTCAATGATATTTTAACTCAAAATAATCTAAAGCAAATAATTAATAAACTAACCAGAATTACGGAGCGTTCTACGTCATTAATAGACTTTGTTTTATGTCCAAAACAGGAACAAGTCTGGGCAGATACTGCTCCGGAAATGAAAGTTGGTGATCATGAAGCAATAGTAATAAAAATGCCTGTGCAAAATAAACAAATTAAAAACGATAAACAATGGATTGATCTTTTCAGATATAATAAATCCCAATTCATAGCCCTTCTTAATGAAAAATGTGAACAATTTGATCTAAATACTGACTAAAAAACACGTTATCATCATTACTGCAAGATGGGTTATACTATTGTGTAAAAAAATTAACTAAAAAAAACTATAGTCCATGACTCAAATAAATGGTTCACCAATGAACTAAGAACGTTGAAGTATAACAAAATTCAGTGCTTTCGTAGGGCAAGTATATTCAATAGGTCTGACGATTGGAATACTTACAGAAATATACGGAATTCTTACAAAAATAAACTTAACCTTACAAAAAAGAATTATATCTGTAATAAAATTGAATCATGTCAAAATCAAAAGTTTATGTGGCAAACAATAAAAAAATTGGTTTTAAATGAAAAAAAAAGTTGAAATCAACGAAGTTCGTTTCGGTGATAGATTGGAATCTGTAAACTCTGTGATAGCTAATAAATTCAACTCGTATTTTATCGAAAGCATAGATGTAATTAGAAATTCAATACCCCTTAATAATATTCAATCAGTCCCTGAAGTACCTGAAATGCATTTTGTGTTTAAATTTAGAGAAATCGATCTAAATGAACTGAGAAAAATATGCAAAAGTATGAATACAAAAAGTGCCTTAAATCTCAATATTAGCATTATCCTAGATTGCTTCGATATTATAGGCCCAATATTATTAAAAATAGTTAATGAGTCCTTCATTCAAGGTGAGTTCCCTAAAAACTTAAAAGAATGTACGGTTATACCAATTCCTAAAGAAACTGGAACTAATAACTGCGAAAAGTTTAGACCAATAAACATGATGCCTATACTCGAAAAAATAGTTGAAAAGTGCGCGTATGATCAATTTTATAGATATGTTTGTGATACGAAAATATTAATAGAAAATCAATCCGGGTTTCGTCACAACCACTCTTGCGAAACGTCCCTTAACTGGTTGATAATGACTCTAAAGGAAGAAAGGCATAGTGGTAATAAAATTATAGCACTGTTTTTGGACTTTCAAAGAGCATTTGAAACAATTGATCGGAACAGACTTCTCCATAAGTTATCAAAATACGGTGTAAAAGACATTGAGCTCAATTGGTTTAAAACATACTTATTTGATAGAACTCAAAGGACCTGTGTGAATAATTCAACCTCAAGTGCAATTAATACATATTATGGTGTTCCACAAGGAACTATACTTGGTCCATTACTATTTTTGATTTATATTAATGATATATGTAAAGTTTTAAGAATGTCTAAAATTTCTTTGTTCGCCGACGATGCTCTCATGTTCGTAAGTGGTAAAATATTATCTGTGATTTCGGATTATATTAAAGAAGACTTATTCAACTTATGTCTTTGGCTACAGTCAAACAAACTTAAAATTAATGTTCTTAAAACTAAATGTATGGTGATAAATAGTAGTGACGTAATAAACTTATCAATTGAAGGAAATCCTATTGAACAAGTTAATGAAATGAAATATTTAGGGGTAATATTGGACAATAGTTTGAGCTTCAACAGTCACATGACCTATGTATCGAAAAAAGTATCGAAAAAAATTGGATTTCTGAAAAGAATTCGTAAAAATATAACTACAATCTGTGCTGTTAATATTTATAACACTATCATTAAACCACATTTTGAATTTTGCTCTACAATTTTATTTATAGGTAACAATGAGCACATTAATCGTCTCCAAGTTCTACAAAACAAGGCCATGAGAACTATCCTAAAATGTAGTTTTCACACATCAATCGCTTGGATGCTTTCTTGCCTTAAATGGTTGAACATCAAACAAAGGATAATGTTTAATGCTATGTTGTTTGTATTTAAAATGAAAAATGGACTGGCTCCTAAATATCTAACGTCGAATTTAACTTACGTAGGAGACACACAACCATACAACTTAAGATCTAACTTTGATTTTAGACTTCAATTTTATAGAGACACTAGAACCCAAAATATGATTCGTCATCGCGGACTTAAACTGTTTAATGAATTACCTTCTCAAATAAAAAATGAAACTGTTTTAGCAACATTCAAAAAGCTTCTAAAATCTTATATAAGAGAAACAATTGTATAAAAATTGTAGTTTTCTAACTGTATACATATTAAATATAAGAATACATTTTTGTTACTTTATTTATTTATTGAATTGTAATAGTAAAATTCTACTAAATAAATATATACATACATACATAAAAAAACATAAGTAGCTTTTTATTCAATTTTTTAACTTAAGTTTATTATAAAAAAATTTCTATAGGTATGATCCCCATTTTGTAGAAGGCAAAGATTATAGCGCCTTCTTATTCCTGCACATAAATTTATACTTTATAAATTTTCCTGTAGTTTGACTCCAGCCACTTCAATCCGTTGTTTCAGTTGTTCAAAGGATTTTATTTCCACTTCGTACACATAGTTCTTCATAAATCCCAGAGTATAAAAATCTAACAGAGTTAAATCTGGTGATCTAGGTGGCCATTCTGTGGGTCCTTTTCTTCGTATCAAACGGTCACTTAACGGTCAAAAGCCAGTTCCTTACAGTGCGGCTAGATAAATTATTTGCTATGGCCAAGGGAAGGTTGTCATTCAAATCGGGCAAAAGGTCGCGTAGTAACTGCAGGTAGGATTTTCCATTTATGACTGAATACAGGAACCGTGGTCCAACAATACCAAGCCAAACATTACCGCTAAGGCGGTGTTGAGATTTGGTTTGTTTCTTGTTATACGGATTGCTGTTACTCCAGTGTTGTAAATTGTGAACATTTGTTACTCCATCTCTGTTAAACTTCATCCGTCCAGAATACCCTTCCTAAGTAATTACGTTCAGTTTCATCTCTTAGCAATAATGTTCGACAAAACGCAGCTCTCAATAACTTGTCGTTTGCAGTTAGCTCCTGAACGCGTGTAATGTGGTACGGGTGTAAATTCTCGGTATGAAGCGCTGCCCAAACTCTAGTTTGGAGCAACTGCAGCATAGTAGCTATCCTCATTGTGCTAAGGGAGGTATTATGTCGGACCATATCCAAAATTCTTTCCTCTATGTGTACTGATGCAGAAGATGAACTTTCTCTCCCTCGGTGCTCCAGTACTTCATGTTCTAAGACGTTGATCGATTGTTGAAAATATCGTATAACTGGGAGACCTCCTATTGGGATATATTTGAGGATAGAGTCTTTGCGCTTCATGACTTCGACCATGAGCCATACCGTAGCAGTAATGCATATCCGTTAATTCGACACGAGAGTAGGTGCTATTTACAACATTAAATACAAGGTTGTTTAAATCAAGAGCGATAATATAAATTTGAAGACGTGCATATATATTATTCGATTATATTACGTCTATCTGCTAGGCGCGGGTGGTCTCAAAAAATTTTTCAGGTCTAGTTTATGTTAGTTTGATTAGTGATGTGTGTAAAAAAATGCCAATTGAGTGTAGTTTCTTAAAATGTTGGCTTATGACTTTTGTCCGGATTTTGAGCACAAATACTCCTCTGTATTTTTGATGAAGCATATTTTCGTTCATCAAAATGTTCCTCGTGTTTACATTATATTCTTACTCACACAAAATCTACCCATCTCACTTGATGGGCCGTTCGTCAAAAATACAATGTAAACAGGCACTTATTTAGTAAAATTATTCACCGACGGGTGTTTTTTTACGTAAGTGCCTGTTTACATGTGCTTTTTACTAAATGGCGCGTTCAGAGAGACGGGTTGATTTTATGTGCGTAAAAAAGAGAAGGGTAGGTTTAACTCAAATTTTGCTGATTCGTTAGTTTCAATAAATTAATATTTTCGGAATCAGCATCAGAGACTTTTAAATATGTGAGTGAGAGATTTAAAGGGTGTGAGATAGGGAAGGGTATATTGAAGTGAAAGGGGTTTTCTCTATAATGTAAGCATGAGGATCATCGCTATGAATGAAAAAATGCTTCAGTAAAGTGATTATGTAAATTGTAGGCAGTGGGTTGCAAGAAAGAAGTGTAGGTATTGGGAATCAACAGAATGCAATACAAAATCTTTTATATTTAATAATAATGATAATTAATTGTCATAATTTTCGGTGAACTGATTTTAAGATCTATGGACCAATCACTAACTTTTTTCTTTTTATTTGGCCTTGCTGCCATTTTTAACTCCTTTTGCGAATTCTTCCATTTGCTGGTCTTTTAGAAGTACATTGTATATTCTTACTTCTTCCCATTAGATGCTTGTCAAAGTTATAAATGCTTAAAGAAATGTTTTCTTTTTTTATAAAATAGCTTTCTTTCAAATTCCATTAGAATAAAAAAAATGGAAAAGCGATGAAAAACTACCTTAGCGCATATACCTAATGAATACTTTCATTACCAAAGCTATTTATTTCCATTGGTTGTAGAACCTAAATGAAAACATAAAATACAGAGACATTTTTGATTCTCTATTATTTGCGAAGAATTTCAGAAATGCCATTTTAAGAAAACAGAACTTTTACTTGTCATTTCTCAACGCCCGAAGTTTGAAGCCACATTTCGTTTTGCAATATTATTGACACATGTTATCGTAAAGTCGATCAAAAGCCCATCAAAGCCCGACCGACCGATTGTGATTTGGCCATTATACTTCAAGCTGTATACGCCTGGCGACTGACATTGTTGTACGCCCGGCGATTTGCAGTTTCTGTACTGCGACAAAAACATGCAGTTAACGCCTCGTGTGCAGTTGTCTATTGAAACAAACGTGAGATACACACAAGCTCCACACAAGCCGCAAACATTCGTTGTACGCGTTTATGACGAGACGTTTCGTGCGCAGAAGGCCTTTGTTGTAAACTGAAAGTTTATGAGCGTCCCTCTTGAAAGCATGAAAGGCACTGACTTTTGAAATAAAATTTGTTGATTTGCACACGGTTAACGGTGTAAACCCTCTGGTAAATTATATGCACTACTAATTACCTACTGAAAAATAAATTTGAGATGGTACTTGAGTAACATGGCCGCTGTAACCTAACAAATTTCGAACATCCAAACTGAAAGAACCTTTATATATGTATGTATAAGATAAATAATACAAAAAAAAAAAGTTCCTTCTCTATTACCGGCAAATTTTGTTATGCATGTAGGTAGGTATATACGTATACCTATTTTGATTGAATGGAAATTGGGTACCTATCTAGTATGTGCATTAAATTTTTGTCCATAAGGCTATACCAATTGCTTGCAGTTGAAATGAAAACCTCTTTTCTTCTATAAATCATTTCTAATAGCTTTTTAGAAAATTGTATAATTGCCAATTGTGACATCGGACTGCCGCACATGTGTATGATATATTATAACTATATACATATATGCATATATATGCACAGAAAAGATCTGTCCAGCCACTCTTCTTCAAGTGGGATGTGGAATAGCCTTACTGCTTGTTGTCTCTAAATTCTCAATTAGTTAAAATTTATCATTTTTTTTTCATTAATCAGTTTATGGATGCAGCTATTATTATGAATGTCGAATTTCTGAATTTATTTTTAGTATTTCCTTGGATAATGATATTTTCATAATAAATTTCGTTCAGCCAAACCACTCATATCAAGATAGTAGGTATATATATGTACACATACTCATAGAGCGAATAGTGGACGCACACGCAAATCTACACACAAAACATCCATCGTCTGACATGTATATAATATGGATGAGTGTACCGTGGAAATGACTAATTTTACGTGGTATTAGTGAATACAAAAATTGGAAGGAATATACAAAAAAAAGTATCTCACTCATCATGGGCTATGTACATATTTTTACCAAATAAGGCAACTCTTGGGCATTCATCGGTTTACCGCACATATATATAGAAAATATTTTTCCGGATATAATTAAAGAAACATAACTTTTTTGAAGATAAACGTTTCCCAGTTGGAATTTAAAAAAAAAAATGAATAATCGAAAAGTACACTATAGATGATACATATACAAGGCGTGTTAAGAAAAAGGGATAGATATTTGCAGATATTTCTTGCACATGTGTTTTTTATATGGACCTCTTCCAATCAATACAAACTAACTTATCACTTTTATATTTAGAAAATGTAATTTATATAAAAACACATTCCAGAGAGACTTAAACAAAGAATACAAAAATATAGAGGCATCATAAAAATGACTCAAGCATTTTCAGTGACATATCATAGTAACATACCATTCTTAGAAGTCCTTTTTAGGTAATTTTTTACTGTATTATATATGCAGGGGACGCTGTTTGAAGACCAACAAAAAGTTTTTATTTAATCAATATTGTGTTCTTCATTTAGAAAATTATAAAAAAAAATATTTATTTTAAATGTTTGTAAAAATCGCCGCTTTTAGACCGACCGAACTTACGCACCAGTTTAATCACTTTATTTAAATGCTTGCCTAGCTGTCTACGCACGTTATGTATGACTTCTACTCTGGAAAGTTTTTCGGTTTAATTTTTAGTATTTTAAAGCAAAAATACAGCAAAGTTTGCACAACAATTGCATGAGCATATATATACTCAAAATACTTGATCACACATCAAGTTACATGGGCTTTATTTATATTAAGGGATGAGGACAGCTTAAACCTCATTTCGATTCCTTGTAAGCGTTTAAGAAGTTGAATTGAGATTAGGGGAGTTCACATGGTAGTGCCCTATTAGTGCCTGTTTACATTGTATTTTTGATGAAGCATATTTTCGTTCATCAAAATGTTCCTCGTGTTTACATTATAGAGAAAAAATCCTTTTATTTCAATCTACCCATCCCTATCTCACATCCTTAATAACCATGTATCTCTCACTCACACAAAAAAAATTCTTCGTACTCAATCCGAAAACATTTATTTGAAACTGGCGCATCGGTGTAATTTAGGTGGAATTAATCCTTCTCTTTCTTACTCATTCAAAATCTACCCAGCTCACTGGATGCACCGTTCGTCACTTAGTGCCTGTTTACTTTGTATTTTTGACGAACGGCGCATCCAGTGAGATGGGTAGATTTTGTGTGATAGACTGCAGAATTTTATTCTGAAAAGTTAGATTTTTTTCGTTGAACGCAAAAAAAAAAAAACAGAAATTAAGGCTCTCCCAAACCAACGCGATTAACCGCCGCGACAATAGAAAACAATAACAACAACACGTGGTTGTCAAACAAAACAACACGTTGTTGTTATTGTTTTCTTTTGTCGCAGCGATTAATCGCGTTGGTTTGGGAGAGCCTTTAAAGTCAAATTTTCGTATTTAAGGCTCTCCTAAACCAACGCGAATATTCGGCGCGCCGAACGAAAACAATAATAAAGTCTTAACTACATTGGACACTTTTTGCAAAATTACAAAAGTAAAAATATTTTTTTTCCGGCTAGCGCAGTTGTTTTGTGAAAAAAAATGTATACAATTCTTTTTAAACTAAAACTTAAGCTTTCTGCATCATTTTTATAAATTTTCCAGTGAGAAAAACTATCCCAAAATGAGTTTGAAAATTTTCACTTTTGTACTTTTTCACTTTTTTGGCTTATGTAGTTAAGGCTTAACAATGCTTGCGTTCGGGTGGTAGTGAGATAGGCTATCCACCTATCCCAAAAATTTTCAGATACCTTGAGTTGTTGTTGCATCAGCTGACATCAGAAGTTTTTCAACAAGGGATTACAACAACACAAACCTATCCGGATAGGTTTGGCTTGCCCCCTGAACGCGGCCAATATGTTTTGTTTGACAACCACGTGTTGTTATTGTTGTTTTCGTTCGTCGCGCCGAATATTCGCGTTGGTTTGGGCGAGCCCTTACTTATTGAATTTTCATAGAAGCGAAATAAAAGAGAACTTTATATATTGGTCAATTGTTTATTTAGCATGAGCTTTGTAGATGAAATTTTATGTAAAAAGTTTAAACAACAAGTTTAATTGTTATTATGTAGTAAATTTGTTTTAACTTCAATGAAAAATTGTTCCACAATAATCCGATGGAGAATTATGGGAACACTTTTGTAAGGCAAATCATTCCTTTTATTTAAAGAGTCACTAAACATTTAACAAAAAGTTCTTTTAATCAAATAAGTAAGTATTACAATTTTATTATAAAAACTTATAAGCACAAATCAACGACTAACACCGAAAATCATAAAGTTCAACTTTGATGTGTAGCACTTTAGCTCCCACCAAAAACAACTGTCATTTGAATTTTTAGATGAAATTTCAGAACAAAGTCTTATATACATAAGCCAAAAAAGTGAAAAAGTACAAAAGTGAAAATTTTCAAACTCATTTTAGTATAGTGTTTCTCACAGGAAAACTTATAAAAATGATGCAGAAAGCCTAAATTTTGGTTTAAAAATAAAATATATGTATTATTTTTCACAAAACAACTACGCTAGCTGGAAAAAAATATTTTTTCTTTTGTAATTTTGCAAAAAGTGGCTTATGTAGTTAATACTGCGTTTTCATTAGACCTGAAATGAGGTAATTTGGCAAATTACAAAAAAAGTGTTCACATTCCAAAATTCCTAATTTTGTTTGAAGGCCCAGATTGTCAATCGCATTGTTTTTGTTGTTTTTACATTGAATCCTATCATTTGAAATGGGTTTCACTTTGAATGGAATCCATTTGGGTGTGTTCATAAAAGTTTTACGTAATTTCCTACCGAATTTCGTGCAAATTTGGTTACCTCATTTGGAAATTTGAATTTGTATGGGAAATGAGATGATTTTGAATTTAATTTGGAAATTTTTGTCGAAATTACCTCATTTGCTCTAATGAAAACGCCGTATAAGACTTAAATGTAACTAAACGTAAAAGTTACTAAAATTTATTTTACTTTTTATCACAGCTGGCCAATCAGAAGCTCAAAAAATTCAGAAATCTGAAATTTCAGATGAAAAAAGGTAATGGTTTAATACTGCGTTTTCATTAGAGCAAATGAGGTAATTTCGTTCAAAATTTCTAAATTCAATTCGAAATCATCTCATTTCCCATACAAATTCAAATTTCCAAATGAGGTAATTTCAACCAAATTAGCACGAAATTCGGTAGAAAATTACGTAAAACTTTTATGAACACACCCAAATGGAATCCATTCAAAGTGGATCCCATTTGAAATGACAGAATTCAATGTAAAAAACAACAATAACAAGCGATTGACAATCTGGACCGTCAAACAAAATTACGAAATTTGAAATGAGAACACTTTTTTTGCAATTTACCAAATTACCTCATTTCAGCTCTAATGAAAACGCAGTATAAAGGCTCTCCCAAACCAATGCGATTAATCGCCGCGACAATAGAAAACAATAACAACAACGTGTTATTTTGTTTGACAACCACGTGTTGTTATTGTTGTTTCCCTTTGTCGCAGCGATTAATCGCGTTGGTTTGGGAGAGCCTTAACGGAGAAAAAAAGTACTAAGAAGCAAAATACCATAGATGTCGCACATTTCTATGCATGAAATTAAAAAATGTCAGTTATTGATTATTGTTTAATACTATTTTTTGAATTTTTAAAAACAGATGTCGCAAGCTTTTATGTAAATATTTTTAAGTTCATTTTTTTTCCTGAAGTGTAGGGTTTGGAGCTAGCATCGCTCTCTTATTTTGGCGACATTTTTTTGACAATTCTTGTATGGAACTGACATTAGACTAGCAGTCCATATAATATACATCCATGTTTGACACATTAACTATTACTTAGCCAGATTAACATAACTCATATGCCATGTTGTCATTAGGGGGTTTCACATGGTCCGGCATGTGTGACAGCATGGCATGACAGCCACTGATGTGTGATCATTCGAACGCAAAACAACCTGCTTGACACACATGTTGCTGGTTTTCAAAATATTTTGTAAACTTGCCGTTGTTGTCAAGCCATACAACCAATGTGAACAGATGTTGGTCAAGCCTAGTTCATTTTTTCATTCGGAAAAAATTCTCGTAGAGTAAACATCTAAGAGAAAAGCGAAAAAATGGGTTTTATGATATATAATGAGTTTTGGTGTGATTTGTTTGTATATATGTATATACATATGTATATAAATATGGCAGATTATCTGAAAAAAAATTCGTTGTTTTCCATCCGTCTGCCTCAAAAATTTCAGACATAGTGATGTTGTCACACACACACACACAGACATGAGCTCTGTTCAAAGCTTGGCCATGAGATTTGACGTTCCATGTGTGTGAGAGAGGTAGAAGTAGTACTGAAATGAATTTTTGTGTGATCCTCTTGCTCTGACTTATTAGTGTAATTTGACGACATAACTATCGACATGACAAAAAGTGCCCAGTGCGAAAAAACAAGCTGATTGTTGATTGGATTGTTGTTTGGATCTTGGGCATCTGTATGTCCTCTGTGGAGTCGGCGTGTTACATTGTATTTTTAATGAAGCATATTTTCCTTCATCAAAATGTTCCTCGTATTTACATTATAAAGAAAAAATCCTTTCATTTCAATCTACCCATCTCTATCTCACATCCTTAACAACCCTGTATCTCTCACTCACACAAAAAAAGTTCTTCATGCTCAATCCAAAAACATTTATTGAAAATGGCGCATCGGCGTAATTTGGATAGAATTAACCCTTCTCTTTCTTATACCCCTCACAAATGCCACATCGAACAACCACATCGACAAAGTATTTCGTTTTTGTATGAGCATTTACACGCCAATACGTCGATGTAGGAGTATATGCCAAAATCAGCTGTTAAATACCAAAATTAAATGTCAAAATTATTGAATGAAAAGTGAAAATGACCGAATGTAAAGTAATTTTAAGAACATTTTTCTTGATCTGTTTCCATTATTATTTGTGTTTAAGATACTTTTAATGAAATTATCAAAAAACTATTCAGTGAATCTAATACTGCGTTTTCATTAGAGCAAATGAGGTAATTTCGTTCAAAATTTCCAAATTCAATTCAAAATCATTTCATTTCCCATACAAATTCAAATTTCCAAATGAGGTAATTTCAACCAAATTTGCACGAAATTCGATAGGAAATTACGTAAAACTTTTATGAACACACCCAAATGAGCCCATTCAAAGTGGATCCCATTTAAATTGACAGAATTCAATGTAAAAAACAATAAAAACAAACGATTGACAATCTGGACCGTCAAACAAAATTACGAAATTTGAAATGTGAACACTTTTTTTGTAATTTGCCAAATTACCTCATTTCAGCTCTAATGAAAACGCAGTATAAGATTACGGGCCAAACACTAGTTGACAACAAAAACCGAATAACAACATACAAAACTGTACGAACTAGTTCGCTCCTTTTCACACGCCATATCGGCATACTACTTCGACTGCCAGAGATCACACTGCTGTGTCGACACATTTTCATTTAACACGACCAAAAAACCTTACCGACAATATATGCTTCGGTAAAGTAGTTCGTGGCGTGTGTTAGGGGTATATAATATATGTCCATGGTGTCAAAAATAACACGCCGACTCCACAGGACATATACAGATGCCCAAGATCCAAACATCAATCCAATCAACAATCAGCTTGTTTTTTCGCACTGGGCACTTTATGTCCTGTCGATAGTTATGTCGATAAATTACACTAATAAGTCAGAGCAAGAAAATCACACAAAAATTCCTTTCAGTACTACTTCTACCTCTCGCACACACATGGAACGTCACATGGAACGTCAAATCTCATGGCCAAGCTTTGAACAGAGCTCATATCTTGTTCAAAAATTAGTTTTCGTCGACATGTTCATGACATGGACATGGATTTTTGTGCCTCCATTGGATTTTTTGTAGACATGTTCATAAAGTCTTAACTACATAAGCCACTTTTTGCAAAATTACAAAAGTAAAAATATTTTTTTCCAGCTAGCGCAGTTGTTTTGTGAAAAATAATATATATATTTTATTTTTAAACCAAAATTTAAGCTTTCTGCATCATTTTTATAAGTTTTCCTGTGAGAAGTTCCCAAAATGAGTTTGAAAATTTTCACTTTTGTACTTTTTCACTTTTTTGGCTTATGTAGTTAAGGCTTAATCCTGCCATTGTTCATGGCCTGTGGAGGCGGCATGTAAGTCCCCTTTCACACAAGGCAACTGAATTGCCGGCAACAATTAGTTCATAGGCGAGAAGGGCAGGAAAAAAGAGGGGTAAACGAAATCTCCCAGGTCAACAAATTCAGGAGACTTTTTCGACGTTTCTCTTCACACTACGTTTGTGTGCGTTCAACCAAGGTAGTTTAAAAGGAAAATACAGCAAGTCTCCTCCAACTTTGTATCTTCGTGTGAAAGGTACAAGAGATTGTTAAGGAGATTTAAAGAAAACGTCAAAAAAATCACCAGCAACTAGTATCTTCGTGTGAAAGGGGACTAATAGTTGTTGTGCCATATACTACGTTTATATTTTTGATCGAGAGCTCGAGTTGGATTTGTGTTGGATTTTCGACCCAGGTTTTTCGTTCATAGATTTGAGAGCTCGATATTGAGTTGAGTTGAAATGGTGTTGAGATGACATATCCTATTTCTCCACGATAAACAGAAAAAAGGTATGCTCATTAGCTGTATGATGTCACGATCATCTGGTTTTCGGAAAGCAAAAAGATAATTCCATTTTATTGGATGTTTTTTATTTGTTGTTTTATTTTCACAGTCCCTTTCACTTAAAAATAATTTGTTTAAATGCTAAATTTTAAATTATAGTCTGTATTTAAAAAAGAAAATAATACTCAAAGATGATTGTGACGTCATAAAAATGCCAAGATAGCGACTTAATGAGCATACCTTTACTGCTTTTAAACACTGCAAAATTCTCTTGCGATTTCTCTTTTGGTTCGCTTCTGATTGCAAAGACGCTTTTACACACTGCAAATTTTATCTCTGCGTTTTTTATCAATTTTTCTTTTCATTCCATCTTCGTTTACTTTGGGTAAGTGAAAAGGTTTCATCTATATGCACTCTTTACTCACTTGATTAAGCGAAGTTCACAGTGTAGAAGACGAATTGAAATAAAACATACTCCAACAACAACGAAAAACACCAAAGAAGAATGGGCGATAACGCTGCAATTTGTTCAACCTCTGCAATTTCGTCTACTCCGGCTACGTCCCTCACCTTGTTTTTCGAAATCGCAAGAGAATTTCGCAACGTGTAAAAGCAGTCCTTGTATCTGTATATCGTGCTCTTTCTCAATTTCACTCCTAAACTCAGGTTTTTAACCAAAATTTCGACTCGACTACACCCCTGGGCCTGAAGCGAAGTCGAGTCAGTTAAAGCTCATTTCAACTCTATACAGTTACATAAAGGGTTGAAGTAAGCTTCAAGCTACCACATGAAACCACTGATCTCTCATCTTCATAGTGGTGCTCAAAGAAACTGAATATGAAGAAATGAATCCTTCGTACATTTCACCCTCCAAAACCCATTTGTTTACATTGTTGTATTTGTAATTTAATTTTGTGTCGATGAATAGATGTGAAATCCAACAACAATATAGCAGGGTGGTGTGAAGATAAGTACTGTGAATGTGTAAGTTGTGAAGATAAATACTGCGAATGTATGAGTTTTATACCGCCATTTTTACACATACCTTCTCATTTCTTATCTGATAGAGCTTGTAGGCAAAATCAAATGACAGCCGAGGATTCATTTCTTCATATTCAGTTTCTTTGGTGGTGCTCTTTCACATATTCGGTTTTTCGCACTGATCTCTATAATACACTGGATAGTCGCTGATCTCTATATTACAATTATATACAACGTTTATATTCAGGACCGAGAGCTCGAGTTGGATTTGTGTCGGATTTTTGACCCAGGTTTTTCGTTCATAGATTTGAGAGCTCGATATTGAATTGAATTGAAATGGTGTCGAGATGACATATGGTGTTTCTCAAGTTAACTCCTCAACCCAGGTTTCTTAGCACAAATTTCGACTCGACTCCGCTCCTGAAGTGCTTAAATACCACATGGAAACGTAGTAGTAGAGATCAGTGAGTGTATTATAGTGCCTGTTTACATTGTATTTTTGACGAACGGCGCATCCAGTGAGATAGGTAGATTTTGTGTGAGTAAGAAAGAGAAGGGTTAATTCCACCCAAATTACGCCGATGCGCCAATTTCAATAAATGAGAGATCAGTGATTCAATGACGCTGATTACACGATTCTTTTTTTCGGTTGTTTCGTCTTTCGTTATTTTGACAGATATGGTGAGGGGTGTAGGTAAGGGGAATGAAGTAACGAAACACTGATCTCTATAAACACTGGATAGTGAATTCATATAAAAATTTTGAAGAAAATTGAAGGAAGATTATAACAGTGGGAAGGACGTGAAACGTCAGATTTTTTTTATTATATATAACACTTATAACAGTTATTACAGTTTAGATTGGCCGCGTTCAATCCATTACGTTAACATCTGAAAATTCAGATTTCTGAATTTTTGGAGCTTCTGATTGGCCAGCTTTCATAAAAAGTTAGATGACTTTTAGTGACTTTTAGTTACGTTTAAGCCTTAACTACATTGGCCACTTTTTGCAAAATTACAAAAGTAAAAATATTTTTTTCCAGCTAGCGCAGTTGTTTTGTGAAAAAGAGTACACACATTTTATTTCTAAACCAAAATTTAGGCTTTCTGCATCATTTTTATAAGTTTTCCTGTGAGAAACACTATCCCAAAATGAGTTTCAAAATGTTCACTTTTGTACTTTTTCACTTTCTTGGCTTATAACGTGGGGTATGTAACTCCTCCCCCCCTTGAGAGAGCTACGGTCGGAGAGGCTGTAGGAGGCATCTTTAGCCGGAGCGAACAATATATTGACTGCTGGAGTGTGTTGATTGATGCTGGATGTCGTTGGTGACGTAGAATCTGTGGTATTTTTGGTTGTCATAAGATAAATTACCACTGCAATTCCAATAAGCGAGGGAATCGTCATGATTGTAGTGTAGTCGAGTATAATTTTGTAGCGGGTATATTGCTTGTTTGTGTTTGAAGTGGAAATCCTGCAATGTCTGGAGGCTGATTGCTTCACTAGGTGAGGTTGTGATTTGATTGAAAGACGTAGGAAAAATATGTACATCTTCAAAATATACTCGGGTTTCGCTTTCATAGGATATTACATTCACCTGTACGCTGCAGTTTGTAAAGTGGATTGCGAATGTTCCGTTAAGCCGCTGGTCTTCGGGGCCGCAGGTGGACTTTATTACTGTGTCTGGGCTATTCACGAATAATATGTAGCCTGGTTCTGGTATCTGGTTGGAGGATTTCGTGTTTCTGGTTCTCGGTTGACGTTCTGCAATTTGTTGGCTTGTTACGAAGTAAGTCTTCTACGCAGCTCGATTCCATCTTGAATTCTGGGGCCGAATTTTTGCAGTAAAACACCCTCTCTATTTGTTCACACTTATTGTCGAAATATTGAACTCCATTTTTATTCAGAGTACAGAAGTGTTTGGTATGGATTAATTGGTTTTTTATTGGGATAGGTATTAAATGAAGGAAGGAATATGTTTCGTTTTCAAAGGATGGAATTTGTATATTGAAAATTATGTTTGAGTGGTTGTAATAGGCTTGTAGTTCCAATAACTCATACATATGTTCATTTGACTTTATTTCAACGGATTGGTTTTTTAGCGAATCATAGATAAAGTCTAATTCTTCTGTGTCTAATATATGCTTAGATATTATATTTAATTTTGCGAATATAATGGATTCTGCGATATTTGCTAAATGATTGTCGAGGAGCTCTATATTGAAGTTGATTTGATCCAAATACTGAATGTACCTAATAGAACTTTCTTCCGATCTTATTCTATTGCCTAGGAGCCTTTCAGTTTTATTCAAGTAATTCTCAATGATTTTTTGTTGATAGTTTATATGATTTGTGATATTATTAAATCTCTCTATCTAATTTGATCGTTCTCCTGTTCCTCAATGCTATTTTCTTTTTGAGTTAGTGTTTCGATCTTTTTGTTTAAGTCAATAGCGTCTTCAGCATCCATATTTCCTGTAATGCTCTTTATCACTGTTCCTAGCCCATTTATTAAACCTCTTTTTTTCCTAGAATTCGGGGTTAGTGATTTGAGCTTCTTTTGTAATTGGACGTATTTCATTTTAACTACTTTTGCCAAGTCATTGAAACCGTCTATCTTGTAAAAAATTTCGAGGGAGTTTCCTATTGCTTTTATATTTTCTTCGTATTTGTCCAGTTGCACTATGTGAATCAGGTTTTTATATGGAGTGTGTTTCTTTATTTATTCCGGATAAGGAATAGAATGGATGGAATAGACGAAATGTTTATCCAGAATATCCAGAATGGAATGAATAAAGAAACAAAACTAGAACAAAAAGAATGGCAATCCAGTTGTTCGGTGAAATGTCAAAACAATTGAAGAAATAAATGTTTTTATTTTTGATATTTATGTATTCTCAAAGTCAAAAGTTTAGTAAATTTTACATTAAATGCATAAAATTATACTCTGGTACATTAATTCGCGGTATTATGCTGTTTTTAAATAATTAACACCAATGTGAATCTGCCATAATTGAGTTTAAGAACATCAATTATACTGAACGCGCCCAGTATTCTTTTTCTATTCTTTTTATTCCACACTTCACATGGAATAAAAAGAATGCATTCCAAACGTTCCGGAATGAATAAAGAAACAACAAAATAGTTTATCCGGAATGTTCCGTGGAATAAAGAAACGCAAAACTGGTATTCCGAATATTCTGGACATACCGGAATGAATAAAGAAACACACTCATGAAGTTATTGTCATTGCGGTTCCTAATTTTATTGCAAAAAGTCCGTGGTTGTTTGTTAGGTCATGTATTTCCATCTTCTGTCCTGTAGTCATCATCATCAGTTGTATGTTAATTATTAACCTGTAATTTGCGTTTTCTTTTAATTTTTGATTTGTGTAGTTTCTGATTGTTACTGAATCTAGGTGTTATCTTGTTCCTTCTATTCTCTTTCCTATATATGAATGACCCTGTTTTAATGCTTAATGGTTTTTCTCTATTTTTGTTTAATTTATTTATGTTATTAATCACCTGTTTTCCTGTTTTATTTTCGATAGAGGGAAATAATTCTGCCTGAAACTCGTTAAGTCTGTCAAGATAGTCATGAACATTATTATATTTTATATTCTTGAATTTATATGTTCTACCATAAAATAGTTCGTAAGGAGTTAGTTTTGTTGCGGAATGGATAGAATTGTTGTACGTAATCATGGTTTCATGGAGTATGTCGTCGTGGTCTCTCGCAGTTGTTTATTACTTTTGTAATTTTATCTTTCATTAAAGGGAAGAAATATTTACGTTAAAAGTGTAAAAGTGTCTCGTTTATACCTCTGTGGTTATTGTTTCTATGGTAATCGCTAATGAGTTTGTCTTGATCGTCACTTTCTAATATTTCCATAAGTTTCTCAGTACAACGAATTAGTTTAAAGTTCTTGTTGTTCGAAAAGAAATTTGAGTAGACTTTTTGGAAGGTTTTAAACGTTTCATCGTCTGTGTAAATAGCACAATATTTATTTGTGGGTAAGAATTTTTTAAATATATCTATGATGTCATTTTTTGAAAAATTCTGTTTTTCAATTGTGCGTCTTTGTTTATTTTTAAATGGCATTTCTACTCGAGGCGGTTTGTCTTTTTCAGCTTTTTTAAGAAAAAGCTGTATGTTGAATTCATTCAGAGGACGTTCAGAAATGTATATGTGGTCATTTAGGTTTTCTGTAGCTGAGTGCATTGTGGAACCGCTAGAATTAGGATTGACTTGATCTATTTCGTTGATATTTAATTCAATTTTCGTATCGTCATTTTTAATCCTACTCAGTGCATCAGCGTTTAGATTTTGAACTCCTTTTTTGTATACTATTTCGTAGTAAAATTCCTCTAACTTCAGACGCCACCTGACGAGTTTAGAATTTGGGTCTTTCAGGTTCATCATCCATTGTAGGGGTTTATGGTCGGTAACTATCTTAAATTTGTGACCAAATAAGTAAGGGCGGAAATACTTTGTCGCCCAAACAATTGCCAGTAGTTCCTTTTCTATAGTGGAATATTTGCATTCCGAATCCGTTAGGGTTCGGCTGGCATAGCAAATGGGTCTGTCGTTACCTATTGTACCTTGCGAAAGTATCGCACCTATGGCGTAATTACTTGCGTCTGTGGTGAGAACAAATGGGCGGGAAAAATCTGGGTATTGGAGGATTGGGTCATTTATCAGAAGGTCCTTACACATTTCAAAGGCCGTGACATATTTTTTGTCTAAGGTGATTAACCTTCCTTTCTTTAGACATTCCGTCAAAGGTTTAGTGAGCTTAGCGAAATCTTTTATAAATTTTCGATAGTAGCCTAATAGTCCTAAAAATGATTTGATTTCTTTTTGGGTTTTCGGGATAGGGAAATTTTGTATGGCATTTATTTTGTCTGGGTTGGGTTTTACTCCATCTTTAGATATAATGTGCCCAAGGAAGGCTGTTTCTTTATGAAGAAACTCTGTCTTGTCGAGCTGAATTTTGAAGTTAAATTCCTGGAGTCTTAGAAAGACCTTTCTTAAATTTTCTAAATGTTATTGCAATGAGGTCGAGAAAATTATGATGTCGTCTAAATATACTAAACATATTTTTCCTACGAGATCATTTAATACGTGATCCATTACGCGTTGGAAGGTTGATGGGGCGTTCTTCAGCCCAAATGGCATCCGAACAAATTCATAGTGGCCTCCTTCCACAGTAAACGCTGTCTTAGGTATGTCTTTGGGGTTCATTTCAATTTGGTGGAACCCGCTAGCTAAATCCAACGTTGAAAAATACATGCATCTACCTAATTTATCCAGAATTTCGGTTATATTTGGGAGTGGGTATTTGTCGCTTATTGTCTTTTCGTTTAAGCGACGGAAATCAATGACAAGTCGCCATTTTTTTGTTGGTATGTCTTTCCCTTTTGGAACTACCCACACTGGAGAGCTCGAAGGTGAGTGGCTAGGGCGGATGATACCTTGTTTTAGTAGTTCTTGAATTTGTCTATGGACTTCCATTTTGTGTATGTAGGGTAGAGTCGGCACCCTCCGACACCTTAACAGAAAATATGCAAAAGCATACGGTTTTTTCTTATTTTTCCAAAAATTTAAAAATTCCTTTGCAAATTTATAATTTTATCAACATATTGCCGTAGCTTTAGATTTCTAAAATTAGTTTTACTATTTTTTTTTATTTTTTTAGAAAAAAGTAGAAAAGTGTCGAATGTGCCCCAGCACGGGGCACCTCCGACAATGGGTGGGGCACTTTCGACAGCAACGCACATGATTGGCCATTGATGTAGTATGTTAGTTTTTTAAATAAAAGTCGTCAAATATTTTGTTATAAGAATCCAATTCATTTTTTTTTTTATTATTTTATTTAAAAAAACAAAAATAGTTATAAAGAAAAATAAATAAGTAGGTACCTTAAAAAAATAAAAAAAAAATTCATAAAAAAAAACATGAGATCACATTAATTAAATCAGTCTCTAACGAACATTTAAGTTTTTTAAATCGATATTGAAGATACTTTTCCTTTGGGATCGAGACGTGCCGGGATGATGCGTCGGCTTCGGCATTTTAGCATAAATATCGCTCCTTAAAATAATGCTTATGTCTGGGACATTTGGATGGATGAAAGTCCAGGAGTTTGTCATTTTTCGCAGAAAGGACACATTAAATGTATTATGACCTTGGACTTCTACTATTTCAGCAACAAAAACTATATTTATTTTGTCAAAAAACTTGACCAAAATAAAGTCTCCTTCCACCTTATTAATGACATCTGTAAGTGCCTTTTTCATAGTTTTTTCGTCCACAGGAGGTCTTTGTGTTTTTTTTTCATAAACGCGAACCATTATCTATAGCTATGCGAAAATATTTTGTGGTTTTAACCATTTTTTGGATGAATAAACAAAGAAGGGGTAGCTACGACAGTTTGTCGGAGGTGCCCCGGCTTAAAGTGTCGGAGGTGCCCCACTGGACGTTTTTTTAATTTGCTTTTTTTTATAATTTACCAAAGCAAGATGTTTCAAATTAACTATTAAAATATAAATAAATACCTAGTATTGTATTTCAAAAACAACTTCTTTGCGAGAAAACATTAAGGACACGAATACAAAAATCTTAAGAACTTACCCTCAAAATTATATCAAACGTACTCCAAATAAATTTTACATCCTACTTTGGCTGGATTCGCAGCTAGACTGCTGAACCTTTTGACATATGCTTGACAAGACTAAGGGCACGTTCAGAATTTTTTACAGAATTTTTAAAGGTTTACACTCAGTGATAATAATGACTGTCGGAGGTACCCCACTGTCGAAGGGTGCCGACTCTACCCTAAGGGTACCTATATGATCTGGTGTAGATGGGAACATCGTCATTAGTTGTTATCTTATGTTTGACGGTGTTTGTGAAAGTGAGAGGTTGACCTTTTTTGTAAAAAATATCATCGAACTGTTTGCAAAGCTTGATTATAGATTTTTTTTCTTCTAAATTAAGGTGATCGAGTTTTAAGGAGTCTATTATTATATTATATTATTACTTGGGCTTCCTTCCTCAACTTGTGAGAATGCTTCAGATATATTAATCTCGCAATACTGGTAATTTGAGTATGGGCAAACTTTAATCGGTTGCTCTAGAAGAATGTTTTGTTCCTCGTTTGAAGTGTTAGTAACTTCAAAAATTGTATACCAGTTATTGGCTGTGTAGATTCCTTCCGAGATAGAAACGTGTGGTTTTATCTCAGTTGGTCTAACGAAAATGTTTCCGTTTTGTACGTCTACCGTGAGGCGACATATGATTTTTGAAAGCGGGGGAAGGGGAACTGTATATTTGGATGATGTGTAATTTGGTTTTAAAAGAAGGGGAATGTTGGCGTTAATAGTGATGAGTCTTTGTTTCTCAAAGTCTATTTTGGATTTAATTTGGGACAAGATGTCTAAGCCTATTAGACCATCGAAGTATCCGTGGAATTTGAATATTAGGAATTTAAATGTTCCACTTGTTCGAAACTCTGTGAAACAGGGAAATTCAATTTCTTTATTGATTGTGTGTTCCTTAAATATTGTTTTTATAACAGTTGGGTTAATTTCGTTTTGGGACTGCGGATCGGCGAATTCGGGGTTGATGAAGGAGGAGGAGGCTCCAGTGTCGACCAAGAACCTAAGGGGTCTACCAAATGGTGATGAGATATTAATATAGGGTAGAATATTACCGTGTTTATTTATGTCTATGAACCCGACTGGTTCCCAGAGGCTAAATTGTGAAAATTTTCGGCATTTTCGGGATGATTTTCTGCTTCGAGTAAATCGAGGCCTTGTTGAAATTCTTCGTTATAGTATGCGTCTAAGTTTTGGTAATAGTTATCAAGATTACTTATATCTTCATTTCCATCGTATTGCTCAGGGTAATTTGGGTCTTGTAATTGTTCTGTATTAATATTGTGGATTTCTCTATTGAACGTATTTGAAGGGCCTGGTTGTCCTGAATTTTGGAATTGTGTGGGCTGTTTCAATTTTGAATAAATAGTGCTGGCCTCCATAGGTTCAGGATGCTGCATTTTTTGTCTATTTGAAAAATTACCTGAACCGTTGTGATTTCTAAAAGGCTTGTTAAAAGCGATATTTTGTTGCATTTGACCTAGTGAGGGGGCTACAAAATTATTGAAAGGGGATATTTGCTGAGTTTGTTTTACTTGTGGGTTGAAAAGGTTAGTATAATTTCGTGTTTGTTGTACAGGTCTGCTTTGTGGGTTAAGATTAAATGCGTTATAGGGTGTTTGGACATTTGGTCTTGGCGAAAGGCTGAAGGGTTGGTGATGTGCCTGAGTTATTTGAGGAGCTCTAGCAAAGGGTTGAGAGTATGTATTAGGATAAGAAAACTTCTTTTATTGTTGCAAGTAAAGAGGTTGATGTTTTATATAAGATATATTTTGTTCTTTTGTACAGAGTACAAAAGCTTCTGCAAGAGTTTTAGGTCTCATAGCTCTAATTGTGGCTCCTAGTGGTTCTCTAAGTCCCGATAAGAAGCTATTAAGGCACATTTCATGGTATAAGTCTTTTTTTGCAGTAATCACGTTTGTATTGGTTTCGTGAATTCGTATATGGTTGGTCATTGCGGATTGGATTTCAATAATTTCACTATAGAAACTTTCCATGGTTTTACTGTTTTGTCTTAAATTGTGCAAGTCCCTAATGAGGGAGGTTTCATTGCGTTTATCTGAATAGTGGTTTACTAAGTTGGTTTTTATAGAACCCCAGTCTAACGTGGTCCCATAAACATTGAGTACTTCATTGGCAGGGCCAACTACTTTGTTCTGGATTGCTCTTATTATTATTCGTCCTAAATTGGTTCCTTCAATTGCTCCGAGGAGCGAAAGTATTTCTTCGACGTTGTTAATGAATTCAAACAGAAGCCTAGGATTACCGTCGAAGGTTGGGATGTCTTTTACTATATGAGGGATTTTAAGTGAGTTTAAAAGGTTTAATGTGGCTGTAGCAGCGGCTGCCGCTGCTTCAGCATTATTTGGGCCTCCGTTGCCAGGCATAGAATCGATTTCCGTTTTACTATTAAAAACTGTTATATTTAATTCTTCAATACTTATATTTTTCTGTTCAAAATTAGAACCTTCAATATTTTAATCAAAATCAGGCTCTTCAATATTTAAATTTACTTGTTCAATACTTGTTCCTGTGTTGATATTATTAGAACTACCAGCGATATTCTTTTGTTTTTGGAAAGGATAGGGATTATTTTTTGTTTTGGGGATTCTGAACATTAATAGAAATTATATATTTCGACTTACGTGGCACAAAACAGCATGGTGTCCAGTGTTGGTTCAGATCTTCCTTCTTAAAGGTGGTTTATATATTTTCTTTATCTTCGATGTGCTTTCGAGAACTACTTGATGATTGTTGTTGTTTTGTTTTTTTTTTTTGTTATTATTACTAAAGTCACTAAAAATTTTATTTATGTTCGGGGATAATTGAATTTTCTTTATTTTCGATGTTCTTTCGAAAATTACTTGGTGATTGTTGTTGTTTTGTTTTTTTTTGTTTTCGTTATTATTACTAAAGTCACTAAAAATTTTATTTTTGTTCGGGGATAATTAAATTTTCTTTGTTTTCGATATTCTTTCGAAAGGTTCGGTGATAAAGGAGTAAAATCCCACGGCAATTGATGCTTCTTAAACCGATTTTCTCTCGATTTTGACGATAATTCTTAAACCGATTTTCTCTCGATTTTGACGATAACTATTTATGTCACAACATCAAAAAATCCTTTCATTAATTTACTTTTCAATGATCACTATCGGGAAACCGCCGACATAGTTATTAAAAAATAAAAAAAAGAATTTCCGTTCACCGGGCTACTCGACTGCGCCAGTTAAGGTAACGATCGTGGCATTCAGTTAAAAAAACAAATTTCTTTTAAGCGAACAGCTCAGTGCTGTGTTTATTACAATACTCAAACTTAAAACTAACAATATTGGTTTTAAATACAGTAAGTCTGATGACTAAGCAATACAGATTGTGGGAAACAAAAATAATGACAAACAATAATATGATACTTTATATGAGGTGCTGTTAATGACCGGGAATAATTCTACTGACAATGTAATAATATGATACCTATACAATATTCTATGGGAAGTTGCTGATACGATATTCTATGGGAAGTTGCTGACCAGGGTTGTTTCCAGGTGGGGTATGTAACTCGCGCGGCAAATCATGATATTTGCCACGCATATCATTTTTTGAGAAAAAGTTGATGAACCGCGGCAGCCGCTCGAAGCAGTCGATCCAATTGACAGCTAGTAGCTAGTGCCCAAATCACAAAACAAACTACCGTCTCAACTGCGCGCGAGCAAAACCATGTTCGACCATTGTCGCGCTTCAAAAATCCATCACGAATGGATCGATGCGCGGCATGTTCGAGCGCACAAATGTTCCAGCTGCCGCGCGTAGAAACCCGGTATTCATATTGCGCGGCTGATGCGCATAACAATGTTCGTTGGTTTGCCGCGCATAATGAATACGAAGCTTTATGTGCATGTGAGTCTTGGCGACCTTTTTTTACATGAAATGTTTTTGGTGGGATTTCATTTCTTTTTGTAGGATCACCTATTATCCGTATGAAAAATACTTGAACCTCCCTTATAAATACTTCACTGTGGAACCCTGCTTCCAGTAAAACTACTTCACAGTTGGTATTGTAGCAATAGGCATATGTATAACCTAGGAATTAAATAACTACCTACAATCTACCTAACCTAACCTTTATATTGAGCTAAGTCTCTTAGCAAAACACCAGATATGTACTTGAAAATCATAAACCTATGTACCTATACATATTTTTTAAGCAATATAATATATAGTATTAAAAGTAACCCGTATATTTTTAACTTCGTAATAATTAGCATAGAGTACCTATATTATCTAGAGAACCGACTCGTACCCCTTTTGTCTAAAACACCCACAAAATTTATTTGACTATCGTGGATTCAATCACAAAATGGCCGCATTAGCTGAGTTATTTTTTTATAGAGTCCCGTTTGCAACATAAATCTACATGAATATTACTAGATTTGAATGCTAAAAGCAAGAAAACACTAAACAAATTTGTTTCGGTCCATTAAACATTTTGTTTAAAGTAATTTTATTGAAATTTTGTTTTTAAATTTCAATTTTTGAATTTAGCGTATTCTTATTTTAAATATCTGAGCGCAGAAACCCATCATAATTGAGCAAAAACGTGTATACTATTTGTTACAGCAGTGGTGGATGGGGTTCCATTTAAAATGCACGGGATCACTAATACGTGCTCAACGAATAGTCGACAAAATGGTCCCATTCTCTCACTACAGCTTGTAGGGTGAAAGAGAACGAACCCCTAAGTCAGTTCTCTAAATAATATAGGTACTCTATGATAATTAGGGTAAACCTTAAAAAATGAGGCGTCAATGAAAATCTCTTAATTTTTTTTTTGACCGAAGCGAGTTGAAAGTTCATAATTTTTTCCTATCGCACACACCTGAATATAAGTACATATGCATACATACATATAATTCCAAGTATAAGTCATAGTCCCCTTTCACACAAGGCAACTTAGTTGCCGGCAACAATTAGTTCACAGGCGAGAAGGGCAGGAAGAAAGAGGGGTAAACGAAATCTCCCCGGTCAACAAATTCAGGAGACTTTTTTGACGTTTCTCTTCACACTACGTTTGTGTGCGTTCAACCAAGGTAATTTAAAAGGAAAATACAGCAAGTCTCCTCCGATTTTGTATCTTCGTGTGAAAGGTACAAGAGATTGTTAAGGAGATTTAAAGAAAACGTCAAAAAAATCACCAGCAACTAGTATCTTCGTGTGAAAGGGTGATACCGGCACGACAATTTTTTCACCATTTGTGGTGAAGATCATACAATACATAAACAACCCTTATTTCAAGCAGACATATTGTGTATTGTGTTTGTGAGTACAAAATAAAAAAAACAACCCTTACGTCAAGTATAGGCTGGTTATATGCATTGTTTTGTGCGATTGTGAAAATTTTTGTTTTCTTATGTCGAATTCCTTTTAAAAAAAAAATCGATTTGTTCAGAAGAAAAAATCGACTTTTCTGGACAAATTCCTTGTATTGAAAGAAAAAAATGGATGCTGTTTAGAAAAAAAATCGAATTTTTTTGGTAAAAGGAATTCGACATTAGATGTTTTATTATGAACCCCCATTTTTGGGGTGTTGGAGGGTGAAAGTTTTAGATTTCTTAATTTTTTTGTTGTTTGTGTGCAAATTCTAGCCTACATTCCAAATTTCAGCTTTCTAGGACTTCAGGAAGTACCCTTTAGGTTTTGATGAGTGAGTGGTCAGTGACAAAATCGACGTTTTTGGGTATGAATTACACCCAAAGTATAAAAGCTAGAAATATGAAATTTGGTGTATTTTGTAAGTCCGCGGACTACACCTCATCCTGAAAATTTGAGCTCACTAGCTCTATCCAGATCGAAGTTATGAGGGCCTGAAAATCCGACGAAACGTTACGAGAAAATATAGGTAGTAGATTAGATTAGATTAGATTAAGATCTTTATTACAGTTTTAAAAAAAGTTACAATTGATTTAAATAAAGAGTTACAAGCATGGCATGAAAGCCGTCTGCCGGAATTTTATCTAGATTTATACTTTGAGAAAGATTACAAAAACAAGAGCAACGGTAATATTATACATTTTGGAAAATAAATAATACAATTTGACTCTAAAATAATTAACAATATTATTTATATATATATTTAGACAGTAAAATGTTATTTTATATATATGCAAAATAAATTTGAAAAATCATTACATACATACATTTATATATTTTGTAAAACGAAAAAACAGAATTTGATCAAAAACAACGTTTTATAATTGATTGTACATAATGGCTTTTAGTGTTACAGTATCTTATATAAGATGTAGTTAAAGAACTGAAATATTAAAAAAAAAACAAAGGCTTTTAGTTTGGCTAAAACGGAATAAGAATTAAATGTGTCTAGGTGATGGAATATAAGGGCTTTTAGTTTAGCTAAAACAAATTTTTGGTTGAGGTTGAAATAGTGTTATCACATCAAAACAGGTTCATATATGAGTCTCTATAACTTTTTGCATGGGAAACATAACGCACAAGCAATTTCCAACCCCACTCCCCATTTAAGACAGCACAGCATTCCACGGAGGACAAAAAACTTTTGTAAAAATGAAGTCTACGTATTTCTTGTAGAATGGGACAGATAGCTATAAAGTGATATGCGTCTTCGTTTTGGCTGAGGTTGCAGAGGGAACAAATAGGATTCATATCTGAAGTGTGGCCGATAATTAAGCTCAAAAGTTTCAGTTCGTACCTTAAAAATTAAACTCATATCATAGACTGATAGGTCCTCACTGAAATAATTACTGCAACCCAACGTCAAGTTTAGACGACTGTACGTAGCCCTAGATGCTGACTCCCTAGCCATTTCAAGATACGAATTGTACAGTTTGTCATCAACTTTAGAGATGCAATCGTAAAAGTAATTTCGCCATTCATCTCTGTTATTAGCGTTTAAATTAAATTCTAAGTTATGTGTCGAAGCAAGAGCATGCCAGTTTTCAAAAGGGGGATACCCACAGCGCAATGATATAAGTAAGATTTTTCTGTGTAAATTCGTATCAGCTCTATGCATAACCTTAATAAGAAAGTCTGCATTGGCCTTCAGGTTTCTTAAACATATTTGCGGTAGACCGGATTCAATGTACATGGCGTAGTTAGGAGTGTTAGACGGTAACCGAAAAATTCGTTTGAAGAAGTATCTTTGAATGACTTCCATTTCCTCTAGCAATTGGTATCCATACACTTCGTTACCATAGCAAAAGCAGCTGTTGATTGTAGCATTGAACACCTTGAACTTTGATATTGGGTCCACGCATTTTCTTGTAAAAAATTGTGACCACATTGTATTGATTGCTGATTTTGCTAAGACAAGTTTTTCTTTGATATGAGCTTTGATACTTAAATTGTGAGAAATAATAAATCCTAAGTACTTAAACTCATTTACCACTTCAATATTAACACCATCCAATTTCCAATCCCAAACATTGTTATCAGAACGATTTCGAGGTCTAAAAATCATTATCTTTGATTTAGCAATATTGATTTTAAGGTCCCACAGATCACAAAATTTTTTAAGTTTGTTTATCTGGAGCTGTAATGTCAGTGGCTTATCAGAGAAAATCACTAGGTCATCAGCATACAGTAACAGCTTAACAGATAGATCCCCAAAGCATACGCCTCCCGGTAAATGATTTTCAATATCATTGATAAACAGAGCGAACATCAACGGGCTTAATATGCAACCTTGTGGGACACCTGTTTCTGATTTAAAAGATTTGGACTTGTTTTTGCCATTACAAACCACTGCCGACATATCTAATAAAAGAGCTTCATAGACCCGAATGAATTTCGTTGAGAGACCAATTACCGATAGCTTATATAAAAGTGATCTTCTATTGATGGTATCAAAAGCTGCTTTGAAGTCTATAAAGACAGTGTACAAAGGCTTCTTTTTGTCGATAAATCTTCTTGCAATAGTTGTAAGGGCAAAAATTTGATCAACTGTTGAAAGACCGGAACGAAAACCAGCCTGAAAACAACTTATAATATTATTGTTTTCAACCCACCTCGCAAGCCTAATGTATAAGATTTGGGCGAAAAGCTTTCTTAATGAACTAAGGACGGAAATTCCTCTGTAGTTTTCTGGGACATTTGGGTCACCTTTTTTAAAAATAGGGGATATGCTTGCCAAACGAAAATAACTCGGAAAAGTCTCCTCATCAAACATTTTATTTAATAATCCCAAAAGAAGTTCTAAAAATTCAGGAGTTGCATTCTTATAAAATTCAATCGGGATTCCATCTGATCCTGCAGCCTTATTATTTTTCATTTTTCTAAGCGACGTTAACATCTCCAACATTGTAAAAGGGGTGTCTAACTCAGGTATTAAAGTGTTTGGTAGTGCAAAATTGATAAAGTTCTGGTTAGGATCTGGCAACAACAGACGTTCAAAGTATGTTGCAAGGTGTTCTACACTAATACTTAAAGTTGATGACTTACCCCGACCACCTAGAACCCGCACATTGCACCAGAATGACTTAGAGTCTTTACAGTCTGAGAGTTTCTGGGCAATATTGTTTAAATACATTTGTTTTTTATGTCTACACAAATCTTTGTATATTTTGTTTTGTGCAAGGTAAAGGTTTTTGTGAGCTTCGTTGCTAAATTTTCTAAAAAGTTTTAGGTATGCAAAGGATTTTTTCCTACATTGTCTGCACTCTTCATCATACCATTTTGAACTTGAGAGCGGTGTTGTGGGAAGTAATCGAGCAACTGATGATTGCCTAACTAAATCCAGGACAGAAGATGATGCAGATTCAATACATTGTGATAACTGAATATCAGCGATGCCCATTTGCTGATTTAAGTTCCGTCTTTATACACTAGCCTTTTTTTCAACCCATCTAAGTTTATTGCAAACAACCGATTCGTCAGCTTCGAAATTGGTGTTTTGGGAAAAAAACTCACACGAAACTAAAATCGGTAAATGGTTTGAAAAATTGGCGGGGAATACTTCAAAATTATTTATTATTTCGAGCCAGTGGCCCTTCACCAAACAGAAATCAATTACAGAACATCCTTGGGATGATATGAATGTGTAGTTACCACACGAGTCTCCGTTTGAAACCCCATTTAAGACAAAAAACCCGAAATCTTCGACCATATCTATCAATGACTTCCCGTTTGCATTCAGACATTCATCTAACGAGTTTCTTTTGTAGAAAAATTGCCCATCGTTCAAAAGCGGAGAGTTTTGGAAATCGTTAATGCGACCGTTGAGATCACCAATTATCATTAGGTTCTCTAAATTACTATTTATTAAAAAGCTTTGAAGTTCCTCAAATTCAGAATTCCAAGCATTATAATTTAAATAAATGGGATATATCTGGAAATGTCTTGTGTCACACACTATATCAATTATAAATTTGTTACCATAGTTTTTAAAACTTATATTTTCGGTACTTATGTTTCTTTTATAGCCACATAATATTCCACCACTAGCTCTACCAAGTCTATTATTTCTTACAGCAGGAACGCATTTGACGTTGAAATTTTCGAAATATTTAAGGTATTGCAGTTCTTTTCCTTCCTCCAAAAAAGTTTCTAATAAAATAATAATATCATAACTTAAGATTAATTTAAAAAAATCTGGCATTAGTAATTTGTTTTTAAAGCCCGTGATGTTATAGCAAAAGATTTTAAATTTGTAATTATTTTTTTGGCAGACGGCAACCTTATCCTACGCAAGATTATGATGATAGCTCGGGCTCGGACCACCCTGTTTGTACATCCACTGACCACTAGATGGCTCTACAGCTTTTATTGAGTTTTGACTGCTGCTGCTGTCAAAAAGCCACATTGCATCCTCTCCATACGTTGATTTGACAAATTCAATTTCCTCGTTTGTTTTTAATTGTACTCCTCGAAGTGAATCGTAGTGAAACGCATAGTTATTAATTAGCAATTTGGATCCTTTGATACTTATTTTGGTGCTCGGGTTTCTTTTGATCAATTTGCTTTTAATTTCGTTAAGTGCCCTCCTTTTTTTCCGGTAAAGGAAAGATTGCTCTCTGTGCACAAAGACTCCAGTGTTCTTGAGTTTTGGCGCGGCCACAATAATTTTGTTCGCGACCTCCGCGGATTTAAAATTTAATATCATTGTTGTCTTGTTGTTTTGCCGGTTATAGAATTCTTGTGTGTTATCGAGTGACAAGTCTGCAATTTCGCTTAGATCAAGAAGGCCTAAACAAGTTTGTTTAGCAAACTCAACCTTGTTTGTCTTATTATCTGAAGGAAAGTGCATCACAACAGATTTTTCGTTTGTTTTGTTAGATAGAAATTCGATTTGCCTCTCAAGAGTTCCACAATAATTTTCAACAACGGACAGGCGCTCTGAGAGTTGGGCGTTTTGAGACCGTAATAGCTGTATGTCGGTTAATATGGCCGCAACGTCATCTTTTGTTGCAATATTTTTTAGATGTTCACTTAGACATCCATCAACTATAGATTTTAAATCGTTGGATTGCGAAGCTACTGCTGCCATTTCGGGTTTGTTTTTGTGCACAGGTTTTTTACTGGGTGTGTGGACCGGAGATATTTCCGACGACTTTCTTTTTGGTATAGGCACCATATACAACAAACGTCAATGCAGTTCTAGTTGCAGGTACAAAACTTTAGAAAGTGAATACTCCTACCTTGTTTAATTAAATTCAGGAATTTTCACTGTATATGCCTTGGGACCAATGTTATGAACAATGTTATAAGGAAATAACTTATTATTGTTAATTTTTAACTATATTAAAATATAAAAACTTGAGAACTTGATTGAAATCGACTTGTTTGCACTCTCTCTCTCTCATTTGCCCATATAAATATAGGTAGTGCCCGCCGCTCGTTTTGCTCGTCTTGGCAGGGGCCCCCAGATTTATTAGGTATAGGTATCTACTATGGGTACAGGGTGATTCGCATTAGGTATCTATGTTTGAAAAAAAGCTACAGCATGTAGGTTTGATCGAAACAAGAAAAAAATCGTAAAGGGGGGGGGGGGGTTTAATTAATTTTTATAGTTAATGGTTTTTGAAAAATTAGTTTTAAAATTCGAAATTTTTTAATTTTTTCAAAATCTTGATCACAAATTGATAGGAACATTTAATATTAAAAACAAAAATACTAGGTACTTAACAATTAAAAAATACTACATACTTATTAAAATTTTGAGTTACATGTTTTCAAAAACTGTTTACTAAAAAAATGAATTATAAACAGGATAAGAGAAAGGATCTGGCTTTACAAAAAAGTAGGCATAGCATGGCATTCGGCCCTATCGAGGTAACCGTAGGAGCGGAATTTTCTCCGCAACGCATCTTTCTTCGGAGATTCAATTTCGGTTCGTAGTAGCTTTCATCGGAAGAAATTTTACAGAAACGCGACGTTGCGATGCATATAAATTTTAGATAGAGATGTGCAAATTATTCGATATATCGAAAATGCGATGTATTTTCGATAATTTTTTATAAAATAAACACCATAAGAGTTAAAGAAAATAGGAGAACATTGCGAAACAAAAGCTATATACGCGAACTATCTGACGCGGCGTAAGTAAACTTGTCTTCTAATAAATCTTTTAAATAAAAATGCGTTTGCTTTTGTTTTGGAGCAGATCCAACACAAATACAAAATAAATCATCGGTCTGATTGTGTCACTCCGGAACATAAATTAGCAGCTTGCTTAGATTTTTCGCCGAAGGAAACTACCAACATGGCGTTGGAAAAGATTTTGAATGTGCAGTTGCCCAGTTGACTTTTTCCGGTATTTTAAAGGAAACTTTAGATATAATGGAAGAGACCTTGTGCAACACCTGGATATCTTTACAGATGAAGAATGTCAATTGTCCAAAACATATTTCTTCGAAAAAACTGGTTTTCCTGTTATGATTGTAAGATGTAAGATTTGCCTATAAAGTACTTTTTTTTTTAATTTTTGTTTTATTTTTATTTTATGTCGAATTCCTTTTACCAAAAAAATTCGATTTTTTTTCTAAACAGAATCCATTTTTTTCTTTCAATACAAGGAATTTGTCCAGAAAAATCGATTTTTTCTTCTAAACAAATCGATTTTTTTTTTAAAAGGAATTCGACATTAGATTTCCGAATACAAAATGAGAATTAGAGCTGTTAATGCTAACTACCAAGGAGCAAATCACGACTCTCATATTTGGGCTTTGAGTCCTGAACGACAATATTTTGAAACAAATCATTTAAGTGGTTCAAGAAGTAACTGGTTCCTAGGTAAAAATATTCTTTTACAACAACACAGACTATATGAATGTCGTTTTTTTTTAGGTGATTCAGGATATGCATTCGAGCCCATTCAGGATTCCTACACCACAAAGCGCAGAGAGCCGTTTTAATGAATGTCACAGAAGAGCTCGTAACATTGTTGAACGTTCCATAGGATTATTGAAAAGCAGATTTCGTTGCTTGTTAGGTGCAAGACAGTTGCACTATGCACCTTTGAAAGCTGCATAAATTGTTATTGTTTGTTGCGCTTTACACAACATATGTTTACATTTTGATTCAAGTTATGAAATTTTCGAGCATGAAGATTTAAACAATATGGAAGAGGACCTGAAAATTCATGAAATTCAGACAAATTTGCTTCGAAGCCAGGCAGCTATAATTCGAAATGAAATACTTCAACTCAACTTTAATGCATACAAATTTATTAAAAATAAATTTATTTATTAAAAAACAAAAATATCACAAGCCTTCATGGTGTTCGTCTTTGGTTCTTAAAACTAATCTTTGAAAAAAAATCACTGGCCTCCATGGCGTTTGTCTTAATACTAATTAAAAAAAAAAAACAATTGCCTCAATGGCGTTATTTGGGTTTTTAAAAATAAAGACAAAAATGAAAAAAAAAAACTAAAAATAAGTAAAAGTAAGTAAAAAAAAATGCAAAAAAAAAATCATTCCATCAAAATGTTGGGTTTCGAAATTTCGAATTCCAATTTTTTTTTCAGCTCCAGCTTGTGCACAGCTATTGGCCTCATTTCAGTGTTGTGTAATTGCATTTCTTTTAATTTCTCTTTTTCTATCTTACGAATATCGTCGATTGAGCGATAAACCCTTTTTAAGGTTTTCGTCGTGTCCTTGTAAAAATTTTCCTGATTTTTGACTTGTTTCGAAAGTAACTGAATCGACGACAAAGGTCTTCGGCGTCTTGTTTTATGCTCGGCTGCGTTTTGATGCTGCATAGTTGATGCTTGATTTTCCTCTCTTTCTTCATCAACGTCAGCGGTATTCGATGTCGACGATTCCGCCAGTGGCACTTGGTGTGATGTGCTTCCCGCTCCAAATGATGCTGCTCCAATGCCACTCACAGAGCTGCCAATATTCGTTAAGGCTATCACAGCGTCCTCTAAAGAGGTGAAAAACTTTTGCTTGTATGGCCCTCCACCAGTGCCCGCAATTTCTTTTTTGTTTGCAGAAAGTTTTTTTTTGATGTAGGACTTATAGTCACTCCAAACCTTTAAAAAATATATTAAGTATGCATACTTAATTCAATGCACAAAACAAAACAGAAGATCACGAGCATACTTTTTTCCATCCACCAACATCCCTTTGTATTGGTCCCAATGAATTCAGCTGATTGGTCAGATCTTCCCAAAACACAGTCACGATTTCTGGTGTCCTTTTCGTGTAATTTTGTGCAATATCGGGATATTGGCTCAGCAGATTCACCATCCGCTCATACTTGTTTTTTCGTTCTGCCTGAAAACAAAAAGTCCACTATAAATAACACAAGTTAACGTAAATAAAGTTTATTTCTTTATTACTTAGGCCGTGTGTGAATTCGGTTAAAATCGCGTTAAATTTTATCCAAAGATTAATTTTTGACACTAGTGAGGTGAATCTGTACGTAGAAATGTCAAAATTTAATCTCGGATAAAATTTAATCGAAATTTTAAACGAGTTCGCACACGGCCTTACATTTTAATTAACTTTATCTTTAAAAACAAAATACTTTCCGCAACAAGAACTTGTATCTGTCAAAAATAAAACCATTAGAAGTACTTAATCGCGAAGCATCGCATACAAATGGCATGCGTTGAATTTTGTCGGACAGAATTTCCGATCAGCTGATCGGAGAACTACCTCAAAGCAAAATGTCAAAGCAAAATTCCGCTCCGACGGTTACCTCGATAGGGCCGATTAAAGTTTAATTTTTAAGGCCGTGTGCGAATTCGTTTAAAATTGCGATTAAATTTTATCCGACATTAAAATTTGACAATTCTACGTACAGATTCATCTCACTAGTGTCAAAAATTAATCTTTGGATAAAATTTAACGCGATTTTAACCGAATTCACACACGGCCTAAGAATTAAAATATACAGGGTGTGACAACAACTAGAACCTGTAGGTTGCACCCCGGTTAGGTGGGTGGTGCAATTTTCTAAAAAATCCACTTAAAATAGAAAAAAATATTAAAAAATAACGGCAACACCTACAATATCATGATTTACTTTTTTTTAAATTCAGAAGTCCAGTCCTTTAATTATGTTTAAAATTAAAAAAATCTGAAAGAATGGTTTTTGACAAATGAAGTTTTAAACTCAAAATAAAAAAAATAATAAAATAATTGTGTTCAAACTAATTTTGTTCAAAATTTTTTCGTTATTAAGTAGTATTTTTTTTCAATACTCGATGCCTCTATTAACTTCTAGTCGAATATTGAAGAGAAAATGCTTATGTGTTTTTAGTTTTTGATAAAATTAAAAATAACTTATTTTCTAAAAAAAAATGAACTTAAAACAGAAAACAAAATAAAAAAACAACGGTAATTTTTACAACAGTATGCTATATTCAAAATTGCTTTAATGATTTAAAATCAATGGTTGCGGGTATTATCAAGGAGCCCCGCGCGACTAGAAGCACCAAAAGAAATGCAGATAACTCTGGTGAAAATTCTTCGGAATCAATTAATACAAAATTGCACCAATTAATTCTTCACCTAAGGAAATGTCTTCTAAATCAGAACCGGAAAAAAAATTAAAAATTATAGTGATTCTATGAATTCTATGAATACCGAAACATTAATGAATAATGAACCTTCTTGTTCTTTAAATGTACAAAATAATAACTTTGTTGAAAACATTATCCCAATAACTCATAATAATCAATTACCCACACAACTAGTTCTCTTTTTAACTCGTCTGGAAGCATCGACTTCTACTGAGGACGTTCTTAATTTAAAAATGCGAGAGAGGTATCGTCCTTTAAATTAACTGTTCCTGATTATTTATTTAATATAATAAATAATCCGTAATTTTGGCCTAATAATGTCTTTATATGTGAACTAGCCGATAGCCGGCGTTGCCCGGGTCTTCTTTAGTAAAACATTATGACAAGCAAATATCAACCTAAAAGATGGTTTAAAATCATCACTCGACAAATGTTCAGCTTAAAGAGCCCTATACACACCATCCATGTTACTTGTCAGATAGGTAGGTAGGTAGAAGTGGCTGTCGGGAACCGACTCACGAAGGCCAATCAGTGGCCCGTTGTGATACCACATGGATCTAGGAGATACTTCCCCTACTCGTTGAACCATTTAGAGCTCCTTATGAAGCGTGCAAGACTGCTAATATGAGTATTTGCCAGATCATTTGGATCATTATAGTAGAAATCTCCCAAATGGGTTCTACGTCTTTGGGATAGAGCAGGGCATGAACAGAGAAGGTGAGGAACGGTTTCCTCCTCCTCCTCGTCCATGCAGCTTCTGCAGTAGTCATTGGCAAAGATGCCAAGTCGCATGGCGTGTCTGCCTATGAGACAGTGTCCAGTTAAAACGCCTATAACGGAGCTTATGTGCGATCTGTTTAAAGAAATCAGACATTTAGTGCGTTTTAGATCTAGCTTTGGCCAGATTTGTTTAGTCGCTATACAAGTGGTGATGTTGCTCCACCTAAGGTTTGTGCACCTTATAGCTTCTTGATTTATCATAAGTTTTGATGTAGCGATGGGTATACCAATATCTTTCCTCTCTGGGAAAAGAGGTATTATTGTTCCACTTTTAGCGAGCTCGTCAGCCCTGCAATTCCCTGGAATGTCCCTGTGACCTGGCACCCAACAGAGGTGAATATTAAACTGCTGCGTCATCTCCATAAGAGATGATCGACAGTTTAGGACTGTTTTAGAATTAGCAGAGACCGAGTCCAGGGATTTCAGTGCTGCTTGGCTGTCGGAGAAGATGCGTATATCAGTTGTTGATATAACGTTTTCTTTAAGCCAAGATAAAGCTTCTTTGATCGCTAAAAGTTCCGCTTGGAAGACGCTACAATGATCTGGAAGACGGAATGCGAGACGTAAATTTAGTCTGTCAGAGTAAACGCCTGCACCAACCCCGTAATCGGTTTTGGATCCATCAGTGTAAAAATGAATCGATTCATCATTTAGGAATGACTCATCCTCCCAGATTGATCTGGATGGGATGGTAACTTGATAATCTTTACCAAAGTGCAATTGGGGGGTGGTGTAATCAGTGTTACTTGAAAGTGATCCGAAATAATCTAGAATAGTGGAGTGGCCAATTTTATTATTGATCCACTGTAGAGAGGCCTTGAGTCGAATGGCTGTGTTAGCGGCCGTTTGTTTGCTATAAATATCGAGGGGGATTAAATGAAGCAGAATGTCTAGTGCCGCAGAAGGAGTAGTACGTAATGCTCCACTTGTGCACAAACAGGCTGATCTTTGGACTCTCCCAAGTTTGTCGCGGTTTGTCGCTGTATCCAGAGCGGTCCACCAAACTGATACACCGTATGTAAGAATCGGTCTTATTACCGAAATGTATAGCCAGTGAGTAATGCGGGGCTCAAGTCCCCATTTGTTTCCAATGGCTTTTTTACAGGAGAAAAGGGCTACTGTGGCCTTTTTGATTCTTTCTTGTATGTTAGGCTTCCAGTTTAATTTCTTATCTAAAATAAGACCCAAATATTTAGCTTCATCAGAAAATTTTAGTGGTATGCCTTTAATAGTAGGGGGGTCAATATGCGGAATTTTATACTTCCTAGTGAAGAGGACAAGATCAGTTTTGTGGGGGTTTATACCTAGTCCACACCGATCCGCCCAGTGTGTTAGCTTATTGAGAGCATATTGTAAGAGTTCTTTTAAGGTGTTAGGATGTTTCCCAGATACCGCTATAGCAACGTCGTCTGCATATGCAATAACTCTGTAGCTCTCCGCCTCCAGGCACATTAGCAGTTCATTCACCACCAAGTTCCACAGGAGGGGGGATAGGACGCCGCCTTGCGGCGTACCTCTACTAACATATCTTCTTGCAGAGAAGTCGCCCAGTCTTGAATTGATAACCCTGCTTGTCAGCATTTGATTAATCAGTTCACTAAGCGACTTATCTACTTTCAGAGATGATAGCGCAGAAGCCATTGCAGATGTGTCGACATTGTTGAAAGCTCCCTCTATATCTAGGAACGCTACCATAGTATACTCTTTGTGATGGAGGGAATGTTCGATGGTACGTACCAGAGTATGGAGAGCCGTTTCCACCGACTTTCCCTTGTTATAGGCATGTTGGGCATTGGACAGAAGTCTCTTATCAATGCTTGAACGTAAGTGGATATCGATCAGACGTTCTAAAGTTTTTAGAAGGAACGAAGATAGGCTGATAGGTCTGAGATCTTTTGGGTTCACATGTGAGCATTTACCAGCTTTGGGTATAAAAACAACTTTGACTTCTCTCCATAGCAGTGGAATATGGGCTAGGTTTAAGCAGCCTTTAAAAATGTTTTCTAAGATAGGCACAATAACCTCAGAATTCATTTGAAGTTCAGCTGGAATTATGCCATCTGGTCCTGCCGATTTGTATGGACTGAAGCTGTTGAGTGCCCATTGTAATCTATCCCTTGTGATCAGACCATCTGGGTAAGTTGAGTTTCTGCCTAATCTATTGAGATTAGTACTATTAACTGTTTGTGAGCTACCTGGGAAGTGAGTGTCTAGTAGCAAGTTGAGCGATTCTTCGCTAGAGTTTGTCCAAGACCCATCAACATTTTTCAGGGAACTTGGCATAACTGGATTTTTGGAGAGGATTTTTCTCAGTCTCGATGCTTCGGAGGCTTCTTCAATGTTTCCACAGAAAGACCTCCACGAACATCGTTTGGTTTTCCTCAATTCTTTTTTGTATCTCCTTAGGGATTCCTTATAGGAGTCCCAGTCTGATACTTCTCTAGTGAATTTAGCTCGATTAAAAAGTTTTCTGCATTCTTTCCTGAGCGGATCTAGCCCTGCATTCCACCAGTGTGGCTTCCTTTTACCCCGAAGTTTTATAACAGGGCAGGAGGTGGCCAGCGATTTATTGAGGGCTGATGTTAGATCATTGACTATGCCGTCAAGGTCGTTGATACTTGAAGGGACACTTAAAAGTTGAGGTTTTAATTGTCTTTTTAGTATAGCTTTGTATTTTGGCCAGTTAGTTTTCCGAAAATTTCGAAATACTGGCTGAATGGTAGGAATATCAATTAAGTTGAATTGAATATATCTGTGATCTGAGAACGAATGCTCTTCAGATACTTTCCAGTTTGTTATCATTTGATAGATATTATCGGAGACAAGAGTTATATCTAAAACTTCTTGTCGGTTTCTGGTAACAAAAGTTGGTTCATTTCCAACGTTACTTACTATAAGGTTAGTACTTACTTGTCAGATAACATTGACGTTTTTTTTTGTCAGATAACATTGATGAAAATAAGCCTATACGCGTATCAGTGAACATTGACAATGATTTTGCTTAAATTATGGTTTTGTTTGAATAAAAATATAATGTACCTATATTTTATGTACCTACCTGCCTGCCTATAGTGTAATTTTAAGACAACTTATCCTCATCAAAAACGTTTTACCATAAGTATTAAAATAAAAAAACCTATTACCTAAAAAAAATTTTTTTTGGACCAATTCTGGAAATTAGACCCCTCCTTGCACATGTTCTTGTATTATACCACGTTTTTACCGCAAGTTAATCTCGTTTAGATTTCATAAATCCCAAATAGTGTTTTCACCGGAAAAAAAGATTAAAAAATAGATTTATTTTGACAGAACCTTTCAAAATGCAGATAGTGGGTCATTTTTTTTATGAAGTGGAAGTGAGATAGCAAGTTTTCTTTGTGTCAAACGATAAAAAAAAGATGGTTTCCCGCAGCTTGTATTGCGCTGAATAGGGGAATAGGTCTATTCGAATTTTACCTATGAAGATTTAAATGAGATTTATTTTAAATCTTGATTTGAGGAGATTAAAATTTGTATGGTAAATCTTGGAGATTTGAAGAGGATTTATGATGAATCATCTTAAATCGCAGTTTAGTGCTCAGTGAAAACGTAGTATTACATTACATTTAATCTTCATTTAAAAACTCAAACCTTGAAAATACGATCATTAGAACTCAAGATGTAAATTAAATTGATTTGAACGTAATTGAGCACCCCACATTACCTTTGCACATACGCCTCTGACTCTGTAGTTACTCAACAAAAAGAATTAGAAAAACAAATGTATTAAGGGATTTAAGTGCCCTCTTACCCCTTATTGTGCACGCCCTTGCCACTAAATAAGTTCGTTTCCATTCACCATCACCAACCACCCACCCCATTTGCCAAACCGAAGTAGATACAACAATTTTTTTCTGCTGCAAATATTATACCTACGACCTACTTATATACCTACTCCACTCATTTCTTACTACACTATAGAGAAATCCCTACCGACTGTTTATGGTTTTTCTTATACCTATACACAAAAATATCACCACGATTCATCGACGGTAAAACAAAACGCGAAAGAGTAACGAACATCGCTCCCACTTACTCAAGATATAGGCACATGGTTTGAAAGTTTTTTTTTTTATTTTTGTTATTTTTTTTTCGATGAAAACCTGCAAACAAATACGACGACGACCTCTTCAAAAAATGTTTACCTTACTTAACCTAAATAATAAATAAAAAATTATTATACATACTGGGAATCAGCCCAATGGTAAAAATTTTGTATGAGCCGATTCTGGGAATCAGCCCAATGGTTCCATATATTTGCTTGCCTTTTGTGCCGAAAAGTGCAATCGGCACCAAAGCGGCAAAGCAAAGCAACAACCAAAAAATTTATGATTCAACTATCCAGTCAAATCTACCACAAAAAGCAATTTTCGATGCCAAAATAACTCTTCCTTATAAAAAATTTCAACAAAAGGGAGTGTGAACTGAAAAAATGTAAAAGAATATTGTTCAAATAAAATACCTACATGCCTCTAAATAAGTTCTTTTCCATTCAACATCACCAACTATCCACCACCCAACCAACCAATTTCAATACAATCATTTTTTTCTCCTGCAAATATTATACCTACCTATACTCATATACCTACTCCAATCATGTTCGTCTTACTACACTACAGAGCAATCCCTTCCGATTGTTTATGGTTTTTTTATATGAACTTTAGCTTAGTTCCTTTACTTTGACACTCTTTGATTTTCTGTGCATTTGTGTGAATTTCAGTCCAACGTTCTGTCAAACTTCATATAAAAAAATAAAATGGCAGTAAAATGCACAGAAAATCAGAGTTTCAAAGTAAAGGAACAGACCTTTTTACTTTACCTTTACACCCCGACTCCACAGGAAATTTTTCTCTCAAACTAAATATCTGATTTTTTTGCGGATAAATGTAGAACTCTTCGGTTGTTATATTCTAGCCCAGAAAATTATACTTTCACTTCGAAAAAATTCTGACAAAGCTGAATTTTGGTAGCGAGCTTATTATTATGTCTTAATAAATTTCCAAAAAGTACCCTAAATTTTGACCGGAGCTTAGATTTTTAAGGGGGGTGAAAGGAATTGAAGTTCAACTTTTAGCAGATTCCTTGACAATAATAATAATTTCTGCGACATTTTCAAGAATATCAAAAACAAATAAAACTTTCAAAAACGACTAAAATAATAATTAAAAACGAACGCAAATCAAACAAAATTAGGTATTCACAAAAATGAAACAAAAATTCACTTGTTAATACAGCGAACACCACTCACATGAAAAGACATAAAATTAAGAGTCAAAAAATGACATTTCTAGACAAAAAGCAACAAAAAAACAACCATCTGTCAAATTCCATATCAGAGATCCATGTCAAGATAAAATATCAAAGATAGATCGCTGACATCATATCATAAGATTAAATATCGCGACTCCACAAGACATTTCATGTCACGATGAACATTCTGAGATGAATCATCTCCTGTGGAGTCGGGGTGTTACTATACACAAAAATATCACCGCGGTTTGCCCACAGCACATGCTTTGAATTATTTTTTTTTGTTTGTTTTTTGTACCTATTCTCCCATTTTGTATAAGCCGATTCTGGGAATCAGCCCAATGGTTCCATATATTTGCTTGCCTTTTGTGCCGAAAAGTGCAATCGGCACCAAAGCGGCAAAGCAAAGCAACAACCAAAAAATTTATGATTCAACTATCCAGTCAAATCTACCACAAAAAGCAATTTTCGATGCCAAAATAACTCTTCCTTATAAAAAATTTCAACAAAAGGGAGTGTGAACTGAAAAAATGTAAAAGAATATTGTTCAAATAAAATACCTACATGCCTCTAAATAAGTTCTTTTCCATTCAACATCACCAACTATCCACCACCCAACCAACCAATTTCAATACAATCATTTTTTTCTCCTGCAAATATTATACCTACCTATACTCATATACCTACTCCAATCATGTTCGTCTTACTACACTACAGAGCAATCCCTTCCGATTGTTTATGGTTTTTTTATATGAACTTTAGCTTAGTTCCTTTACTTTGACACTCTTTGATTTTCTGTGCATTTGTGTGAATTTCAGTCCAACGTTCTGTCAAACTTCATATAAAAAAATAAAATGGCAGTAAAATGCACAGAAAATCAGAGTTTCAAAGTAAAGGAACAGACCTTTTTACTTTACCTTTACACCCCGACTCCACAGGAAATTTTTCTCTCAAACTAAATATCTGATTTTTTTGCGGATAAATGTAGAACTCTTCGGTTGTTATATTCTAGCCCAGAAAATTATACTTTCACTTCGAAAAAATTCTGACAAAGCTGAATTTTGGTAGCGAGCTTATTATTATGTCTTAATAAATTTCCAAAAAGTACCCTAAATTTTGACCGGAGCTTAGATTTTTAAGGGGGGTGAAAGGAATTGAAGTTCAACTTTTAGCAGATTCCTTGACAATAATAATAATTTCTGCGACATTTTCAAGAATATCAAAAACAAATAAAACTTTCAAAAACGACTAAAATAATAATTAAAAACGAACGCAAATCAAACAAAATTAGGTATTCACAAAAATGAAACAAAAATTCACTTGTTAATACAGCGAACACCACTCACATGAAAAGACATAAAATTAAGAGTCAAAAAATGACATTTCTAGACAAAAAGCAACAAAAAAACAACCATCTGTCAAATTCCATATCAGAGATCCATGTCAAGATAAAATATCAAAGATAGATCGCTGACATCATATCATAAGATTAAATATCGCGACTCCACAAGACATTTCATGTCACGATGAACATTCTGAGATGAATCATCTCCTGTGGAGTCGGGGTGTTACTATACACAAAAATATCACCGCGGTTTGCCCACAGCACATGCTTTGAATTATTTTTTTTTGTTTGTTTTTTGTACCTATTCTCCCATTCTCCCTCGAAAAACTTATGTTCGGTAAAAATGAAATTTGGATTTTAGTATGAAAATTTTGGCAATTTTGAAAAAAAAAACTTAAGGTATATGCGGACGTTTCATCTTTCTAAATAGGTATGTAATCAAAAATAAAATCCGATAATTAGACATTGGACAACGAACAAATGACCATTTTTCAAGATTTTTGTGAAATGTTTTGATCGAAACTTTTTAATCTATTGTGAGGGTTATATAGCATGTAGAATGATTACGATTCAGATATCAATTTAAAAATGTTAGCTTTCGAAGGTGCCGACAAAAGTTGTGAGGGCATAAAAAGAAATCATAAAATTTGTAAATACCCCGAGTTCGGGGTATTGAAAAAATTTGAAATTTTTATAATATTTGTACATCAATAGTTTTCATCAGGTGTAGAAATTTCAGATTTTTAGAACCACCCATAAAAAAATGAAAAATAAAAAACCACAAAAAATTGGGTGAAAAAAATGTGTGGTTTTCAAAAATCAAAAATCAAAAAGTGGTATAAAAAATCCCATTAAAAATTCCTGAAATATGGATAATTTTTCTTTTCATTACCTTTTTATTAATACAAAATCTAAGTCCCTTACTCAACACCCCGATTTATCTCGAATTATTTGTCAAACGTCTATTTTTCAAAATTCAACTTTTAACATTTTATAACTCGCTTCGTAGATTTTATAGAATTTTTTTTTTACACTAACCACTTTCTTGTATTTAAAAGATCTATCGATTAAAGTTAATATGAAGACTGTATCCTCTCCCGTTTAGAAAAAAATTTTTCGACCTTTAATCAGAAAAAACCCCATTTTACATAAAATTCTCTATTCAATCAAAAATGCATTATATATTTTTATCATTTAAAGTATAAGTAACTTGTGCAATGATATGTCAGATGAATGAATGAGTGAGTCAGTGACCGGTTCTTTCATTTATAATACTTACGCCCTTTACCCCTCTTTGTGCACGCCCTTGTGTTGCATTGCATTCGACCTTTTATCAGAAAAACCCCATTTTACCATACTAAAAATCTGAATTTCAAAAAATTCCGTCTAAGTGCGCCTATACATAAAATTATCTATTCAATAAAATGTATTATATACATATTTTTATTTATTATTTATTATTATATTTTTTTATAATTTACAGTATAACCTGTGCAATGATGAGTCAGATGAATGAATGAGAGAGTCAGTGACCGGTTCTTCATTTATAATATTTTGGCCCCTTACCCCTCATTGTGCACGCCCTTGTGTTTCATTGCATTTAATCTTAAATCAAAAACTCTAACCTCAAAATCCGACCATTTAAACTGAAGTTATAAATTTAGCGTCCCTTTTTTGTGTAATTACAGTTGTTTTCATAGACTTCTGACTAACCGTTTACTGCAATCGCAAAAACGAATGAAAAACTACTTTTATTTAAATATATGTTTTGGTTCATGATTTTAAAGTATTTTAAAAATAGTTATTAAAATCGAAGTAGTAAAATGTTTACCTTTTTTGTTAATTTTGAAATCGCAGAAATCGGTTAGTCTGACGTTTATGAAAACACCCTACATACCTACTTAACAAAAATAATGATTTTTATTAGTGGTGCAAGTGCCCCTTACCTCTCCTCGCACCCTCTTATTTTGCATTGAATTTTCTCTTTATTTAAAAACTTTAACCGTGAAAATCAAATGGTCGGAAACTACAGTTGCAAATTAAACCAGTTTGCGTGTAATACGCATCCCCCTGTCACCTTTGCGTACGCCCTTGATTGTGAATTACTCAGCAAAAAAAATAGAAAAATTATTTTAGTAGGGGTACAAATGTTCACTTACCCCTCCTTACGCACGCATTTGCCTCTAAATAAGTGCGTTTCCATTCACCATCACCAACCACCCACCGCCAAACCAACTAATTTCAGTCTTACCTTAAAATCCAACAATTAGAACTTACGTTGTAAATTTAGTCGATTTAAATGTAATAAGCACCCCCCCCCCCCCCCCTATCCTATTTACATGCGCCCCTGATTGTGTAATTATTCAGAAAAAAATTGAAAAATAATATGTATTGGGGTTGCAAATGCCCCCTTACCACTCCTTGTGCATGCCCTTGCCTCTAAATAAGTTCATGTCCATTCACCATCACAAACCACCCACCGCCTAACCAACCAATTTCAGTAGATACAAACATTTTTTTCTGCTGCAAATATTATACCTGCTTACTCATATACCTACTCCACTAATTTCTTACTACACTATAGAGAATCCCTACCGCTTATGTTTTTTGTTTATATGAACATATACATACGCTGTATCCTATAGCATACCAGATAAGTGAAATTTGTATTATATCTATTTTTTAAAAGGGTTTTTTTGTTTGTTTGTGAGTTTAGTGGAAACATACAGCCAAACTGACAAACAAAAAAAGTTACTCTTTTATATAATAAGTGTAGATATAGATTTGAATATAGACCCCGAAAACCAAAAAAAATTATGTCCCTCAAGTTAGCAGAGCAAGGTCAGCAGAACAAAGTTTTAATGATGCCATCATAAAGCTAAGTACAGACGATTGTCAGATCTTACAATATTGTCAGATCTGTCAGTGAAAATACTGTCCCAAATATCTTACAATCGTCTGTACACACAATTTTGTCTGACAATATTGTCAGAAACGTCATTGTCAGGTAATTGTCAGACAAAAAATTGTCAGGTATCTTACAATCGTCTGAACGCACAATTTGTGTCATTGTCAGACGATTAGGACATTGTCAGACTCATTGGTCATTGTCAGATGTTTTCATTGAAAACATCTTACAATTGCTGACAATTTTTTCATTGTTCGAAATGTCAAACGGTTGGAGCCGAGTTGAGAGATAAAAAAAAAACATTTTTGTAGAAAATTTGTAGTTTTTCCACAACTGAATAAAAGAAATCTATAAAGCAACTGGGCTCACTTCCATATTAAATTCCTTGTGCTGTATATTTTGTTCGGAATAAATAAAACCATTGAAAGATATCTACTCAAATGAAGATTAAATACGATTAAAATAAAGTGAACAGCAAATTCCAACAAGTTAAAAAAAATTGGACTTCAAAATGGCCAAGAAATTATACGAGCATTCAAATAAATTTGAAGAATGCCAAAACGAGGGTGGACAGGGACACTACCTGGAAAAAAACCAGCTCAAGCAATTGGTAACAATAGGCAGCCTGCCGCCAACTCAGACTTAACATAGTCTCAAGGTCACTTGCTAAATCAGCCGAGCTCTCTAGAGTAAGCCTGCTGAATTTTTTGTACGCAAAGGTTTATTTTTTCTTCTAAACAATATAGTTCAATTATTGCAAGATCTTCTCATTCTTGCGTCTTTCAAAAAATAAATGATTTAAAATTAAAATTTTTTTTTTTTTGTTTAATAATTTGATACAGAATATGGACTTTTGTTCTTCGTAGCGCGTCTTGACGACCTCTGGTATATTTCACCTTCGTAGTAGTCCGTCGCCCTCGATGTCCAGTTGTAGTTAAATTGTTTCAAATGCTCGTCCAATTTGTTTGGCATTACCACTATGACACTAGATTTTCAAATCACTTTGAAAGTATCCTCTTCTTGATAGTGGCTACACATTACAAAGTGAAATTCTATAAAAATTTTTGTTTGATCTTGAAATCCTCAATTGAATTGAATTTTTATTGTGACTTGAATTTTTATTGGTCTGCCAACCGTGTGAACAGAAAATTTTCAAGCTGACAATATTGTCAGATATATAATTGTCCGAAAATTGTCAGACAAGAGCTGACAATTAAATTGTCAGACTTTGGCACAAAATCTACCAATCGTGTGAACGGACAATTTAACATTGTAAGAAATTTGTCAATTGTCAGCTAATTGTCCGCTATTGTCAGACCATTGACAGATCTGACAATATTGTAAGATCTGACAATCGTCTATACTTAGCTTAAGTTGCTTAATAGGTGCTAATTAAGTACCCAACAACAAAATTAAGTGCTCCAGTATTTTTGGAAAAAATTAATGTTCTGCTAACTTGATTTCAAGTTAGCAGAGTAATTTTCGAAAACTGGTTAAAACGCATGGAAAAAAAATTGGTTTGCTCTCATAATTAGGTGCTATTAAACCGCTCTACGAATCAAAAAAAAATTGTTTTTTACAAAAAAAAAATTATTTTAAAAATTTTGAAAAAAAATATAATTTTTTTTTTATTTTTTTCTACTTTTTTCGTCATAAATATAGGTACTAGAATAATTAAGATTTTATCTAGTTAGAAGTACCCCACTTTCCGAAAGATTTTCCAAGATCTGAGGCAAAAAAAAAAAAATTCGATTTTCCATACAAAACCCTGCTTTGCTAACTTAAATCCGATTTTTCTCGAACAAATCAATTTTTTTTCACCTAAATCTTTTTGATTAATTAAAAGCTTATCAAACTCGAATTAAGTACCCCATTTTCCGAAAGATTTTCCAAGATTTGAAGAAAAAAAAAATAATTCAATTTTCCATACAAAACCTGCTCTGCTAACTTAAATTCGATTTTTCTCGAACAATTTATTATTTTTTCACACAAATCTTTTTGATTAATTAGAAGCTCATCGAACTCGAATTAAGTACCCCATTTTCCAAACGATTTTCCAAGATTTGAAGAAAAAAAAATAATTCAATTTTCCATAGAAAACCCTGCTCCGCTAATTTCAATTCGATTTTTCTCGAACAATTAATTATTTTTTCACCCAAATCTTTTTGATTAATTAAAAGCTCATTAAACTGGAATTAAGTACCCCATTTTCCGAAAGATTTTTCAATATTTAAAAAAAAAAAAATTTCAATTTTCCGTACAAAACCCTGCTCTGCTAATTTAAATTCGATTTTTCTCGATCAATTTTCGCCCAAATCTTTTTGATTAATTAGAAGCTCATCAAACTCGAATTAAGTACCCTATTTTCCGAAAGATTTTCCAAGATTTGAAGAAAAAAAAAAAAACAATTCAATTTTCCATACAAAACACTGCTCTGCTAAATTAAATTCCATTTTTTCGAACAATTCAATTTTTTTTCACCCAAATTTTTTTGATTAATTAAAAGCTCATCAAACTCGAATTAAGTACCCTATTTTCCGAAAGATTTTCCAAGATTTGAAGAAAAAAAAAAATAATTCAAATTTCCATAAAAACCCTGCTCCGCTAAATTAAATTCGATTTTTCTCGAACAATTTTCCCCCAAATCTTTTTGATTAATTAGAAGCTCATCAAACTCGAATTAAGTACCCTATTTTTCGAAAGATTTTCCAAGATTTGAAGAAAAAAACAATTCAATTTTCCATACAAAACCCTACTCTGCTAACTTAAATTCGATTTTTCTCGAACAATTCAATTTTTTTTCACCCAAATCTTTTTGATTAATTAAAAGCTCATCAAACTCGAATTAAGTACCCTATTTTCCGGAAGATTTTCCAAGATTTGAAGAAAAAAAAAAATAATTCAATTTTCCATAGAAAACACTGCTCTGCTAACTTCAATTCGATTTTTCTCGAATAATTAATTATTTTTTCACCCAAATCTTTTTGAATAATTAAAAGCTCATTAAACTCGAATTTAGTACCCCATTTTCCGAAAGATTTTCCAAGATTTGAAGAAAAAAATATAATTCAATTTTCCATACAAACTGCTCTGCTAACTTAAATTCAATTTTTCTCGAACAATGAAATATTTTTTCACCCAAATCTTTTTGATTAACTAGAAGCTCATTAAACTCGAATTAAGTACCCCATTTTCCAAACGATTCGAGAAAAATCAAATTTAAGTTAGCAGAAAAGGGTTTTGTATGTAAATTTGAATTATTTTTTTTGGCTCAGATCTTGGAAAATCTTTCGGAAAATGGGGTACTTAATTCTAACTAGATGAAATCTTAATTATTCAAGTATATTTATGACGAAAAAAATAAAAAAAAATTATATTTTTTTTCAAAATTTTTAAAATAATTTTTTTTTTTGTAAAAAACTATTTTTTTCAATTTTTTTTTGATTCGTAGAGCACTTACTTAGTAGCACCTAATTATGAGAGCAAACCAATTTTTTTTTCCATGCGTTTTAACCAGTTTTCGAAAATTGCGCTGCTAACTTGAAATCAAGTTAGCAGAACATTAATTTTTTCCAAAAGTACTGGAGCACTTTATTTTGTTGTTGGGTACTTAATTAGCACCTATTAAACACCTAATGATGGCATCATTAAAACTTTGTTCTGCTGACCTTGCTCTGCTAACTTGAGGGACATAAAAAAATTGCTACTTTGGCTCATACAGGAGCTGAAAATATTAGTGAACATATCCATACAAAAAACGATTAAAATCTAAAAACGTATTGAACATATTTTATCATAGCACTAGTGGCATGAAATCAAAGTTAAATTACTTATATAATAAATCCCTATGTAGTGACTATGATGTTATTATCTTATCTGAAACCTGGCTTAACGATTCCGTTTATAATAATGAAATTCTTTGTAATGAATATAATATATATAGATGCGATAGATCGGAAGAAAATAGTAGTTCGTCTAACGGAGGTGGAGTTTTAATAGCTGTTCGATTATAACACTATTCTAATCGCATTCAACATTCAAGTTTTGTGTCAATTGAGTTCATATGTGCCGAAGCAATTATTTTCAATCGTCAATTTGTATTAACAGTTTCGTATATTCCACCTTTGTCCTCACAAAACATTTATAAACTACATGCTGATGCTATATGTCTCTCTAATAAAAAAATTTCCTAATGCCAACGGCTTCATCCTTGGTGACTTCAACCTATCAAATGCTATAGTTTATCCAATTATTCTTGTCAGTACAGGGAAGATAGGACGTTTGCATCTCAGTTTGGTTGCAGCGTACTGCGTAAGTCTATCGCATGTAAAAGCTCTTATCGCGATGCCGTAGTTTGCATAATAAATCATTTCAAGTTTATTTGAAATTGACCAGCGTTACCACCCATTAGGTAAAATTGCACAATTACGATTTTGAAAAACAAAAAAAAAAAAATGATTTATCTTTTTCCACACCACCATGAGGTAAGATAATAAGTGCGTTTTTGTAAGGGTATCCCCAGTAGTGTACTTTAAGGTGCCTCGACTCTGAAATAAGTCCTATAAAAAAATGTACTGTGAAGAACTGTGGCCGGCGCACAACACCTACATCCGTGCTATTTTATTTTTATACTCAAAAACAACACACATACTAATTTCAATAAAATTATTAAAGAAAAGAAGTCTGGTATTGACGAAGGCCCAAAAGAAACATTCGACAGTTAAAATATTCTTAGATTTATTTTAAATATACACTTTGGTTAAACTTATATTCTTTTTTTACCTTTGTAAATAGTTATAACTTGAATTAAAATTTATTGCACACACATTATTAAAAAAAATTTACCAACGATTCTTAAAAAACTACCCATTTAAAACACCTTTTAAACATACAATTTACATAAAAATAATTTATTTCACATTAAATGACCGCGCGCTACGAAAATCTACGCAGATAGTGTTCTTCTTAAAAGAAAACAGCTTAAAATTTTGTAACTGCATTTTAACGTATTTTCCACACATTAAAAGAAATGCAAAAGATGAAAACACTACGGTAACTCTCATCATTAAAAACTTTTTTAAAGCTCTAAAATCAAAAGCACCTCTACAGAAAAAAAACAGAACGAGTTACCAAATGGACATGGGTAACCCTAAATGCACATTAATATAATAGGAGTTGAAGTTGAAAAGCAGCAGCAGCCACAGGCCACAGCAATTCATTTCAGTGCGCACTGGCGCACTCAGATGTGCGCTCGAGAGGATGTTGGGTCTATGTCAAATGTAATCGGAAATTTACGGGCGGGCAAACACTTTTTATGAAGGAGTTCTTTCAATTTAGTATATTGCAAAAATATGGCGCGCTACTGATTTTGAAAAAGCTCTCCCATAAGACGTGTACTGCCAATTAATATTGGATAGACTTTAATTGTTTGTCTGATCCTGAAAGTGGTTACTTCTTAACTTCCTTTTTCCCTTTGGATCTACGAGAAAATGCACAAGAAATTGTTTCTTATTTTACTGATGACTGTGCAGATATGGGATTGTATCAAGTAAATAACATACAAAATACAAATTTAAAATTATTAGACTTAGTTTTCACTGATGTTCCGGAACTGACAACAATATCTGCAGCTGATGAATTTTTATTCAAAAACTCAATCCATCACTCTGCTATTGAAATTCAATTTTATGTTGATCAATATAACGTATCTCTGGTGCGCGGTAAAAAAGTTCCTGACTTCCGGAAAATTGAGGATACGCAGTTTTTGAATCTTTTAAATAACTACAACTGGATAAATCTTTATAATATAACCGACGTAGAAAGTAGCTGTTCCCTGTTTTATTCAATTCTTAGAAACTTTTTATCAATGTGTGTTCCTTTAAAAAACTCATTTTCTGAATAGGAATCCCCAAAATGGTTTACTAAAGAAATTAAAAAGCTAAGGAATGTTAAAACAAAACTTTATAGACTTTATTTGGCATCAAATTCGGTTGTGGATTATGTAGAATATTCATCCGTAAGGAGAGAACTTCTCGCTAAAACAAAGTCAAGTTATAATCTTTATTTAATAAGCATCAAAGAAAATATCAAATCTGATCCAAAAAAGTTTTGGCAATTTGTCAACAATAAAAAAAAAAAATAAAAAATTTTCCAACTTTGATGACTTATAATGACCTTACTGCTAGTTATCCTGCAACCATCTGTGATATTTTTGCTATGTTTTTTTAAACTGTTTATAAAAAACCTAAAATCTGTGATCGTACTTGTGATATAAACCTTAAAAGAATCTGTGATAACGCTTGTAATAACACCTGTGATTAAAAAACTGTGATAAAAACTGCGATAAAATCGAAACTTATTTAAAGACTTTAGTAAGTTTTCCTCAACTTGACGTAGCTGAACCAACAATAGAGGAGTCTGATATAATTGACCATGTACTAAAACTTAATGATTCATCATCATATGGTCCAGATGAAATACCACCTTTCATTATTAAACGTACATATATTTGTTTTAGCGCGTCCTTTGTCCTGGAAATAATTGAAGAAAGATACAAAATCATAATTTCGCCTAACCAACATGGATTTATGAGGAGTAAATCCACTGCCACCAATCTTATGGAGTTTTGCTCAAATGTTATTACAAAGAGCCAAAATGGTTTCCAAACTGATGTGGCATACCTAGACTTCTCCAAAGCATTTCACCGTGTGCATCATAATTTACTGCTAAAAAAAATGAAAAGAATTGGTTTTCCTATATGGTTTTTAACATGGTTGCAGTTTTACTTACGTCTAAGAAGACAACATATTTGTTTTAGAAATGAAATTTCGAAAAAGATAATATACTCGGGTGTTCCTCAAGGAAGCCACATTGGTCCTTTTTTATTTTTGGCCGTGTGTGAATTGGATTAAATTTGATCCCAAGATTAAATTTTGACACTATTGAGGTGAATATAAGACGTCAAAATTTAACATGGTTCGGGGCACGTTAAATTTATGCTGCTAGATTAAATTTTGACGTTTACCAGCACCCACGAAAGGTTTTGTTTGTTTTCATGTGCATAAAAAGAACATATTCAATGAAGATGCATTAAAATATAATTAAATGATTTCACTCTAATGTCGTTTTTCTTTCAAGCCTAGTATACAATTCCTCCTCGAAAAAAAAATACACGTACTTCTTATGGGAGCGATTTTATCGCAAAAAAAAAAAATTCAGCTGAAAAGTTTTTTTTATTGAACTGTGAACTATCCCCAGAAATAAAAAATTATACTCACCACGATTCTTTTTCGCGCAAAACAATGTCAGTGACATTGCTTTGTGCAAAAAAATATAGTTTGTGCTTACACGGTGCCTCAAGAGTTATGACTCTTTATGAACCTAAATGAGTATGAAAGAGACAAAATATCAGATAGTCATGACCAAAGAAACTGAATATGAAGAAATGAATCCTTCGTACGTTTCACCCTCCAAAACCCATTTGTTTACATTGTTGTATTTGTAATTTAATTTTGTGTCGATGAATAGATGTGAAATCCAACAACAATATAGCAGGGTGGTGTGAAGATAAGTACTGTGAATGTGTAAGTTGTGAAGATAAATACTGTGAATGTATGAGTTTTATACCGCCATTTTTACACATACCTTCTCATTTCTTATCTGATAGAGCTTGTAGGCAAACTCAAATGACAGCCGAGGATTCATTTCTTCATATTCAGTTTCTTTGGTCATGACTCTTGAGGCACCGTGTAATATTCGACTAAAAACAATTTTGTTTCACCACAGATATTTTTTTTCCGGAAAAAAAGATTTTTTATTTTACCACAATAGTTTTTTTTATTCAAAAGAACTGTATACTAGGCTTTAACCAAAAAAAATTGATCCCTGTGAGGGATTTTGATCCCGGACAAGTTTTTGCATTTCTTTCAACCAAAAAAAATCAATCCCTAACAAATCGGGATCAAAATCTCTGATCCCGAATAAAAGAGAGATTTACACCTACATGAAACACGCACTTGCACACACACTATTTATAAAACGTCATTTTGTGCTTTTGTGTGATTCTGTGATTTTCTTTTTCATTTGCATTCCGTTTTTGATTCTTTGCCTATCAAAATTATTTTTTGCTTTATTAAATTAAAATTATTTTTCACAAAATTAAATTTGACATCCCACACACACATTTGCAAACAAAAAACAAATCCAATCTGCGTTTCTTTTGCCAAGAAAATTCGTGATCCGGGATCAAAATCCCTATTTGCGAAAGAAAGACGACATAAAAATATTAAGAAAAAGTTCAATGCTAATTTGTGTAATCTTGTTTCTAGAGCCACAATGAAGACTACTGGATCCTGCTTGCAGAGAAATAGAAGCTAGAAGTAGAAGTAGAACATTGTTTGTTCTCTTGGATACAATGGTTGAACGCACACAAACGTAGTGTGAAGAGAAACGTCAAAAAAATCTCCTGAATTTGTTGACCGGGGAGATTTCATTTCCCCCTCTTTCTTCCTGCCCTTCTCGCCTATGAACTCATTGTTGCCGGCAACTCAGTTGCCCTGTGTGAAAGGGGACAATTTCTTTTGCGCTACGAGTTTGAATTGACGCAAAATAGAACCCCGGATCTGCTGGTTAAAATGAAATTCTTAGAAAAACACATCTCTCTGAATGAAAAGTCTCCATACAAATGGTCATTACAACTCAAAGATGAATGGATTGGTCCCCTTCATTCATCTGAAGATGAAGAACAACATTTGCTAATTGCAGCAATGATAACAAGCATTAAATAAAGTTGCCAGCTCATCGTGACCACCACAAGCGACCCGAGTTTTTTGCGCCTTGTGTTTTTGATCTGCAGCTGCTTGCAACAGAATACGAACCATAAGCGTTCTTTATAACAGGCCCAGGGTAAGAGCACTCTCTTTGAACTCATTAGAATGGGCGTTCAATTTTTTAACTCGCACAGAGTTTTGTAATAAATTTACAAAAAAATGTGTTCTACTTTTTTCCAAAACTCGCGGACGGAAGAAAAATATTGGAATTAAAAAAATCCCATTTAATTGAATTCACACAGCAAAAAGATGAAACTGTGTTCACCACTGATAAAACGTCAAAATTTAATTTGGGATCAAATTTAATCGAAATTTTAAACGAATTCGCAGACGGCCTTAGGCAATAAAAAAAAATGGGTTTCCCTTTTTACTTCGCACTTTGGGGCCCATAAAATCTATATAGATTTTTTGGAAGGGAAGTTCAATGTTTTGTTGAAAACCCATAGGTGGTCTCATGATGAAATTAGAAGGTTTGTTTTCTTTGCACTTAGGCCGTGTGCGAATTCGTTTAAAATTTCGATTAAATTTGATCCCACATTAAATTTTGACGTTTCTGCAGTGTCAAATACAATTTCATCTTTTTGCTGTGTGAATTCAATTAAATGGGATTTTTTTAATTCTCATATTTTTCTTCCGTCCGCGAGGAAAAAAGTAGAACACATTTTTTGTAATAAATTTCGCGAGTCAAAAAATTAAATGCCCATTCTAATGAGTTAAAAGAGAGTGCTCTTACCCTGAGCCTGTTATAAAGAACGCTTATAGTTCGTATTCTGTTGCAGGCAGCTGCAGAACAAAAACACAAGACGCACAAAACTCTGGCCGCTTGTGGTGGTCACACTGAGCTGGCAACTTTATTTAATTATTTAATGTTCGTTATCATTGCTACAATTAGCAAACGTTGTTTTTCAGATGAATAAAGGAGATCAATCCATTCATCTTTGAGATGTAATGACCTTTTGTATGGAGACTTTTCATTCAGAACGATGGGTTTTTCCAAGAATTTCATTTTAACCACCAGATTCGGGGTTCTATTTTGCGTCAATTCAAACTCCTAGCGCAAAAGAAGTTGTAACCAAGAGAACAAACAATGTTCTACTTCTACTTCTAGCTTCTATACTTCTTTGCAAGCAAGGATCCAAGAGTCTTCATTTTGGCTCTAGAAACAAGATTATACAAATTGGCTTTGAACTTTTTCCTAATATTTTTAGAGTGAAATCATTTAATTATATTTTGACTTACCTATTAATGCATCTTCATTGAATATGTTCTTTCTTTGCACATGAAAACAAACGAAACCTTTCGTGGGTGCTGGTAAACGTCAAAATTTAATCTAGCAGCACAAATTTAACGTGCCCCCGAACCATGAATGAAAGAATACAAGATTACGCCATTTCATTTTTTTCGCTTTGTTGTTGTAATTTTTGACAGCACGTATTGCGCAATCGGTGACAAAAATATGATTTTTTCCTACTAGATAAGGCCGGGAAAAGTTTTTAACTTGAATTTTTATTTCATTGTTCTAATTTGAATTAATAAGAAGTGAAGTGTAGTGTAATAGAAGTGCACAAGTTCTGAATTATCTATTCTACTTTACACATTGGCGCTTTATTTGCTTTTTGGCGATTTATTTTAAATGAAAAAACATTTATTTCAAATGAAAAATATTAATTCGGTATTTATAATCGTATTTCTAAACGGAAACTTTGGTTTTTTAAACTAATAAACGCGCACGAAAGGAAAAAACACAACCGAACAATCGATTTAACTAAACAAAATACTGGCGGCCATATTTGTTTACATATCATTTGTCACCAATGAGATAACAAATGGCGCAATCTTGTATTCTTTCATTCATGCCCCCGGACTATGTTAAATTTTGACGTCTTATATTCACCTCAATAGTGTCAAAATTTAATTTTGGGATCAAATTTAGGCCGTGTGCGAATTCGTTTAAAATTTCGATTAAATTTGATCCCACATTAAATTTTGACGTTTCTTGAGTGGTGAATACAATTTCATCTTTTTGCTGTGTGAATTTAATTAAATGGGATTTTTGTAATTCTAATACTTTTCTTCCGTCCGCGAGTTTTGGAAAAAAAGTAGAACACATTTTTTTGTAATAAATTTCGCGAGTTAAAAAATTAAACGCTCATTCTAATGAGTTCAAAAAGAGTGCTTTTACCCTGGGCCTGTTAAAAAGAACGCTTATCGTTCGTATTCTGTTGCAAGCAGCTGCAGAACAAAAACGCAAGACGCAAAAAACTCTGGCCGCTTGTGGTGGTCAAGAGGAACTGGAAACTTTATTGTTATCATTGCTGCAATTAGCAAATGTTTTCTTCAGATGAATAAAGGGTATCAATCCATTCATCTTTGAGATGTAATGACCTTTTGTATGGAGACTTTTCATTCAGAACGATGTGTTTTTTTAAGAATTTAATTTTAACCACCAGATCCGGGGTTCTATTTTGCGAATTCAAACTCGTAGCGCAAAAGAAGTGGTATCAAAGAGAAAAAACAATGTTCTACTTTTACTTCTTTGCAAGCAAGGATCCAGTAGTCTTCATTGTGGCTCTAGAAACAAGATTATACAAATTGGCGTTGAACTTTTTCTTAATATTTTTAGAGTGAAATCATTTAATTATATTTTCACTTACCTATTAATTGAATATGTTCTTTTTATGCACATGAAAACAAACAAAACCTTTCGTGGGTGCTAGTAAACGTCAAAATTTAATCTAGCAGCACAAATTTAACGTGCCCCCGGACCATGTTAAATTTTGACGTCTTATATTCACCTCAATAGTGTCAAAATTTATTTTTGGGACCAAATTTAATCCAATTCACACACGGCCTAATCCAATTCACACACGGCCTTAGTACATTGGCTCATGTAATCACGCACTTGCTGCGCCATTTTAGGCCAAAAGTAAGTTTCTTTAATTCTTTCTAGCGTTTTTTGAATGCCGCATAATGAGCACAATTCGGAGGTTCATGGTTTTGGACAATTATTTGGTCAAGTAAGCCAGGTGGTAACCAAATTTTCCAAAAATAGTCCATACTGAAATTACCGTTCTGGTTTGAAATAATTTTTTTGTAAATTACACCATTTTGAATTTTCAAGTCTGGGAGATTTTTATCATTTTTGCTAATAGTCGAAACGAGGTTGATATATTCTTGGGATTTAAAGTCTGGGGAATCGGTAATTAACGAGATGGATAGCTGATCCATGTGTTCTCACGATAACGCATCCGGCACTAGATTTTGAGTTCCTTTACGCAGGAATGGAGGAGACCTACAGTTTATTGCCGAATCCGAACGGCTGTGGTGAGCGGCACTTTTCTATGACAAGAGATACTCTTGGGGGATTTGTCACTTCCTCGCAAGAGGTAGTAGCTCCACTTACCACTTGATTTACACATTAAATACATAGTATCTTGCAGCGCAATAAGACTTAAAGAAACAAACTCCTGGTTTGCCACACCCTACGGTCACAGCAATATCACAAAGCTGATTCCCACCGAAATTATTTCGACTCCAACTGACTACTGCACCCCTACTCTGAGACTTAGTAGAGATTTTAAAGTCAAATTTCCGTCCAGAGAGGAGTGGAAAGATGACGTCGCGACGAGAGATTTCGACACTACTATTTATACTGATGGTTCAAAGATGGATGGAAATATCGCTAAATCTTTTCGGCTTCCTAACTATGCAAGTGTGTTTCAAGCGGAAATACTGGCAATAAGAGAGGCATGCAAGATACTCAAAATAATCCCAAACCAAAATGTTGCCATTCTGACAGATAGTCAGGCGGCTGTGCAAGCAATAGCTGCGACTTCGGCATCATCAAAACTGGTCCAGCAATGCCGTGATGAGCTCGCAAGCCTAAATGTTAACCTTAGTGTCACCATCATATGGGTTCCGGGTCATTGTGGCATTGAGGGTAATGAGCGGGCGGACGAACTGGCCAGGCAAGGATCAGCCCTTCATAGCTCACTTGCGGAAAGAGTTCCTCTTTATCTTCCTCTGTAAATGCCCTGCTCTAGCCCGGAGTAGAGTACAATCCTTTGAACATGCCTTTTATGACGACCTTAATACTACGTTTTCACTGCAAGTTAATCTCGTTTAGATTTCATAAATCCCAAATAGTGTTTTCACCAGAAAAAAAGATTAAAAAATGGATTAATTTTGACAGAACCTTTAAAAATGCAGATGGTGGGTCATTTTTCTTATGAAGTGGAAGTGAGATGGCAAGTTTGCTTTAGCAGCTTGTATTGCGCTGAATAGGGGAATAGGTCTGTTCGAATTTTACCTATGAAGATTTAAATGAGATTTATTTTAAATCTTGATTTGAGGAGATTAAAATTTGTATGGTAAATCACGGGATTTGTGAAGAGATTTGTGGTAAATCTACCTAAATCTCGGTTTAGTGGTCGGTGAAAACGTAGTATAACGAACTTTCCGAAATAAACATCAAAGACTTAATCTCTTTTCTTAAGGCAACAAAATGGCTTTGAGACGATGAGATGGTAGCCTTTGCATCGACCCCCTTCCGATTCGCTAGACTGCTAGTATGCGGACTTCGAGTTTTTGAGGGGACACGGGATGCAGGGTAACCGAAGGAGCGCAGGATGTAGTGACTAGTTTGACACTAAAATGTCTGACTGGGAGCGTTTATGGATGGCCTCCCGCAAGCTTCTACTAAATTCTTCTATATGATGAATGAAGGAATCCAGTCCCCACAACCTCTCAAAACAACCCCACAAAAACTACCCGTCGTCCAAGGCCAGGCAACACCACTGGCAAAAGAGGATGAAGGTCGAAAAGACGAAGAGATGGAGGGCATGGACCTCTCGCCCATACGGTTCGACCAGACCGAAGTGCCTCCTACCGAAGAGGAGGAAGAAGATCTGCTTGCAGATGAGGGGGCATTTGCCCCCATTCTGTAAAGTAATAATGTACGGACGCGGGATCAGCACCAGGCTAGCCCAGGCTAATCTGCATCACGCAAAGGCGGCATCAGCCGTCATAGCGCGAAAGTTCACAGCAGATAACCTAGGGATAGTGCTAGTCCAAGAACCCTGGATTTACGGGGGCCAAGTAAGAGGCCTAACATGTAAGGACTCAAAATTAATATGGGATACGAGACAAGACTCGCCCAGAGCATGCATAAAATTAAGAAATAATATAAACTTTATATGTCTTTCAGAATTTATGACGCGGGATCTGGTGCCAATACAGGCCCAAATATACATAGAAGGAAGTCCCCGCACGATGGTGGTAGCATCAGCCTACTTCGCCGGAAATGAAAACATACCACCGGCGGAAGTACAGAAGCTCGTGGACTACTGCAGCACCAAAAAACTACCGTTGATGGTGGGATGCGATGCAAACGCCCACCATACAACATGGGGTAGCACCGATATAAATCAAAGGGGTGAGTACCTTTGAGACTTTATTATCGAGAAGAATCTAGATATATATAACGTAGGGAACACCCCTACTTTTGTAACTAGAAATAGAAAAGAGGTTTTAGACCTAACATTCGGAACTCCGAACTTAAGTTGCTTGATTAAAGATTGGAGAGTCTACAACGAACCTTCAATGTCTGATCATAGAATTATAGTGTTTACATTAGAAAACCTTCTGACAGAGAATACCTCTGGAAGGAATCCTAAGAAAACAAACTGGAATCTGTACAAAAATTTTCTCAAGGCAAACCTTGAACAAATAGGTCCAGTTAGAACGACTAACAGTCATTTTGAGTTAGAGCACATAGTTAATGAACTTAGTGGGGCCATAAATGAGGCTTATGAACTCAGCTGTCCACTAAAAACTATAAAAAAGCAGAAAGATGCTCCATGGTGGAACAATAATCTGTCAAAGCTTAGATCCAAAGTAAGGAAACTCTTTAATGAGGCAAAAAGAACTGGAGAGTGGCAAAACTACTCTGCAGAGTTGACCAAATATAACGGGGAAATTAGAAAAGCTAAGAGAAATAGTTTTGCAACTTTCTGTGAGGGTATCTCTTCTACCCCTGCAGCTGCAAGACTACATAAAGCTCTAGCGAAAGAGAAGGCAGTAACATCGTTAGCACTTCGCAACCCTGATGGTGGCTTTACAGAAAATGAGGAGCAAAGGGCTACACTTTTGCTAAACACTCATTTTCCGGGCAGCTTACCGACCTCTAGTAACATAGTTGAGAGAATACCTCTCAAACCAAACCGGGAAAGCTGGAAGATAGCCTCAACTATCTGTTCAGCCAATAGGGTCGATTGGGCGATACACACCTTTCAACCTTTTAAGTCACCGGGAGTAGATGGCATCTTTCCAGCCCTTTTGCAAAAGGGAAAAGAGGAACTATTGCCGTATCTCATTAGCATACTTCGTAGTAGCATAGCACTTGGGCACATACCAAATCTATGGAGGAGAGCTAAAGTTATTTTTATTCCTAAAATTGGGAAAAAAGACACAACACATCCGAAGTCATTCAGGCCAATAAGTTTAACTTCCTTTCTACTGAAGACTTTGGAAAAGTTAATTGATAACTTTATTAGATCAGAGGTATTAATAAACATGCCTTTGAATCAACACCAGCATGCTTACAGAGCGGGAAGATCCACAGAAACCGCGCTGTATGAACTCACAAATACCTTAAAGATTGCTTTAGAATCGAAAGAAACGGCCTTATGTGCCTTCTTAGATATTGAGGGGGCCTTTGATAACACCTCTCATGAAGCTGTAAACAAAGCTCTCATAAGGAAGTGCGTACCCATCACCATAATCAGATGGATAAGTGAAATGTTAGGCACAAGAACGGCGGAAGCACACGCAGGACAAAATGTCCAGAAGGTCATCACAACAAGAGGCTGTCCGCAGGGAGGGGTACTATCACCCTTGCTGTGGAGTCTTGTAGTTGATGAATTATTAGAAAATCTTACTTCTCAAGGCTTGCGCTGCATCGGTTTTGCTGACGATATTGCAATAACAGCCTTAGGAAAGTTCGAAGAAACCCTTTGTGATATAATCCAAAAGGGCTTATCAATAACAAGGAAATGGTGTCTATCAGTGGGATTAAATATAAATCCCACAAAGACAACGATAGTACCATTTACCAAAAGGAGACTTCTGCCACGCATGAAACCTATCACATTAGCGGGAGAAGTAATTGAGATCCAGAGGGAGGTTAAATATCTAGGAATTACACTAGACAGTAAACTCCTCTGGAACAAACACGTCGAGATAACAATCGGTAAAGCCACAAAGGCCCTCATGATATGCAAAAGACTTGCAGGCAAAACATGGGGCTGCAAACCAAACATCCTGAGATGGATGTACACCATGGTGGTAAGACCCATCATTACCTATGGTGCGGTTGCATGGTATAATAGAACCGAACTAGCCACAACTAGGAAATCCCTAGAAAAAGTACAAAGGCTCGCATGCTTATGCATTACTGGAGCAATGAGAACATGCCCTACAGCAGGTATGAAGGTTATCCTTCACTTGTCCCCACTACACGTGGTCGTAGAAAGCACTGCAAAGGGAGCCATAATGAGGTTTGCCAAGGAGGGAACTGGGACGGGTAAAATCATTGGTCGCAAAGAAAGAGACTCGATTTCCAGGTTCGCAATAACAAACCTCCTTGACATTCCTAGAGATGGCATAACCAAAAAGTATAACTTCGAAAGAAACTTTCGAATAGAGTTAAGCAACAAGAAAGAGTGGGTAGGCGAAACAGTGAACTACACGCTTAAAGCAAATGCCATCAAATGGTATACAGATGGATCGAGAACAACTGAAGGGACTGGGGCAGGAATCTTTGGGCCTAAAACCAAACTTTCCTTGCCGATGGGCCAGTCTACAAGCATTTTCCAGGCAGAAGTAAATGCCATAGGTAAATGTGCAGAATCTAATCTCGAAAGAAACTATAGAAATCAAAACATTGCCATCATGTCAGATAGCCAAGCCGCTCTTAAAGCCCTAAACTCATATACCATCAGCTCAAAACTAGTATGGGAATGAGTGGGCAGGCTAAACGAACTAGGCAAGAAAAATAATGTCACACTTCATTGTACCAGGCCACATCGGCGTCCAGGGCAATGAAGAGGCAGACTCCTTAGCAAAACTAGGGGCAGCCACACTCCTAACGGGGCCGGAACCCTACTGCGGTATAGGAGAAAACGTGATCAAAAATAGAATCAAAACAGAAGAGGAGGAAAAAAGATTAAAAAACTGGAAAGAACTCCCTAGGCTGAGGCAGGCGAAACTCCTTATTGGTAACTACAACCAGAAACGATTCCAAGCCTGTATCAGCTTAAGTAGAAATAAACTCCGCATTATAACGGGCCTTCTCACAGGCCACTGTAAGCTAAGAAGACACCTTAGTATTCTTGGCCTAGTGAGCAGTGCCACTTGCAGATTCTGCAATGCCCATGAGGAGACGCCGAACCACCTAATAGGCAACTGCGATGCACTCATGCACCAAAGACATAGATACCTGGGACATCACCAGATAGAAGAGAGCAGACTATCCTCTCTAAAAATACCCCAAATACTAAAATTCCTCAAGGAATCTAATTTGGAGGTTGAGCTGTAAATGAGCAACCTCATCACACAACTCTAAATGGGGGGCACAATAGATCTTAAGGTCGCAGTGTAATAACACCCAAAACTTTCCTTCATTCATTCAAATTCTTCTATAAATAGGTTCCGACGAGTTTATGGTATCAAAACGGCGCTTTTCTGCGCTAATTGGGTCAGCGAGCTAGTTGTTCGTTGGCCGCCATTTCTACCTACCTAGCTCCGAAAAAAACTTAAGGTGGAAGCGGCTGGTATTGAACTCCAGACCTCTGGCATGACAGTCCAACGCACTAACCATTACGCCACGGGCTACTACGTAACATTTAACCTTGTTTGCGAGTTTTAAAAATCACCCAAAGGACTTACTTTTAATTTACATCAACATCTTTGCACATAGGTTCTGAAATTTAAAAAAAAATCAATTTTCTATTTTAACATAAAAAGACTCCAATATTTAATTCAAGCGAGCTCAGACATCCAACTAATTAAACAAGTTATTTTATTGACTTCTTCATCTCTTAAGAAGCAATTTGTATATCTAAACGGTAATAATTAAAGGTCAAGATATTCAAATTGAAAAGCAACAATTGTAATAACAGCACTATACATTTATATGAAAGCTTAATTAACATTCTTACAATGTTACAGAATGAAAAGATACAATTTTAGTTAAAGTAAAAAATATTTTATTGGCAAAAATGTATTGTTTTCACCTTTTTATCACTAAACGCTACCTTAGTCTGTTATATACATATGCATTTATATTTTGAAAAGTATACATATATATATAAAAGGTTAATTAAGCAACCGGATAATGCCAGATCTTTAGAATTGGTTTTATTTGTCAAGGGCTGTGTTAGTTTTAATTGCAATGACACATTCCTCGTTACAAGACTTGAGAACCGTACACTAAATAAAATAAAAAAAGAAATTTTATCGAATTCCTCTAGATTAGAAAAAAAGGTTTAACTACCAAAAGATCCTTTCCTGCATCGAAATCTGAACGTAAGCTGTTCCCCAAATCGCCTTCTGGAACTTTAAGATCTTCACGAATTTCACCATTGTCGGACATCAGAGTAAGAAAACCATCATCACTAATATCGGTCAATTGATAATCTTCTCTTTTAACGTGAGGAACATCCATGTTATGCGTCGAGGGACAGATATCTTCGTATCTAAATTTAAATAAATTGAGGCCGTAAAACAAGCAATACGATTTGAAAATTTAAAAACCTCTCACTTTTTGTTTGAAAATATATCGATTCCAACTAAGTGAACTTTAGCGTGACCGTGTTTACCAGTTTTAGAAGTCGACATTTCGACTATTTTGCAAGGACGGCCCTTAAGCATAACAAACCCGTTCTTACGCAAAGCAGAACACTGCATAGGATACGTCTGAGAGGCACCGGAATCTCCAGTCTCAAAATGATGTTCATCCATTTCTGCCATTTCTAATTCTCAAAGTACGCCTCTGAAATTAAAAGAAAAAGAACTTTAGATTACGTGATGAATGGGCATCTAGTTTTTAGTGTTTGACCAGAAATTGGTAGGAGCATAGAAACAAAAAAGTTTCTTAATAACGTCAAATTTTGAACAAAATTAGTTTGAACACAATTTTTTTCATTAATTTCTTCAAAATTTTGAGTCAAAAATACACTTTTTTGGATATTATTTTTTAACGGTAAACTAGAGAAAAGTATTTCATGCAAAACATGTAGAACATAATATTATCTGCAAAACAAATTATTAAATGTTTCTTCCTCCAACTAACGGTTTAGAAGACATGGCCATTTAAAAAAAAACCTAAAATGACAAAAATGTCAGTTTCTTGATATAAATTCTAAACGGTATGTGTTTTTGAAAACATATGTACATAAAATTTGATCGTTATGTAACCATCTACAAGAAAAAATAACTATTTTTCTGTTATATTAACATTTATCATTTAAAAGATTTTATCATTTTAAAAAATTGGTCAGAAGTCAAGAATAATGTTTGCTTTTAACTCCGAAATGTCGAAGTATTTGAAAAATAATTTAAGCTTATTTCATAAAACATAACCATTTCTAACAAAAAATGTTATTGCACTTTTTTCCATACGAGCTATCAGTTATAACATAAGATATTGCTCCCTAAAAAAGGTAAATCATTTTCAATTTTACGATAAAAAGGTGTTAACATAAATTGTAGAGAATTTAATTCTCTACACAAATGTGGTAAAATGAAATTATAGCGAAGACATTTTTGCACCCCCTTTTCCAAAATGGCGGCCAAATGTCCTGTATGAAATGCAAGGTTAATGTAACATTTCAATGGACTTCTATGAAGAAGCAATTTTCCCTTTGACATCTGTGGGTTTGTTTCATTTTTTTTTCAACGTAATTAATTGTGGTGCCAAAAGGAAATTTTGGTCTTTTTCTTGTGGATTTAAGCAAAATTAACAATAAATCAATTCTTTTAATTGGTTTAACTTCATAACTTTTCTCTGGGAAATGTTTGAGACAAATGAAATAGAAAGCTTTTGAAATGCCCAACCAACATTTTATGGTATACTTTCGCTCTTTCTTTCTATCGAAAGTGACAGATAATAATCTTTGAAATATTTCAGGTGGAGATCCGGTGTTATGCGCGGCAAACCAACGAACATTGTTATGTGCATTAGCCGCGCAATATGGATACCTGGATGCTACGCGCATCGATTTTTGAAGCGCGGAAATGGTCGAACATAGTTTTGCTCGCGCGCAGTTGAGACGGTAGTTTTGTTCCGCGTGAATAACATAAAGCTATGTTGTTTTTTTTTTTTGTTCTGAAGGTTCGTGATTTACTTTCAAGTGAATTTCTTGTTTTTGATGTAGTAAAACACAATAAAGGCAGCAGCACCACCGGATCGCACGAACATGCTCTTGTGGTAAAAGTTTATTGGAATTTGAAAGATTTAGTGTAACATAAGTACATATAATTAATATTATATATGTATTTATTAGAGGTCTGCATGAATGTATTCATTTAATCTATTCAAGTGGTTGCACTACTTCAGTATACTCAATCCAAGAAACATTTTTAAGCAATTGCACTCACAATATGGTACTCACAAAAAGAAACAAAACGACTACAGCATTCATTCTCTGATATCAGAACGAGTACAGTGTTTGTTTCTTTTCCTTTTCGTGGGTACTCGCAGGAATTTAAATGAGTACTCATTCATTCAAACACATTTTATAAAAACTCGAACTATATCATGAGTATTCACTGTACTGCTGAGCGAAAGAAGTGCACACAATTCATTTTGTCTACCTGGGCTCCACTATAACATCGCAAAATGACATCAGCGTAGAGATCAAACGAAGAATTACTCTTGCCAATCGCTGTTTCTTCGGCTAAGAAAGAATTTGAATAATAAAGCCCTCTCTCAGAGAACCAAGGAGACCTTATATAAGACACTTATCATCCCGGTCCTGCTATATGGGGCAGAGGCATGGACCCTGTCAAAAACGGATAGAATCTGCTTGGGTGCTTTGAAAGGAAGATTCTTTGGGTGATCTTCAGTCTAGTATGTATCGATGGAGTATGGAGGAGAAGATTTAACAACGAGCTTTACGGGCTTTACAGCGACGTCGACCTGGTCAAGAAGCTAAAAATACAGCGGCTGAGATGGCTGGGACACGTGGAGCGTATAGACACCGAAGCACCAGCCCTACGAGTCTTCGAATCTACCCCTGACGGTCTGCGCAGCAGAGGAAGACCCCACCTTAGGTGGCGCACACAAGTGGAGAACGACCTCAACCAACTTGGAGTGCGTAATTGGAGGCAGCTAGCTAGGGACCGAGCTGGCTGGAGGGGCTTGTTGGTTGAGGCCGTAGTCCATCCTGGGCTGTGAGCGCCATCTAAAGCAAGTAAGTAACAATTAATTTTGGATATAAAGAGTTTTGTTGCAAAGGCTTGGATATGATCAGTTTTGAAACCATATATACATATGTATGAACCGTGGAACCAAACAAAATATTTTCACAAAATTTTGTTGAATTATGTTTTTTGAGCATTACGTAAAAGTGCTTACCTAATTTTTTTATCGATTTTTGTTTTTTTATTAATTTAAAAAATTATTTATTTATTAAATTTTTCAAAAAAATTATAAATACATAACATGGTATGCCATTGTCCCATTTCAATGAAAGGTGATGCAAACACCATGGTGGATATGGAGAGTTTTGGAAAAAATAGCGATATTTGATACCGAAATTATATTGGTTTTAGCTAGTTATGCTAAAACATTTTGTTTCCAAATTACTAAATGAAGCCAACTTAACAAATTTGCATTAAAGTCTCAATTTTTGATTAAAGTGGATATAACGAGTTTTAATTCTCATCAACTCAAGTCTAGTCCAGTAAGAATAGACGAAAAAATGCCAAAGAAAGAAAAAAATTAGTTAGTTTGGCTCTTTAAAAACTGAGAGAGGTCCTCATCGATCCGATGACCGCTAGGTCAGTTATATGGGGTGCAAGGGGATAAAAATGAGTTTTTTCTTTGCATTTTAGTACAATTTTATTTTTTTATATCAACTTTGACAGAAGTTTGGACTGAAATTCACACAAATGCACAGAAAATCACAGAGCTTCAAAGTAAAGGAACGAACCTATGATCTGATCCGGATCAAATTTAGTGGAAAATAAAATGCAGCTATTATTTCGAGAATTTAATTCCCGCTAATTTATGTCATTACAAAGCTTTTTTCAAGGACAAAGAAATTGCAGTTTTGATTTTTCTATTAAACTTTAATTTTTCAATTGAGAGTTCCAGCAGATAATTACAATTTTTTGTTGGTTGTGTTAAAACGGACATATGCTTAAAAAATACTTAAGCAGGGGTTCCATTGTAAGCGGAAAAAAAGTTTAATATGTATGAACTTTTCATACAACGTAATAATTCCACAAAACGACTAAATTACTGAACTGCTTGTGAAAAATGCAATAGAATGCCGTTCATTTGGTGAAAGCCGATCCAGATTTTCGAACAAAGAACAAAATTCGTAAGCTTAACCATCCCGAAGTTATAATCCGAGTTGACCAAGCCAACATTAGGAAAATTTTATGCGATCTTTTCCAATCCTGTGGTTCATAGCAGCGGCTGAAATCAATGGAAATTTATATCTTGATATCTCAAGTAGACTTGTTAGAAAACGAATATACGAGACTCAGCTGTATGGAAGCTTCAGCGAAAGAAATTCGTAGCTGTCTAAAACGTATTTTCAAACATGTATGAACATTTGCTGATACTCATTAACTTTAAGTTTTAAAATTTTCGAAAAGAAATGGTTTGGAACAATGATATGAAGGTTTAACGCATTGAACCAGGGACAAAATATTTGTTTATCACCCTCAAAGCCAGATATACGACTGCAAATGTACCCTAAAATACCAATTTTCATAGTGGAGGAAGCGTGTGATAGTCTGGGGTGCATTTTCATGCTTAGAATGACTACAGTTTTAATAATTGATGGCAAGATGGGTAAGTTTCAAGGGCTAAACATTATTAAAAAAGCGATGGAACTGTTTTTATTAGAGTGAAAGTCTCTCATTTAAATTTTAATGCATCAAAATGACCAAAACCACGCAGCGGTTTTGGTACGAAACTGGTTTTCAGAAGAAAAATTGATATTATGTATGCTGATGAGCACAAAGCTCGCATCCTTATTGTGTACATACAACATCTTTGTAATGATGTAAATATTCATATCGGGTAAAGCCGAAAACAGATGTGCAGCTTTATCCCATGCAGCGAAATTAGAAATAGAGATATCATGCAGTAAAGGCTGCATGCAGAGCCTGGAATATGCAGCTCTCATAAGAACCTGTGTAAATTAATTTTCGCTGCATTGGAAAAAGCTGCACATCTGTTTTCGGCATAAGGAAAACAGAAACTAAAGACTTTGGGCTCGATTGAAGAAAGCGCGGAACTCCATCTGACAGAGATGATGCAAAGAATTGGTAAGGAGTTTCCGCAGAAAATGCAAAGCTAATCTGAAATATAATGGTAGATCTACCAAGTTTCCTTTACCCAAAATTTAGTATTTTTTACTTTTCTTCAAATGTGTGCATTTGTCATTACCAATTAAAATATTTTTTAAAATGCAGTTCAATTGAAATTAATTTAATAATTAAATTTTAAGAATTCCTAATATTTCCCAAAGTTCCATATATATAAAACTAGCTGGCCCGACCCGGCTTCGCACGGGTAGAAAATCGTAAGAAAATAGAAAAATAAATTGATGAATATAACCAGCCCTATTCTGCTAAACGTTTGTGTGAAAGTTTTTATTCAGCTATCCGTCGTAAAGAAACGAATGTTCTATATTTCGTATAAATTTTCATCAAAAATAAAATTTAAACAGGAATAGTGCTAATTTTTTCATCAGAGAACGAAATTGAATTCATGATTTTTCACTCCCCAAAGCGGACTTTCTTATAACCAGACGCGGACACCAATTTAAATAACCGCAATCAAGTTTGGCTCTTTCTTAAGCAGACAAAAGAAAACGAAATGGTAAGTCACATATAAATATGTATGCACGTACATTCATTATGTGAATTTAAAAAAAAATCAAAATCACGAAAAAGGAAAATAAATAAACTATATTTATGAACAAACCTCACATCTCGGCGTGTGACGTCAGGGGTCATCAGTGGCGGAATGCGTTGTGCATACGGCTTCGAAGACTGAGAAAATCTGATGCGCGGGTTCAAATCTCGCACGATGTAGAAAGTTTTCCATAATAAAATTGGATTAAAGCTCAGCACCACTAAAAAGGAGACTGATGATAGGGCTTGGCACCCCTTAAAATAGCTATATCTCCAGCCAAAACAAAAATAAAACGAATTAAAAATACCCAAAAAAATTAATTCGCAAGCAATTGGTGGTAGCGTCTTTAAGTTTTTGTTGTTGTTAACAAATTTAATGTAATTGTAAAATTGAAAATCGAAAATCACATTGATGGCGGTTTCAAACACGCCTCTCGTGCGAAATTTGTTACCCCTCCTCAAAAATTTGTATTCAAGAATGTAGTTTGATATTTTGGCTTAATTTAAAGACTCCAACCTTGAAGATCCGACTACTAGTCATCAACTGATGAACCAAACAGCTGTTGTCATAAACAAATCTCAAGCTATCGTAAAATTTTCGGGATAGGTACTTTAATATCCGATGGGCAATTTGAAGAACAGCTGATTACTTTTGCAGCTGACTTTTAGTTTGCTGATGGTGTCGCATCGTTTATTGTTAGATTTTCGTTGTTTGTAAGTGTATAAAATATTATTAGAATACCTTAATCCTTCAAGCAAATTCACTGACCCAACTTTCTCGGTCTTTCTTGGATCTTTTCAAAACTGAGTCTTTCACGCACACCTACAAAAATTCTGTGTATTTACGGGAGCGTAACGAAATCCCGAAATACAAGATCCCGAATGACGAAATGCCGCCGAAAAAAAAATAAAAATCCCACCGAAAGCTTTTTATTAATTGTTTGACGGGATTTTCACTACTCTTTTTACTATATACATATAAATCACATAATTGAATATTTTGCACTGACTGAATAAACCAATAAAATGCTGAATATTAGCTAAAACCGACTTCTGAATTTAAACCGGGTTTACAAAAAAGATGAGTGCGATGAATCTTGCGCGCCTCCACACCCGGAAGAGGCCAAAGCTGTGGTCCAGGACCCTGGTGCTTCGATCACCTTCCCATCATTAGATGAGGATGATGGGGGAGCATCCGGGACATCCTTGGCCATAGCGGACTCTTCTACTAACGTCAAAGGTTTATCCGACATGGATACTGAAGACTAGCAGCCCTATCAATAAAAAGTCACTGTCCGCTGCTTAACACATGTGTTAGCTAGCACACGGATAGACAACTTCTTCGTTGGATAACTTTAATTATTAATAAACATATCATAATAGTTCCAGTCTGTACCACTTATTGTACGGCAACTCTTCATCAAATCGTGGAATTATTCTTATACATGTGTCACAAGCATGCACTGAATGATGAAAATTATGCTTGTAGTTGAACCGGTTATTATGAAATGTAAGCATGTGTGTGTTATGAAGTTATCCATCCCTTAAACGCCAAATTTGGCGAGTTAAAGTTATCCGCTCGCTGTCACCCAAGTCACAGCCCATTACATATGTATTTATTAATATGAATTGCAAGTTGACAGATGTGTTAGTCTTATCCTTCCCTTGTTTTCCGTTTATTGATACGGGGGTAGGTAATTAGTGCTCTTTTGGATGAGGACAAGCTTTTAAGTTCGTCCTCTGAACTGAAAGACACTAACACCACAGTAGTGGAGGCTGCCGTAATTGTAGCCAAAATGCTGCAGTTATTACAGATCAAGCTCCAACACTTCATCAAGGCTTCGTCCTCCCTTCTTCTTCAAATGTCTAGGAGCGGAGATGTCGTCCTGATGCAAGAGCCATTGATCCAAAAATCTATTGTTCGAGGACTCAGGACTCCTGGTTACTACGCACTGTATGCGTCAGATAGAGGTGGCCGTAGATCTTGCATATTAGTTAAAAGTAGCATTGAAGTATATTTACTCCCAAATTTCAGCGATCGAGATACAACCGTCGCAAGGCTGGAAACAGCCAAAGGTACCTTTTGGCTGGCTTCGGCATATCTCGGCCATGACCACCTTGGCCCTCTGGCGGCGAAGACCTGGAGAATTTAATCGCCGACGCTGAAAGGCAGAATATCAGCCTCATCATTGGGTCGGATGCAAACGCTCATCATACACTTCGCTTCAACTGAATAAGCACAAACATTTTCTAAGTTCGTTTTCCATTTTTTCTAAACTTTGTCAGCCTTATTTATTAACTCGTTTTAGGGACGGAGTAAGGTCACTCCGACTTTACGACACCTCTAATCCTGAAAAATTTATTTATAAAAAAAATACACGCGGAATAAGCTAAAACTGGTACATGCCTCTTTATGTAGTCCAGCGAAATTTTACTCCAGAATAATTTAATGGCTACAATAAGATACTCTCTGTCCTCCATCAGACTAATAAACTTTTCGTTCTAATTATCCCCAAACATTTTCAATAAGGTCAGGTCACGTGACGCCATTCATTTTTCCAACTCATATGAAGTCTAGAAAATTCTAAACGCATGCATTTCCGTTGCTTGTTTAGAGGTGGTTTCTTTTGGAGTTTCAATTGTTTTAGATGATTTGCACTATTAATAGCTCTAAGGACTTTTGAAACACTTGCACTTACACCAGCTTTTTGTTTTATTTTTGCTACAGAGTCACACGAATTGGAAGCACATCTTAAAAATGCTCTTCGATCAACTGCTGTTTTTGCAGTTTTTTTACCTCCTTTTGTTCAATTTTATAGCACGCCTGGTTAGTTCTTGTTCTCTTAATAAATCTAATTTAAATTTTTTAACACTACTTAGGGCCAGTTGTACAAATATTTGATCCGTGGTTCAGGAAGTTTAACTCACCAATTTCGGCGGATTAACTGTGGTTCAACGATGGTTCAGGCATGTAATTGGCTTTTAGTGCATATTAGAACCTTGAACCATCGTTGAACCTCAGTTAACCCGCCGAAATCGGCGAGTTAAAATTCCTGAACCACGGATCAAAATTTAAACCACGATTGTACAACTGGCACTTAGAGATTTTGACCTAACCACCTTTATTTAAATTTCAATTAAAAGATTAAATTTCACCTAAAATACTTCCACTGTTGATCTTATGTGCCAAAAAACTCATAGTTCTCATAAATAATGAAGATAATGACCTTGTGTCTATTCATTTGACGCAAAAAATATCTGCATTTTTCCATATGGAAGAGAAAATATAACGGTAGTTATTGAATTATTCTTTCTAATTTCTTTAAGCATCATCAGATGATACATAAACGCTAAAAAATTTGAAAAAATCGACAACGTAGCCTAGAAAATTTATTCAGTTGAAGCGAAGTGTACAATGTGGGGTAGCACTAACATTAACGACAGAGGTGAGTCTCTTTTTGATTTTATCCTAGGTACTAACCTTATTGTAAGTAACGTTGGAAATTAACCAACTTTTGTTACCAAAAACCAATAAGAAGTTCTAGATATAACTCTTGTCTCCGATAACATCTATCAAATGATAACGAACTGGAAAATATCTGAAGAGCGTTCGTTCTCAGATGACAGATATATTCAATTCAACTTAATTGATATCCCTAAGGCCCATCGCCCACTAGGCAACTTTTTGTTGCTCCCAATCCAATTACATTAGCTTATATGGGAGAGCGCTCACTAGGCAACTTTTTGTTGCTCGGAGTTGCTCGCGGAACTTTTTTCCCGGCAACTTTTTGTTGCTTACCCTCGCCTACTAGGCAATTTCCGAGCAACTTCCAGCAACTTTTGGGAATTTTCCAAAACTTTTGCCAAATGAGAGGCTTTTAACCAGAAAAACAAGTTTATTTTCACTCTGAACGAGTTTTGTATCGTCACTGATCCAAAATACAAGGTCGATTTAACATTTCAATTAAAAATACTGAACCCAAAAGTTGCTCGGAAATTGCCTAGTGAGCAGACTTGTAAAGTACTTAAGTATTTCAGGACTTCAGTCCTCTCAAGTACAAGTACTAGGTACTGGTACTTGTACTTCAGTACCGTGGTACTGATACTTAAAAAAGGCAAGTACCAGTATTTTTCAAGTATTTGGGTACTTAAGTACTTGAGTGGTACTTCAAGTACTTTGACAAGTACTTTCAAGTACTTTGAAGTAATTTATCAGTTCTTCGATTCAACGTCATTTATTTTAGCCTTTTGCACCTTGTATAAGAAAGAAAAAAACAAAGGTACCCTAGGATCTTTGAACAAGCGCAAATTATAAAAAAAAAAAAACAATTTTTAAACTTTGTGACCCGAAATAGAATCATCCTGAATTTACATATACATAAACTCAATGAAATTTTTTTTAATTTCTACTTAATTGCTAGGGCAACCAAAAATATTCCCTTAAAAACTAATTTTAAGCGCTTATAATATAATATAACCCTGTTACTTCTAGCCCCGCTCTCTCACAGATTCGCACCGAATGTTTCGTGCCGGTTTGGGAGAGCCTTTAATCAAAAATAATTGAAACATTATGATTCGTTAAAAAAATTTAACATTTATATCCATAGCTACATACCTATATACAAATTGTGCAAAAGACAATAAAGGACGTTGAATCGAAGAACTGATATAAACTACTTGAAACTACTGGTCAAGTACTTAAAAGTACTTGAAGTACTTGAAAGTACTTGAAGTACTTGAAAGTACTTGTTTAAGTACTTGAAGTACCACTCAAGTACCCAAATACTTGAAAAATACTGGTATTTGCCTTTTTTTAAGTACCAGTACCAGGGTACTGAAGTACAAGTACAAGTCCCGGTACTGGTACTGTACTGGTACTTGTACTTGAAATTTTACAGCTCTGCTAGTGAGCGATGGCAAGCAACTCCGAGCAACTTTTGGGTGCGCAACTAAAAGTTGCCTAGTGGGCGATGGGCCTAACAGCCAGTCAGTCTTTCGAAATCTTTGGAAAACTGACTGGCCAAAGTACAAAGATACACTAAAAAGACAAATTAAACCTGAACTTTAAAGTGTCCCTTTATGTATCAACGATCTTGACAGCAAAGTCAATAATTTAACATCAGCCCTTAATAAATCGCTGGGCGCTTCCTGCCCTGTTATAACTATTAGAGGTTAAAGGAAGCCAAAGTGGGTAATCAATTCAAGACTGGGAGACTTCTCTGCAAGAAGTTCTTGTGGAACTTGGTGGTGAATGAACTGCTAGTCATATACCAATTTGAGTTATTAGAACAAAGTTCTTTAGTGCACGGTTTGTTTTTAAACCCAAGAAATCGGCAGAAATTTACATTAGTTGGTGGCGCAATGGAGTAGGTACTTGCTTCCCAACCGAAAGGTTCGGCGTTCCGATCCCTGCTGGCAAAACTTTTTTTTTTTTTTTTAATTTTTCATATAATTTGTATTTTTCTCAAATGTTTGTTGTCATTTTGCAAAATAAGTAAATTATTTCACTCATTTAACTATAGTCGTGTACAAACTTAAATACAATCATGAAAACAAATGCGAAACGATACCTGTTTAGGTATCGTCCAAAAGCCATCGTTTTGACGATAGCGTTTTGATGATAATCGACTTACGTGAAGAAAATATTTGATCGTCAAAACGTGATCGTCCAGACGATAGTCATTTTTTGAGTTACGTGTAGCAGGACTATCGTCGAAACGTTATCGTCGGGCGATAATCGTTTTACGGAATGAGTCCCCTGTTTGTGCACAAGTGGAGCACTACGCACTACTCCTTCTGCGCCACTAGACATTCTGTTTCATTTAACCCCCCTCACAGTGGATCAATGATAAAATTGGCCACTCCGCTATTCTAGATTCTTTCGGATGTGATAAGGTCGATGAACTCGCTAAAAGTGGAACAACAATACCTCTCCTTACAGAGAGGAAAGATATTGGTATACCCATCGCTACATGCAAACTTATGATAAATCAAGAACCTATAAGGTGCACAAACCTTAGGTGGAGCAACATTACTACTTGTGTGGCGACTAAACAAATCTGGCCAAAGCTGGATCTGAAACGTCTGATTTCTTTAAGCAGATCGCATATAAGCTCCGTTATAGGCGTCTTAACTGGACACTGTCTTATAGGCAGACACTTCACGCGACTTGGCACCTTTGCCAATGTCTACTGCAGAAGCTGCATGGATGAGGAGGAGCAGGAAACAGTTCCTCACCTTCTCTGTTCATGCCCTGCTCTATCCCACAGACGTAGAATCCATTTGGGAGACTTGCGCTATAATGATCCAAGTGATCTGGCTAATACTGAAATTAGTAACCTTGCACGCTTCATAAGGAGCTCCAAATGGTTCAACGAGTAGGGGAAGTTTCTCCTAGATCCATGTGGTATCACAACGAGCCACTGGTTGGCCCGTATGATTTAAACGATGGCATGCTAAATGGTCATAGAATCCCTTTTTTATACTTCGTTTGGTTTGTCCAATATATTCCTTTTCGCAGACTGCATTTTATAGCGTAAATACCTAATTTATATAAATCTTCGGTCTTGTCTTTTGTCGATCCAGGCTAGTTACTAAGTTTATTATTTTTATAAACAATTTGTTTGTTATTTGTGGAACAAAACATATTGAAAATCGCTGGTTTTTAACTTTTTCTGGTTGTGAGAACAACGTTGTGAGATTTGAGTTTTTAGCTTTTCGTGAATAAAAAACGATTAACTCCTCTATTATTGTCTCACTATAACCGTTGACCAGAGCTACGTTTTTAATATATGTATTCATATTCATTTTTGAAGTGAAGGAAAGAGGTATATTACAAAGTCTGTAAACTAAAGAATGATAAGCAGCTTTTGTTGAATGGGAGCGTGCGAATCAATTGTGATAGTTCTCATTGTACTTGTTGGCTTATGATGAATCCCAATCTCAATTTTGTCTCCAAAACGTTGAATTTCTAGATCTAGAAATGGTAGCTAGTAACTATCTTGGATCGAAAGACCGAAGATTTAGATAAATCAGGTATTAACGCTGCAATGTCTGCGAAAAGGAATATATTGGACAAACCAAACGAAGTATAAAAAAGAGATTCACGCCCATGTTCTTCATTCCACTTATTGTTATTTCAAATGACGGAAGTGAATTTTGGTTGTCGAAAAGGTAACTTGGTGTTTAACTTTTGATAATTTTATAAATAAAGTTAAAAGTGTTCTACATTTCAAAAAATTTCACACCCATACAATATTAATGGCAAAACATAGGACCTAACTAATTTTAACTCATAATTGGTTGGCAGATATTGTCTTGTGGGACTGAGGCCTCGAAGGATACCATATATTTTTGAAGTTACTTGGTTCACGTGGTCATTCCAGCTTAGGTGAACATTGAAATGTATTCCGAGATTTTAAATGTTTTGCAAACTCAAAAGGAGTGTTATTTAGGTCTAGCAAAGGAGTAGTCATATCAGCGGAATTTCTTTGTATTTTCATGGCTTTGTTTTACAAAGGGTTTAAATTTAGTTGATTTTTCTGTGACCATTTAAAAATTGAGCTAGGATCAATATTTACGAAACACCTGTTGATTCCTCGGTTATGGAAAAACTAGCCGACTTAATAATAGAATGTAACATACATTTTTTATATTAAAAAATAAATTATGTATGTAACTACATATGTATGTACCTACATATGTATGTACCTACTTATATATTTTTATTTTAAACATTTTTACTATCAAAAAAAACATATTAGGTATAATAATAAATATTAATAATAATAATAATAATAGGTATGTATATACATATGTACATCCATATGTAGGTGTGTATGTATGTTTATGTAATTATAATTATTAATTATTGAATTATGTAGGTATTTGTTTATTCATTTATGTATTATAAGTCATCATACCTAACTTCAGTGAGCCCATGACACCCCGTTATCACCCTTGCGTACGCCCTCGACTGTTTAATACTCAAAGAAAAAAATTAGAAAAAAATTATAAGAAGTGCAAATGCCCCCTTACCCCTCCTCGCGCACGCCCTTGTGTTGCATTACATTCCATTCAACACCACCAACCACCTACCACCCAACCCAATTTCAGTAGATATATTTTTTTCTGCTGCAAACAACATACCTACCTAATCCGCTCATGTTCTTCTTGCTTGAGAAGAACATGACCGACTCGACTGCTTATGTTTTTTTATATGAACTTTTACTATACCTATACACAAATAATATCAACGCACTTGCACATGGTTTGAATTGTTTTTTTTTTTTTTTTTTTTGTATTCTATCATTCTCCCTCGAAAAAGTTAGGTGCTCAAAATATCCAATGTAGATTTTAGTATGAACATTTTTGGAATTTTGAAAAAAAAAAAATTATATCTGGTACTGAACTGACATTTCATCTTTCTAAATATGTAATCAAAAATAAAATCCGACAGTTAGAACGAATGTAGAAATTTCAGAATTTTAGAACTACCCCTAAAAATATATTAAATCAAAAACCACACAAAAAATGGGTAACAAAAAATGTGTCTTCTTCAAAAATCAAAAAGTAGGTGAAAAAAAATTCCTATCGAAAATTCCTGAAACATGGATAATTTTTTTTTCATTATCTTTCTAATGGTTTAAAATTTGTTTCCCTATCTAATAGCGAATTATTTGTCAAACGCGTCTTATTCAAAAGTCAACTTTTAACATTTTATAACTCGCTTCGTAGATTTTTTAGAATTTTTTTTTAATTCAAAAGTTTCTTGTATTTTAAAGATCTATCAATTGAAATTCGAATTAACGTTCTACCCCCTCCCGTTAAAAATATAGTTTTTCGACCTTTAATCATAATCAAAAAAACTCTATTTTACCCTACTTAAAATTTGAATTTCAAAAAATCCCGTTTTATCGACCCCCTTCATAAAATTCCCTATTAAATAAAATGTATTTTATATTTTTATGATTTACAGTATAAGCTGTACAATGATGAGTCAAATGATTGAATGAGTCAGTGAGTGACCGACTCTTTCATTTATAATATTTAACTACATATTATAAATTTGGACATCATTTGCGTTAATATTATGTTTGAAATTTATAATACTTCTAGAGATATCATTTATGAACAGAGTGAACAAAAGTGGGTCTAACACCGATCGCTGAGGAACTCCCAACAGAACCGGCATATTCATAGATACCCTGCTATCGTAATATATGGCTTGTGTACAATTTCGAAGATATGAAGACATAAGCCTGCACACAGTCTCCTCAAAAGCTCCTTAGTTTAAGCAAAAGAATGCTGTGGTTTACTGAATCAAAAGCTTCATCGAAACCTAAACGGATATCATCACTCACTTTAAGTACAACTGTAGCGCAGCTTAGCTTGCTTTAAAAGCCTGATTATAAAAAAATAAAATAAATTTGATGGCACAACAGCTCATGAAGAACTAGGGCCTAGTGACTTACAACTCTCAACCATTCCTGTGTGCGTGTCTGCAGGAATGGAGGGGACCTACAGTTTATTGCCGAATCCGAACGGCTAACGAGCGGCACTTTTCTGTGACAGGAGATACTCTTGGAGGATTTGTCAATTCCTCGCAAGAGGCAGTAGCCGTTTTTCTTTTAAATAAATAGGTGGCGAGGCTGGGGATCGAACCATAGACCTCCGGCATGACAGTCCATCGCACTAACCATCACGCCACGGCCTGATTGGTTTTCTGAAATTAACATCTCTTGTTCGAGATAGTAGTTTTTTTCGGAGGTACTACCTCTTGCGAGGAAGTGACAAATCCTCCAAGAGTATCTCTTGTCATAGAAAAGTGCCGCTCACCTTAGCCGTTCGGATTCGGCAATAAACTGTAGGTTCCCTCCATTCCTGCAGACACAGGAATGGTTGAGAGTTGTAAGTCGCTAGGCCCTGGTTCTTCATGAGCCGTTTGTGCCACCAAATTTATATAATTTATTTTTGTTCAAGATATATTTTTGCTTGATTTGTTATAATTTTCACAAATACTTTACTTAAAAAGAGCAGGATTGCTATAGGTCTAAAATCGATATTGGCTTGTGACGAGGACTTTTTTAAAGTTATAATTTCTGCATTGTTCCACTGTTCAGGGAATTTACTTATAATAATACTATTAAATTATGAGTTATTCTTTTATATATTAAAGGCAAAAGAATTTTAATAATTATTCAAAGGATGGATACCATCTATTCCTTGAGACTTATAGCGTTTTCGTTTGGTAATCCGGAAGTTTCCGAACCGGAATGCCAAACGAACAAGTTGAAAATTTTTTATTGATTCTGAAGTTTGTGTTTTGTTGAATTTGTGAAACCTCAATTGCAAATTTCAAATTACAGCTGTTTTTATTCTTGATTATTTTTAAACACGGCGAAGTCTATTTGGAAAATTTTGATCCTATTTCAATATATGAATAAAAACTCCAAAAAAGATATTTAGTAGGTAAATAAAAGAAAGTAGGTCGAATTTAATCACAAATGTAAAATCTCTATTCCAAAATCTGATAAAAAACTACATTCTACGATATTGACGTTTAAAGCATTAGGCATGTGTGCGTGCTTCTGGTTTTGGTTCTTTCTTCAAATTCAGAATCGATTTTCTCTTCTTTTCGGGAGTAGAACTGTTATCTGTTACCAATCGCATAATTTCAGAAGCATTCGGAATGCTTTATAGAAAGAATCGCCTGTCGCATTCATCAACACACTTAAAAGAGAATGTTCTCTGTGTACTAAAAGAAGTGTTGTTAAAAGCAGAATAATCTATGTATTTGGTTTACTTGAGCCAATGAATTTATAAATTTGTTGTTAAGCTCATTCAAATCTATGTAACAAAATGGCTTGATGGGAAAAATAACTGTAAACGGAACACAACGCTCACATGAACACAACATGTTGACCAATGACATTTTTTTCAGATAATCTGCAATATTTTGTGTAGAGATAGTATACATATAGTATATATATAATATTCCAATAAAATGGAATTATCTTTTTGCTTTCCGAAGAAAACCAGATGATTGTGACGTCATACAGATAACGAGCATACCTTGTTTCTGTTTATCGTGGGCTTGACCAACATCTGTTCACATCTGTTCACACAACACGGTAAGTTTTAAAAATATTTTGAAAACCTGCAACATGTGTGTCAAGCAGATTGTTTTTGCATGTTAATATTCACACATCAGTGGTTGTCATGTCAGGGACAGGGAGAAAGATAATTTTTGGATTTTTGTATATTCATGTCCACTTTTTCATGGAATTTACCAACAAAAAAAATTTAACGTGATCCGAAAACCATAAATATCGAGATTTTCCCGCGTATGATTGATATTATTATCCCTCCATTGATTAAAATTGACAATCAATCGTTTAGCGACGATGTTTTCCCCAAAACATAAGAACTCAATTAAATGTGAAGACTTCCAACTAGAATCATTTTTCGACTTTTATAAGTTTCATTGTAAAACAGTTGGAATTTTTTGAAGGTGCATTGCAAATTTGAAGCAAAGATTGGAAAACTTAAATAAAATATGTTTTTCTTACTCCGCTCATTTGAGAGTGGAAGATATTTTGCTTTGAAAAAACGTGGTTATGAAGTTTGTGAAAAATAACTATAACTGTAAGGTCAAGCATAAAAGTTTTATCAGATAAAATAGGTATTAATTGACATTGGTGTACAACCGGGTCCAATCCAGGCACCTTCCTTTTTAACGCTTATGACTTTGGCAGTTTAATAACAAATAGTGAATACGCATTGTTTGCAGATACTGGCTTGTATCGATTTGATTTGAATAGTATTAGTGTTTGACTAAAAGCATGTTAAAAATATTTATTTAATGTGATTACTTTGTAAAAAAACACTCAAGATTTTGTAATCATATATTTCTGTTTATTGTTACTCCTAATAAAAACGTGATCCGCGCAAGTTGTTTATAAGTATCTTTTTTAATTTCTTGTACCAAGAACCTCCTTTTAAAAATACTTATAACAGGTTATGGGCACAGTCCACCCTAAATAAATAACAAGAAAATAGAATCAAATTGCGCCAAATTATTTTTGTTAAAAGAAGATTCTAGAAAAAGGGTGCTGACAAAAGTACCAACGAAGCTTTTCGAAGGAGTTTAAAAAAAAAAAACAATAATAATAATTTGCAACAGCAGCGTTAGTCGCTTGAGAAGGAAGTGCGGGTCATAAACGTACTACTAAAACTTTTCACGAAATAATAATGGACTCTAAGGAGGTGAAGGTTGGGCAGTCTGGAAATTTCAGGTAAGGGTGCTTCTAAATGCATCTAATATTTTCGATATTGTAACCGGGGAAACTAAGAGACCCGTCCCATATACGAATGAAAATGAGACCGAAGCACAGTCTGAAGCAAGACACAAGACGGAACTTGCCGCATATAAGAAGCTGGATAGTCAAGGTCAAAAAGTTATTGCGACTTCAGTGGGGCAGAAACCAATGTTACACATCATGCATTGTGGATCAGCTAAAGAGATGTGGGACAAATTGCATTCGGTGTATGAGCAGAATTCATCCACGAGCCTACACCTTTTGCAACAACAATTGTATAGTCTTTGTCTCGACTCTTCAAAAGATTTGGCGTGTCATATATCCAAAGTTGAGGAAATGGCTCAGCGACTGAAGGAAGCTGGTGAAATAGTATCCGAATCAATGATTGTTACCAAAATATTGATGACACTTCCAGAACGTTACAACCACTTCTTTAGTGCGTGGGAGTCAACCAGTGACGAAAGGAAGACATTATCAAATCTAACAGCAAGGCTTATGATGGAAGATTCGAGATTGCAAGTACAACAAAATGATGAAACTGAAAATGTAGCTGCTTTTGTAGCAAAAAAGGGGAGTAGTGATAACATTCGTCGGCCTAAAATTGACAAGAAATCAACATACAAATGTTTTGTGTGCCATGAATTAAGACATTTCAAGAAGGATTGTCCATCCAGACAATCAAACAAAATGGAAGTCCTTCAGAAATCAACACGAACAGCGTTCTTAGCGAGGTCATGGTGGCTCAAGTAAATGGACTCAAGAGCCAGTGATCATATGGCGATTCACAAAGAGTGGTTCAAAAACTATTGTCAACTACAGCATCCAATACTAGTTGGAATTGGAGATGGTCATGTGGTCTTTGCGAAAGGAAAAAGTGATATAAAGATTTTAGCTTACGCTGAAAATACTTGGTCTCCATGTGTACTAAAAGATGTTTTATTTGTTCCAAATCTTCGTTTAAATCTTTTTTTCACAAGGAACGGCACTGGACAAAGGGATACAAATTCTTCCCAATTTTACTTGGAGAGCACTATCGTTGCGGTGGGATAAAGGCGTGGTAAAATTTTTGAAATGAAATTTAAAGTTGAAAACGATGACATGCCTACACAACATGCAGTGGCAAATTTATCTACAAGTGGAAGATTAAACTTTGGCATGAAAGAATGGGGCACCAAAATATTCCTCAAGTGATCAAAAACTTAAACAAAAAGAATGTTCGAATCTCAAACTCCAAAGAAAATTTTTTCTGTGATGCATGTTTTTGGGAAACAACATCGTCTACCTTTTGGACAAAGCGAAACCAAGGTTCAACATCCGCGTGAGTTGATTCATTCAGATTTGTGCGGTCCGATGGAAAAATTTAGCATTGAAGGTGCCAAATACTTCGTATTGTTCAAAGATCATTACTCACATCACCGAAAAGTATATTTTTTCGAAAGTCTGAGTTTAAAGAGGTCCTTTCTCGCTTTATTAATGATGTACAAAATTGAAACAGGATTTTGTGTAAGAAAAATACGCACTGAAAATGGTATTGAATATGTCAACAAAGACGTAGCTGAAATTTTGAAAAGCAAAAATATACAACACCAACGAACAGTGGCATACACTCCTGAACAAAACGGATGTGCAGAACGAGAAATGCGAACAATTGTTGAGGCAGCGCGTACTATGCTTCATGCGAAGAATTTAGATTTGGAATTGTGCGCAGAAGCAGTGAATACGGCCGTATACATATATTTTCAATAGAACTGGAAAAAGCACTAAACCAGACAAAACTCCTTTTGAGTTATGGTGTGGCAGAAACCCAAACAACCATCATTTAAGGGTTTTCGGATCGAAGGCTTTTGTATCATAGCAAAACAAAAACGAAGAAAATGGGACAAGAAGTCTATGTTCGTTGGATATTGTATTTGGCTATAGAATTTGGATAAAAGAAGATAGTGCAATAGAAATTAGTCGCGATGTTGTTTTTAAAAAAGATGAGTACCTTGATAACCAGATAAAAACAAATAGTGACATAAATCAAGATGTTGCCGTTTTCGAAAGTCTAGAAACTGTGAAAAAACTTCTGGAGTATGATATTTTACAACCAGGATCAGTTCCTGATGTTGATCAAGTCATCTTCAATGAACATTCTACGATTATATCTGATGTGGCCGAAAACAGTGAAAGAGAAGCATATGACATTTTATAACCAGAATCAGTTGCTGATGTCGAACAAGACAACTTCAGTGAACATTCTAGCAGTATATCTGATGTAGCTGAAAAGAGTGAAAGAGAAGCAGAAATCGATGGTGGCTGAACGGAGGTAGGTATATGCTTTGAAACAGAAATTCTATTCATCCACCTATTAATAAACGATTACGAATTGGGAAATGCCTATGCTGCTACAGTTTGTGAACCAACATCATACAAGGAAGCAATCAAATTTCAAGAATGTAATAAATGGCAGGAAGCGATGGACGATGAAATTAAATCATTACAGGATAATCAAACTTTGGATTTAATCGATCTTCCAGAAATTAAATTACCTATAAAAATCGGAAAAATTAAATTTTTTAATGGAGATGTTTCCTTACAGAGAAGTAGTTTGCAGCCTGATGTACTTAGCCATAGGCACAAGACCAGATATTTCTTTTGCGGTGGGTTACGAAATCAGATATCTTGAAAATCATACGAAAATCCATTGGAATGCAGTAAAGAGAATATTAAGATACTTAGGGAACTGAAAATTACGGTCTTATATATAAATTTGGAAGAAATATTGACGAAATGAAAGCTTACAGCGACACTGACTATGCAGGTGATGTTACAACTCGCAAATCAACTTCTGGTTATATTTTTCAGATGGGTTCTGGACAACTTGCATGGTGTTCACAGCGACATCAAATTGTAGCATTGTCCACCACTGAGTCAGAATATGTTGCGGCTTGTCATGCAGTAAAAAAAAATAATTTGGATGAGAGAATTGATGTCTGGTTTCTCTTTAACTTCAATCTCAAAACATTAAGTAGATAACCAAAGTGCAATGAAACTTATTCGCAACCCAGAATTTCATAAACGTACCAAGACATCATTTTATACGTGACAAATTTGAAGATGGCGTATTCGAGCTAGAGTACGTTCCCAGCAATGAACAACTGGCGGATTTGTTTACGAAAAGTTTACCTCGTGAACGTTTTCAATTGCTAAGACGACTAATTGGTATGGAAGATACAAGCATTAGTATAATTTAGTCTTGTTATTTAATGTGATTACTTTGTAAGAACACACTCAAGATTTTGTAATCATATATTTAATATCATCTTCATCCGTTTGAGTTCTTTATAAATATCTTTTTTAATTTCTTGTACCAAGAACTTCCTTTTAAAAATACTTATAACAAAGCAAATAAACTAAAACTGAACGTATCCAAATCAAAAATGATGATTATTGGTGCGATAGCGTGCTGTAAATATTGAAGTAGATAATGAAGATCTGGAAATAATTTCTGAAGTACCCGGGTCTTGTCATAGACAATAAATTAAAATTTAAAAATATATTGACTACATATTCGTAAAAATATTTGAACTGTAGTGCAAACTAAACATCAGATGAGATTTGCATTCTAAAGACTGAAGATTTAAAAAAATAATTTAAGGCAAATTGAATTGATCTTCCGATCGAAAAAATTCAATCGGATCGAATAGCAGAATAGGGCTGTTAAAATAAAGCAAATGGAACAAACTTATGTGGTTCAGTGTTAAAAAAGATATGCTAATGTGGCTAAGTGTTCAACAGACAATGTTGATGAATATTTTACTCTTGTCTTTAAAATAAAAAATAGTCTTGTGTCTGCTTATCAATCACGTTTAGTAAATTATGTAGGCGATGTTCAGCCATTAACATTAAAAAACAATCAGAACTTTCACCTTCCACTCGCACATAGTGCTTTTGTAAATTAAATAGGCAATACTTAAAAGAAAAAATATATAAATCGTTTTCACTATTGCTCTGTCTATATTTTATGTCCTTTTCGATTGGATTTTGGGAATGTTACATTCCAATCGAATATGGAAAATTTGGAGTGAATGCAGTGAAAAAACTTCCATATTCAACAGGAAAACAGTGGTAAAAGTCAGTTTTCCTTCTTTTCACACTCTAAAAAAATTAGTCAATGAACCGGGTCAATCCATTAGATAAACGTGATAGTGGATCGTGTTTAGGTAAAGGACCTCCTTTAGAATACCATGGTACTACAGGGACTAGAAAAGATGCCTTTAAAATGGAAATTACAACGACCGTAAACATGATGCTAAAAACGTCAAAACTTTTGCTTTTGGAAAATAAAGTTTTCATGTTTCAATGGCAAGCGCAAAGCTGACCTCAACCCTACAGAAAATCAATGACAGGTTACTATTCTACGTGCCGGATTCAACACGATAGCTGCAAAAAGGATTCTCTTTTTTCAAACAGAAACCTCTTCGAGAAGTACCTATTATCCCAGGAAATTAAAAATATTTTGATTGAGCCAAAAACGCGTTGCCAAGCAGTCAAAAAAATTACTTCGCTACAAAAATAACCTTTAAGAACAGAATTTAATAATGTGCCTGTGCTTAAGTTTTGTCCAAGAATATTTCAATTAATAGTTGAAATGTGCTAAGTTTTTTCCAAGATGATTTCAATAAACACTTAAATTTGTTGTTGTATTTTCTATACTGCGTAAGTAGTATTATTTTTGTATTGCGTTAGAGCTACTGGGATATTAACGATGGAAGGACTCAGCACAGCACAAAGAACCAAAGTTGTTCAATTTTATTTTGAAAGTCAACATTCAATATTCCTGTGAATCGATCAATGGTTTTCAATTGAGCACGGCAAAAAATGCTATAAAGGAAGTAAAATTAAGTGCAACACAGAAGTTCTAGTAAAAGGACTCAACTCTTAGTCTCAAAACTTTTGAAATGTCATTTAACACCAAAAAAGCCAAAAGTGAATTGAACCATTTAGATGAAGGTGGCATTTCGATTGACAATCTAGATCCACAATTGTATACGTGTGAATGCTTCTGAAATAAAATTCAGAGGCATTTGAGGTATCGCAAATAAAATTTCCCTAGAAAAATATTGGTGTTTCCGGTTCACGAAGGATGGAAACAAAACCAGGCAAATTTTATTCCGAATACCAATATCTTTTTTTTTGTTATGATAAACAAATCAAATCACCAATCGAAAAACCTCTCCAAAAACTAAACTCAACTTTCGATTAGAGAATTACATCTTTATTTGAGATGTGGCTAATCATTCGTCAAATCAACCATTGTTAAGAAAACAAGTTATAGAAGACGAAAAATGTGACAAAGTACATTACGTTCGTATGTAAGGTCAACTGATATGCAAGTACGTAGGTACACCCTTTTAATGCTTATAATTTCGGAAGAAAGAAATCCCAACTAGGTTGAGTTGTCTCTACAACATATTCACTTAAAATAAATGCAATTTAGAATGAAATGTATTGTGTGGTTTTCTTTGAAGCTTAACTCTCGTAGGGACATTTAAATTAAGGTTTTGCGGAGACAACTCAACTCAGTTGAGGAAAGCAAAATATCTCCACTAGAATAACCTATTTGTTTTTTAATAACAGATATATTAATCAACACTTTCACTATTAACAAATAATTTTTAATTGAAATTCCAATTGAAATTTAAAACAAGGTTATTTCTACAAACTTCTTTTTAGAAAATGGTAATTCTACGAACGAAGCGAATTTGTTTTAAATATGCCAACAGAAAAGAAAAAAACAATACAAATTACTGCAGGAATTATTAACTAATTCTGAGATATAAAGCAAATTTGGATTATATTTAAAAGAAAAAAAAAATATCGCACGTTTTCACTGGCACCAGACACGAAAAATTTAAACTAAAGTTCGGAAGCTACACCAAAGGTATCAGTATCTATGTGTTCATAGCAATATTAGAATTTTGTTTTACATTCATTATAGTCTTTTCACAAAATTAAAGAAAAAGTAAAAACATCAAAGGCACACTTGGAATAAAATATTGGCATTTGTGGCTGTCAGAGTTCGTAAACTCATCACCAAATATAATCAAAAATGCTTTTTTTAGGTTTTGTGGATTATTTTTCGGGTATTTTCTAAATAGCAGATTTGAATTCTTCGAAAATAATACTGTAGTTGGAGTTTTCGTTTCGAACTAGGATTATAAATAACATTTGTCTGTAGGTTTCACATTGAATTTTTAATAATTTTTAAAACACGCACAATACTCACATGCAATCACTATCGCTGTCGTAACTAAAAAGACACTGCAAACTCGTTCTACTGAACTTACCGAAAATTTATCGTTGAAAAATACAGACTGACTTCCGTTTTATAAAAAAAAATATATACAAGATGGCGCTGGTCATCAGCGGCTAAGCTTAGGCCCATCGCCCACTAGGCAACTTTCTGTTATTCGGAGTTGCCGGCAACAGAGAGCAACAAAAGTTGCTTGACATCGCCCACTAGGCAATTTCTGAGCAACTTTATTAGACTTTCATACTACTTTTTTAACGACCACTAAACTGAGATTTATGTAGATTTACCACAACTCTCTTCACAAGTCCCGTGATTTACCATACAAATTTTAATCTCCTCAAATCAAGATTTAAAATAAATCTCATTTAAATCTTCATAGGTAAAATTCGAACAGACCTATTCCCCTATTCAGCGCAATACAAGCTGCGGGGAATAGACGTTTGACACAAAGAAAACTTGCCATCTCACTTCCACTTCATAAAAAAAATGACCCACCATCTGCATTTTGAAAGGTTCTGTCAAAATAAATCTATTTTTTAATCTTTTTTTCCGGTGAAAACACTATTTGGGATTTATGAAATCTAAACGAGATTAACTTGTGGTGAAAACGTAGTATCAGTCGTATTAATTAGATTTCCTCAGAACAACTCTTGGATAGTTGTTCAGCTAGCCACTGTCTAAATATTTGGACAACTCATTATTAATAATCACATATACCAGCAGATGTCTAACCCAGCGGCTCCATTAGTAATTTTTGAGGCAATAAATTGCTTCCCTTTAATTCCGCCTCCACAGGCCATGAACGATGGCAGGATTATATACATGTCTACAAAAAATCCAATGGAGGCACAAAAATCCATGAACTTGTGATGAACATGTCGACGAAAACTTAACATGCCGCCTCCACAGGCTATGAACGATGGCAGGATTATGAACATGTCTACAAAAAATCCAATGGAGGCACAAAAATCCATGTCCATAACATGTACATGTCGACGAAAACTAATTTTTGAACAAGACATGAGCTCTGTTCAAAGCTTGGGCATGAGATTTGACGTTCCATGTGTGTGAGAGAGGTAGAAGTAGTACTGAAAGAAATTTTTGTGTGGTACTCTTGCTCTGATTTATTAGTGAAATTTATCGACATAACTATCGACATGACATAAAGTGCCCAGTGCGAAAAAACAAGCTGATTGTTGATTGGATTGTGGTTTGGATCTTGGGTATCTGTATGTCCTGTGGAGGCGGCGTGTAACTTTTGAACAAGACATGAGCTCTGTTCAAAGCTTGGCCATGAGATTTGACGTTCCATGTGTGTGAGAGAGGTAGAAGTAGTACTGAAAGGAATTTGTGTGTGATCCTCTTGCTCTGACTTATTACTGTGATTTATCGACATAACTATCGACATGACATAAAGTGCGCAGTGCGAAAAAACAAGCTGATTGATGATTGGATTATGGTTTTGAATCTTGTGTATCTTTATGTCCTGTGGAGTCAGCGTGTTATTGCCATTGCCTTGAATATTACCAATGGAGACGCCTTGTCAATGGCAATATTGCCTGAAAGACGAAATGAAATTATTGATTTCCTTCGACGAGGCAATGAATTTTGACGGTTTGTCTCTTACAAAATGGTTTCTTCACGATTTTGAATGTTTTATCGTTCATTTTGAAACATAAAGTAAAAATATGAATAGATTGACCACAAATTAGTGAATTAAAATTATTTTATCAAACACTTTCAGTCTTATTAATAAACCCATTCCAAAGTATGTCTAACTTTAGACAGCTGTCCAACTCCAAAATCGTATTAATAAACATTTCCATCGGTTGTCTAACTTAGACACCGAAATTGGTTGTCCAAACCTATTCTAAAGTCGGCACGTTCAATGAACAAAGTAAGGCATTTTTTTAGTTACGAAACGAAAAGTTATGTTAAAATGAAAGAAATGTTCGTTGAACGTAGCCAAAAAGTCGGTTAAATTCATTAATTCACTCGAGAATGAATTAATCCAGGTATGTAACGTGAAATATGAGGTCGTATTTAGACAGCTGCTGGAATGTGATTATTAATAATGAGTTGTCCAACTATTTAGACAGTGGCTAGCTGGACAACTGTCCAAGAGTGTTCTAAGAAAATCTAATTAATACGACTGAGTATATTTAAGCAATTGGCTGTCGCCATTTCTATACGTGAATTTTTTGACAACTGGAATTGCCTGGCTATGAAATGCCCCACCCTAACAATAAATTGCCATCAGCATTGAAATTGACATTGCCTCAAACATTGACCTATTATATATGGACTGCCAGGAGCCAACTTCACGATGGTACCACTTAAAAACTAAACGCGATCAGCGCCCCGTGGAGCAAAGCGGAAAAGTAGGTGTAACTTTTGACAAATGGGTGTATCCTTCAATTCTTGTTTGTTTTGTTTATTTTTTTTACAAAAATGTTTTAAAAACTGTGGAAATGTGAAAAAAAAATTAAAATAAACTAAAAAATATTACAAAACCATAAAATCTTATATATTATTTCACATATTTTTTCAGATAATGGAAAGTGGAAATAAGGATGTGTCTTCACACTGTACAGAGAAAAATAAGCTGTCCAAAAACTCGAATGTGGTTGTCTCTGATAGGGATTCTTTAAAGGTCAGCATTGACCATGAGCAAGAATCAAGAAACCTACTCCTCAGGGTCCCAGAATTCATTTGCGATCCTCTCTACAGACAGTCGTCTCGGTAAGCTACAACACCAAACAGATAAACGCACTTCAAAGGAGATCGAAAAAGTCTCTGATTTTAAGTTTTAATTTTGACCCTGATTTAATCACTATGGACCAAGTACAAAGTACTTTTTTTCTAAGATATTTGGATATAATTAGTTTTTTACGCCAATTATATATATTTTTAATAATAATTATTTTTTACTTTATGACCGAAAAAATTGTAAGATCTATTCCGCAGTCCACAGGGCAAATAAAAAAAAAATAAAATAATTGGCGTGTTCAGGAAAATGAGATATCTGAGGTTTCTCTACTTCAAAAAGTGAGCAAGCGAATCCAAAATATTGTAACGATGAAATCAGCACCTAACTACTTTCGGAACAAACAAAGTGCCAAATACAAAAATACCCTTATCGAAGACAACAACCATTTATAAAAATTCCCGAGAGAGCGCGCGCCCATCTCTCTCTGGAGGAAAATGCGCTGAATAAAACAGTGGAGAGAACGTCATCTCTCTCGTTGGAATGGAACCTTCCAGAGTTATGAGTTTCTCTTTCTATCTAATTAGTCGTGGTTATTTTCTTTAGTTTTATTTTTATTTTTAAAATCTGTTTTTGTCATTTTATCTTTTTATTATTTTTATACTAATGTTTTAATTTAACAATTAACTTTTTAGTTGGTTTGTGTATTGTGATCATATAGTGTTCTTTATTCTTTTAACTTTGATGTTTAATTTTATTTAATTCAATTTGTGAAAACAATAATAAATAATAATGCTATACCTTCACCTTTCTAATATCGTAATTATAATTGTTATTCTCTCACGCAACGAATTCTCTTTTTCTTCTAACTTTGTGTTCTCACACTAATACATTTATGTACTTAACTTCTTTATAATTTCTGTTCTGTTCTCTTCTTTTACTTTATTTAACTATTATTTATTTATTATTATTTTTTTTTTTTCATCAACAATTAATTGTCGTTTCTTACTTTTTATTAATTTGTTCTGTGATTGTGTTTTTAAAACTAGTGGGGTAAGTGTCAATTAAATTAATAAATCAATTTAATTTAAAACATAATTCCTTTGAGTGATAACCAACAGTGCATTCGAGTATTTAGTTACTTTTTTCTTTTTTTCTCTCTCTCTTCTTTAATCTTATGTGTGATCTTGCGCTGACTGTGCATATATATATATATATATAAATATATATCTGTATACCTACATTCAATTTTAGGGTGACCATTTGTCATTTTTTTTTTTCTTTTCAATGGTTTTTAATAAACATGGACGTAATTAAATGCTTTTTTTGCAAATCTGATATCGAAGAAGTTTCGGTACGATTTACTAGACTGCAAGCGATCTCTTTGCAGAAATTCTCATTCTTATGTAACGAATGCAAGAACTCAAACATTTCCTTGCAGCTACAAAATTTAAACAATACCCTTGAAAATGTCTCCCGAAATTTAAACGAGGTAAAGGCTACGGTAGATTTTAATTCTAATAGATTTTTCAATGTGGAAAAAAAAATCGGTTTGCTATTCGACCACTTAGTCGATCTGGCTGGCAACGTCGACAAAGTTGATAAAACTATTGATTCTAACACTAACGCTGTCTCTCTTAATACTCTTAGGGCCAGTTGTACAAATATTTGATTCGTGGTTCAGGAATTTTAACTCACCAATTTCGGCGGATTAACTGTGGTTCAACGATGGTTTAGGCATGTAATTGGCTTTTAGTGCATATTAGAACCTTGAACCATCGTTGAACCTCAGTTAACCCGCCGAAATCGGCGAGTTAAAATTCCTAAACCACGGATCAAAATTTAAACCACGATTGTACAACTGGCACTTAGTAATGATAAAAACCACTCCAAAATTGTTAAATCGTTGGTTAACTTGGAAAATACCCTTAGTGCCAGTTGTACAATCGTGGTTTAAATTTTGATCCGTGGTTCAGGAATTTTAACTCGCCGATTTCGGCGGGTTAACTGAGGTTCAACGATGGTTCAAGGTTCTAATATGCACTAAAAGCCAATTACATGCCTGAACCATCGTTGAACCACAGTTAATCCGCCGAAATTGGTGTGTTAAAATTCCTGAACCACGGGTCAAATATTTGTACAACTGGCCCTTAATGAGGCATTAGATGATAAAATTAAATTAATTAATTCCGAAATTGAGAAAAACTGCAGTTTTTTGAATAAATTGAAAGATCATATGAATCTGTTAAGTAACAATGTTAATAATTTGAATACAAATACTGTTTCACATAACAAAAAGATTTCTGAATCCGTTCTCCAACTGATAAAAGATTTTGACAGCTTGATTACATTAAGTAGAAAAAATTTTGAAGAATGCAACGGTAATTTTGCAATTTTGGAGAAAGAATTTTTAAGTACGAGAGAAAGCTATACTGGATTGATCGATACTGTTCTTTCTAGTTCTAAAAGCCCCAAGTTTAAATGTACAGACATTACTGATGCTTCTGTCACTGCATCTCTTCATGAAGAATTGCAACTGCAATGTCCCAATAACATAAGCGGTACTCCTTCACCAACTCCAATCCAAACAGTTATTACCAACTCTCATCCTTTCAGTGTATCTCAACCCCTTGTTTCCCCATCAGTTGTTACCATCTCTCCTCCTCTCAGTGGTTTTCAACCTCCCGTTTCCCCATCAATTGTCACCAACTCTCCTCACAATGTTTTTCAGCCTAGGGTGGTGCCTGCCCCCAAGTATATATTTATCTCGAAATTTGATATCGCAACATCCCAAACAGACATATTTAATCACATTAAATACATTTTAAATCAGCATAACTTCCCAAACGACCATAACTTAATTAAATGTAAAAACATTACCAGGTCTAACGGTAGAGTTGCATCATTCAAGATTACAGTTCCAGAGCCGATGTTCAATTTATTGATGTCTCCATCATCGTGGCCTAGTAATACTTTTATTCAGGAATTTGTCAACCTTAATACAAGACTTAATACTAACTCTCTTTTAGTTTCAAGAAACTGATTTGCTTGTCCCTTTACTACCAAAATGTAAGGGGACTTCGTTCTAAAGCCCGTGATGTATACTTAAAGTCACAAGAACTCCCTTTTGATGTTTTTGCCTTAAAAAAATAAATAAATTCGATGGCACAACAGCTCATGAAGAACTAGGGCCTAGTGACTTACAACTCTCAACCATTCCTGTGTGCGTGTCTGCAGGAATGGAGGGGACCTACAGTTTATTGCCGAATCCGAACGGCTAACGAGCGGCACTTTTCTGTGACAGGAGATACTCTTGGAGGATTTGTCAATTCCTCGCAAACGGAAACAAATCTTAACAGTAGTTTTAATAACAATGAGTTCTTTACATCGGATTTTAATGTTTATCGGAAGGATGGTCTTTTGGACTTGGGGGCGCAGGCTGGTAGAGGGGTTCTTATAGCGGTACATTCTAGCTATGATAGTTCCTTCTTTGATATTCTTGATACAGAAAACACTGAACTGATCTGTGTTAAAATAAACGTCAAACCTTGTAGCCCAATTGATAGTTACCAACTTTTAATTAAAGCAATTTTTGAGTGATGTCATGGAAGTACATGATAGCCTATTGGTCATGGGTGATTTCAATCTGCCTAATCTGTCATGGTCATGTGCCAGTCATTGACTTATTATATGTATAATAAGTCAATGGTGCCAGTATTTTCGAGTAGAGTCTCGAACCTCTCAGCTCACTATATAAGGAGAAACTTTTTGAGCACAGACTACAATTTATTTTTGAAAGCGAAAGTGTAAAGTTCAAAGTTAAAAGTATCCGGAAGTGAATTTAAGTTGCATACTATTGAGATTGATGATTAATAAAATATTTGAAGTGAAGTAAAGTGTGTTTAATTCAAAAAGGAAATAATTGACGGTTGACAGTTAAAAAGAAATAAGTTTTATATCGAACCGTGGTAAAACGTTACAATATTTTTTCCTCAGAGTTTTGACAGCAAAACTGAGAAATTTTGCTGAGGAATCTTGTTCACGTAACGGAGATTGCTGAGAGCTCTGAGATCTCATTTTCCTGAATTTGCTTAGTGAAAAAAATGTAGGAAAATAAATTGACACTACGATATATGCCATTGCTTTTGGGTAAATAATAATATATAAATAATATTATTATATTAATTCGACAGCTTGACGTAAATTTTTGCGAGAAATACAATTCATGTGTCGCGAAAATCGCAACAAAACCAAATGTCAAAAATTCCACCACTGTTGCTCAGACTAGTTCACGTCGTGCCCGTCGTGTTCTTGCGGTCACCTATGCGGACGGATTTTATTGTCGAAACTGACGTTTTGTTGGCCTTCTTGGTGGTTGGTAAATGACATTAAAAGAAAATTATAAACGATTCTCCAACCAAGTTTCAACCCGCCAACTTTTGAACCGCTTGTAAGAGTCGACTAGCAAGGCGTCAACTCATATAAATGGGTTGAGTGGGAAAATTAGATGAAGTGAGTAGCAATATATCTCCCTCTCTTTCGTTCATCTTCAGTTTGAGGTAAAAATAGGTAGAAATTGTCGTTTGAATAACATATAGGCGGAGGTAAATGTTGCGGTATATTCGTCGTACAGGTTTTACACGATTGAGCTTTGGGTTCAGTATATTTTTTTTTCGAACGCGATCACATATGATTTGTGGCTTTTCACTATCTAAAAATATTTTATTAGGAAAAGTTTTCTGCAACTCTTTATAAGCATTAAGATGTAAGCGCATGATAATTTTATTTTGGTACGCCATCTATTAGAAGCTAGACCAAACAAGAGTCAAACTTGTTAATAGCCGTTCCACACTATCCCATAGAGTACTTACGACTGCCAAATTTTTGTGAAGAAAATATTTTCATATTTTGCGTTCACACTTGCGTCCAAACAAATCATCATAACCTAAAACCCGCAAGTGGGATAGAATGTGTGATTGTTTTAGAACCAATCCTAAAAATTTTCATGTATTAATGCATGTAAAATTGGGTAAGATGGGCTGTCAAGTCATGTGGGATAAAATTTCATATATGTGGGATGATACACTACGCCACTGCCTCTTGTCAGCAACTCTCCACTGCTTAAGTCATCAAGTTATCTTTGGAAGAAATCTGAGAGAAGAAACAGAAAAGCACACTCGACGACGAACAGCGACCCACGATTGACGTGTACCTCCTGCTACTTACGAACGACGGTCATTTCATTAACTTTTTTTTTATTAAATAATCATTTCTATTTTGGAATTTTGAATTAGACTCTTTGAATTAAATTGTTAAAACTAAGTTCGGTTCTTTTTATTTTTCTATCCCACATATATTGTCTCCACACTATTATACATGATTTACTTCCCACTTTTTGACATGTGTTAATACTCAGTGGGATAGTGTGGAAGGCCTTTAAGATGTCGGAGATGATCTTGTATGAAATGTCATCGTGATAATCGAAGCGAAATGAAATGAGGCGAAAACTACCACATTGAAATCCCTAATAGGAAAACAAAAAGAACAGATAAGCTAGCTGGTACAATGGATCATACGATATGTTAACTGTGTGGAAGGAGAATATGTGTTTAGATAAAAAAAACAACAAGGTGGCCTGTTCGCTGATCGAAACCACGAAAAATGTCAAAATCATTCTCCAGGAGTTTAAGCCCGGTCGACACTCGCTTTTCTTATAATTTTTCTTTTTAAATTATAAACCTTTTTTTTACCATCATAAAAAGTAAGAATTTAAAGTGAGAAAAATTAAATTATATGCGAAATCTTCTTTTTTTTGAAAATTAAATTAATTCTAAATTTAAATTTTTTGTATTTAAGATACGTGTACTTGCTCGAGTGTTAAATTAAAGAAAAAAAAACACCCAGTTGGAGAAAATTCTACAATAATTGATTTTTTTTATATTAAAAAGTTAGCTTGAGGTGAGTTTTCACAAGAAAGTTTTTATTGAGGAATTTTATTAGTGCTAAATGTATTAAATTCATACAGGCTACGCAATATCACCACATTGTGCATTTCTGGCGGTTTCAGTTGCCACATCAAATTTTTTTTGTTGTTCCTTTGAGTACTGGTGCATTATCGGAGTCCTTACAAAGGTCATAATTTTCTATCGATTTGGCCGAAATTTCGGAAGCGCTATTGACAATAGTGCGAGCGATAGCTGGTGTTTTTAGACTTTCATAAGGATACCCACTTATTGTCCAGTCATTGAAGTCCTTTTTTGATCCCCGACGAAACGTCATTCCGGGAAGAACAGTTGTCTTCGGTTTCTTGGACACCGAACCTGTTGTGTGATCCCTACATCGAAGGATAACTCTACCTTTGGAACACCCTCTCATTTAGGGTACCAGGTTTGAATCTAAGAAGATAACAAGATTTAAATTTTATGATAAAAAACAAAATCCTCGAAAGTCTACGTCAATTTTTACTAATTTTTAAAAGTTAAAATTACTTCGAGAAGATCAATTTAATCTATTTTATCATCCTAAAAGTCAAATAAAGTGTTTATTAAAATTTTTGATATAGTTTGTTTATTTTTCATATAATTTTCCATATTATTATTATTATCATTCTTATTTTTCTATTTATTCTTTAATATTTAATTGTCTAGCTGATAAATTAATTCATTCAACCTGTAAGTAAAAAGTGTTAGTTTTTCAAGGCCTGTCATTACAGTTACTCCTTTTTTTGTTTACTTTTTGTGTTTTCTAGTCGACCTCCATAGAGCTCTAAGAAGGTAGGACGGTTTTATCCTTTAGGTAGTCCCACGTATTTGGAAGGCTACTTTTGAGTTTTGATGATATGCGGCGAGCAAGAAGAAGGGGAAGAAGTGGACGATGGAAGGGCAGGAAAAAAGGAAAGGTTAGGAAATTGGGAAAGGAAGAGGTTGGAAAGAGGACTTGAATGTCAAGTTCCGGGGACGCGGCCTGCTTGCGATGCACGGCAGTTAGCTCGCCGGAATGGGGATCTTGCCCCCGTAACTTAACCTCACCTGCAACAAAAACACAAATCAGGCCAGAGAAAATAATTAAAAAAGACGACGGACGGACTATCACCACACCAAGGCGCTGCTGGAACGTTGCAGCGTGGCCTTAACCCACCAACCTGGAAATCTGTGGCCATATTTAGATTTCCCCTAAGATGGTGGATGATCGCGTTCAGATCATACCATCTTCACCAAAGTCCTTCAGCTACCATTGGCACCCCTGAAAAATATTAACTCAAACAACCATGTACTGCTTACGCAAAACACTAAAAGACATTATTTCCAACATAATGGCATTTGAAGCTTATTGGTCTATTAGTTTTAAATTCAAGATAAATTACAAACGTGACGTAACATAACCTCTCTTTATTTTTAGGAATAAATACATAAAAGCTAAATCTCAACAAACAGATCAGAACACTAAGGCCCATTTGCTGAAACGAAACTTAAGTATTTAAGTTCAACATAAGAACTTATGTGACAGTTTACGCTGAAGAAAAAGTAGAACATAAGCGTTTAAGTTGAACATAAATATTTAAGTTTCGTTTCAGCAAATGGGCCTAAAAGGAAGAAAACAACAAACGATGTAAAACTGGTCACTTTCCAACGAATAATCTACGAAAATGGCCCCTTTCTGGTGCTTAAACAAAACTAGACTTGCGTATCGAGACTTTTTCTACCCGCATAGAGCTCTTTGGAGGTGGATTTAACAAAAAAATTACCAGGTAAAATTTGGTCTTGGACAAACGGTACGCGCTCAAAAAATTGGAACCGTAACGGAGTTCACTTACAATTTTGTAATTACGTTAAAAAATAGGAAATAAGAAAAATAATATAAAAGGAAATTATATATAAAAAATAAATATAGTAAGACAATATAACCAATGAAAAATAATAACTTCAAAGCCAAATATACAAAAAAAAAAGTTATAACAAAATGATTTAAAACAGGAAAAATCGGAACGACAGGAACTAGATGGCGGTAGCGATTTTATTAAAAAATATCCCTATATCGATCGATCTCAATCGATTCGGATCTAAATACAGAACGAAAAATCTCCTTCCGTGGATTTTTTGTTGATATGTACTTTATGTATATGTATGTTGTTTAGTTATCTTGTCTGTCTAATTTCGTACCAGTGACTTCTTTTAATTCTTTGTTTATTTTGTTTTTTTTTTTTCTTTTAAAGACTCACTGTCACGCAGTGTTGTCGGCGCTGAAAATCTTCCGGTCGGTGGATTGGTAGTCTCCTAGACTCTGGTGACTCTTTTTAGTTGCTGAGTTTTCACCAGGAATGCGGGGCATTCCTATGGCATCCAGCACACTGCCAATGAAGTTAGAAGGATGTTGACCAGTAGGCACACGAAAGACTAGACGATCCAATCACACAAGATAAACAAAATGGTAGCTCTATCGAGCCAAATGGGTCGGTGCCAATTGGACTGGTGGAATTTTAACCTGCTGAAAGTCCAAATGACACGGCCGAACTAATTCACATGAAAAGACTTTTTAGAAAAAAAACGACAAAAAGTGATAAAGTGATAAACAAAAATTAGCTTTGTGCAGAAAAATTAGTGTTTGATTTGTGAAATCAACTAGAAATGACATATCGCATGCTTTAGTTTTTCACTTTTGTGCTTTTTGCAAAAAGTTTTGAATACAGATAATCCTCAGTACTACAATTTTATTAAAAACTAAATTATGAGCACAAATCAATCAATAACCAGAGTGAATATAATACAGTTCAACTTTTATATGTAGTACTTCGCCTTATTTGACACTTCTCCCACCACAATTCCCATCAGAATTTTGATTAAGTGAAGTTCACAGAGTAGAAGATTAGTTGCTATAAAATATACCTACTCGAAAGATAAAGAAAAATAGAAAGAGGAAAGGACGATAACTCTGCAATTTGTTCAATATCAGTAATTTTGGCTACCCCGGTCACCCACATACATCCCTCGCCTTCGTGTTTAAAAATCGGAAAAAAATATTGCAGTGTGTAAAAGCAGTAAAATCTAAAATTTCAGATAGTCCCCTTTCACACGAAGATACTAGTTGCTGGTGATTTTGTTGACGTTTTCTTTAAATCTCCTTAACAATCTCTTGTACCTTTCACACGCAAGCAACAAAAACCCGGAGATTTTCTTTATTTTCCTTTTAAACTACCTTGGTTGAACGCACACAAACGTAGTGTGAAGAGAAACGTCAAAAAAATCTCCTGAATTTGTTGACCGAGGAGATTTTATTTCCCCCTCTTTCTTCCTGCCCTTTTCGCCTATGAACTAATTGTTGCCGGCAACTCAGTTGCCCTGTGTGAAAGGGGATATATAAAACGTAATGCATTGAACGCGGCCAATGACAAGAACGCCTGGGCGTCAAAATACAAAGAAATTTAGGCCTTAGTTTCTTTGCAAAAAAATGCTTGTTGAGGCCAAGTGGCAACAGGTGGCTTTTGAATTACTTACTTTTTTTTGCCGATGTGCCACGACAGCGCTGATGGTGCTTAAAAGTCGTTGAACCATTTTCATTTGCGATTTTGTATGGAAATGACACCCGACTAGCAGTCCATATATAATAAGTCAATGTCTTCCACCCTACAAGCTATACTGAGAGGAAAATGTCCGAAAGAATATGAATGTGTTAGTTGTTCCGTGCATTTTAAATGGGAATCGATCCCAAACGGCTTCAGACCAAAGGTCTGTGCTCAAAAAAAGGTCAAGTGCTCAATTAGTTTGGATAGTTATTTAAAAAAAAAAAATCAGTTAAATTCAAAAATTGAAAAATTAAATAAAACTTTCATAAGATTTCCCGTTTCTAACCCTTTATAAATATAAATTGTATAAAATATCGCTATTAATTGCTTCTGGCATACAAATTCAGTAGTTTTTATGAATATTTATGCTTAAAATTAAGAAAAACTAATCAAAAAGTAGAAACGTACCCTAGGAACTCAATGCGTACGTGCCCAATTTATACCACGAAAAATAGACCAATTAGCTCAAACATATTTTGAAAGATGAAGAAACTTCAAAAAATATTTATTCAATCAATTGTGAAAAAAATTTCAGGAAAAGATGCAAACATTTTAAGAAATAATGGAAAAAAAGTGAAACTAATGTCAATTTCCGTTGGTCACTCCTAGCACTCTTTTTTCACTCCATCCACACTCCCAAAACTCCAAAACCCTTCCATTTGCTGTTCGGAGTGATGATTTAGGAGTGTTTTTTTACTCCGTATTTCATTAAGGAGTGCTAGGAGTGCACACATTTTAAGAAATAATGGAAAAAAAGTGAAACTAATGTCAATTTCCGTTGGTCACTCCTAGCACTCTTTTTTCACTCCATCCACACTCCCAAAACTCCAAAACCCTTCCATTTGCTGTTCGGAGTGATGATTTAGGAGTGTTTTTTTACTCCGTATTTCATTAAGGAGTGCTAGGAGTGCACTCTGAAGACCCTCATACTTTTAAAAGTATGTGTTGGATTAATTGTTAAAATAGTAAATTCTTCTTCTTGCGATGTTCTGGAATTGAAATTATTGAAGAATTCATTTTAGTTCTTGCTTCTACATAGATACACATATTAAGGAAGAGAGTTTTTCATATTTAATTGGAATCAAAAAGGAGTGAAACACTCTGAAAATCCAATCGAAAACGACATAAAAAAAAAACAAAAAATTAAAAACTTCTGGTAAGTCTTTTATATCCTATATTCTATATAAAAAATAAATTTTAAAGTGTTCATTGGCTAGGAATTTGTTTTTAAGTAGGTTGTGCTAGGTTCTATGTTTCCGCTCGTTCGGCAATTCTGTAATCAATGTATGTATTTATTTTATCTTGTACTGTGCGAAATGTTGTGATGACTTCTTCCGTAGTTTTTTGGAGGCATGGAGATCAAATTTTAAATTACGATACAACCAGGGGTGGAGTGAGGTGAATTTTAAGAGTAAGCGCAGTTAAATTAAATATTAATGAGGTGTAACAATGGATAATATAGGTACTCTATGGATGACACACGGGGACTATTCAATATTTTGGTCGGATATTTTCGCACCAAATATGTCTAAAAAAAAACATCTGTGCCACTAAATAAGGATTTCCGGGCTTTTGTTAACTCCTAGCACACTAAAAATATCCAAATGACTACATAGACTAAAAAGTAGTAGAATTTTATTTGATCTCAGATCTCACCGTGTATATTCCAGATTTCTCGGTGTAGAACATCAAAAAGACAACACGATATAAAAGCGAAGGATGAAAACGGTGGGAAATGCCATGGGAACAAAACTATTTTACCCTTACGTCTTCTGTCAAAATGACAGTTGACAGATGTCTAACGTGAAAAAATTTTTATTTTACATTTTGACAGATGACAGCAGCGTTTAGAGCTACCTGGGCGTCCATAACAGATAGTCCTTTTGAGAAGCAATTCTGATCACGTTGATTTTTTTTTGGGTTTAGCTCATTTACTTTTCCGTCTGTAAAAATAAGAAAATTTTTCTAGTTTAGTTTACTTAACTTAAATTAAATGTTTTATTTAGTTCAATGTTTCAATGTTAAAAAGCATAATAAAACTTCAAAAACACGTCTCTTTTGGTTGAAAACAAGTGTTTCTTTGATTGCTCAATAGAAATCATGACTTTTTAAGCGCTAAATTTCAGGGGAGTGGATGGTAGAAAAGTAATCGCGGTGAAGATGGTATGACCGGAACTTGGTCATCGCCCGTAAGGGGGAATCCAAATCAAGCCAACGGATTCCTAGGTTGGGTGGGTTTTGGCAACACTGCGTTTACACCAGCAGTGCCTTGAAGTGGTGATAGTCTGTCCGCGGTCGTATTCACGTTGTGAGTCTCGCAGGCCTGATATATGTTTTTTCTGCAGGTGAGGTTAAGTTTCGAGGGCAAGATCCCCCCCTCCATTCCGGTGAGCTAACAGCCGCGCAACGCAAGCAGGAACTTAGCATTCCTACCCTTTTTCCGACCTCTTCCTCTCCTATTTTCCTACCTATTTCTTTTTCCTACCCTACCGCCTTACCGACCTCTTCCTCTCCTCTTGCCACGCAACAAGAATGCGCCCAACGTCTTGGCTTTTAGCTAATATTTTTTGTAGTCTTCAACTTCTTCTTCAACTTTTTCTTTCTAATTTTCAATTTCCTTTCCTCATATGTCTTGTCCTTTTAGGGTTTAATTTGGAGGCGGTGACCGTGTTTGACGGGTCGTTTAACATCGCTGCACCGTTCCAACCTTATCTTCTTTCATCTTTTTTATCTTGAGTTTTTCTCATAGTTTTGTTTCGTTTCCCTCACCGTTTCATGTCTTCTGGCAAAGTCCTAAGAGACGGCCCAGAATTGCGGGAACGATGAGGAAAACTTTATCCTGTCTTTTCGTGAAATCTCTACTTTCTGTAATTCCCTTCCTATCTCACCGCTTCAAGGAATTTAATTCTGTCCGTCTGATGTCTAGTTTTGAAAGATTCCATTAATACGGTCGTACCATGTCGCTAAAAAACCACCGTAGACGCTACTTGAAGCACACCCAATTCTTATGAAAAAACCAAAAAAAAAACAAACAAACAAACTACCTGTTTAGAAACCCCAAAAACATCGAAGAAATATTTCTTCCGAGTAAACAAATTTACATTCAGTAGAAAAAAAAAAAACATTTTTGTGTGCAGTATACAAAAACTTTTTTTGGTTATTAGCAAGAAAAAAAAACCTTTTGATATTTATCTTAAAACTACTTTAAAACTATTCTTATATATTAATCTTTAATTAATTAGTTAAAACTACCCTTTTTCGTAAAGAAAATAATTACATTCCCTTAAAAACGTGAGATAATTTACCTTATAATTACATAATATATTTGTCTTGAATTTACTACGTTTAGCGCTACTTGTCTTCAGGAAAAATAAGCTGCTTAAGCAAACTCACGTAGTTTTGTTTTTTTATTACTTTTGTTTTCTTCTGTTCGTTGTTGTTTAGTGGATATTGGATAAATTAAAATGTATCCAGTTGGTAGAGATGAAGACGACCGCATTAATAGACTCATAAGAGATCCTTCGTTTTGTCATCTCAGTGATGGGGGGGCGGGAGCTTTACCTCCCCGTGAATGTTTTGGTTCGCTGAATCAAACAGTAAGGTTTAATACTGGGAGAGTACCCCCTCCAAGATCGGCTAGCGCGAATCCAAATAACGGAGGTGGGTACAGGGACATATTAGACAGTCTTTTACAAGTACCACCTGCAAGTAAAAGGAGAGAGAAAAGTTCTATTACTGCAGATTTAAAGGCTTACGTAAACCTAGCTATTGTGAACGCTCTTTCTACTTACAAGCAAACGGTCCAAAGTGAGGTATCGAATTCTCTGAGGGAAGAGATTCAAAATCAGCTTGGTGGATTCCAACGAATAATCAAGTATCGCAACCTCCTGACAGTCAATATAATTTTCCGCCACCTATCATTCCACCACCACAACAGCTCCCTCGATCTGATCCCAGCAGGAGTGCATTTGTTCCTCCCGAACCACAGCGCAGAAGGACACAAGAACCGTACAGACGTAGTCAACCTGACGGTTTCCGTGATGCACATTTTAGTACTGCAAGAAACCAAACAAATTCAATTAACCCAACAAATCCATATGCTTACCCACTGATGTATCCGAATCATTTTCTGCCTTCTGGATTTAAAGCTCCAAATAAGATCAATAAATGAGGTCTTAAATTCGAAGGTCAGCCGGCAACCCTAACGGTTGAAGACTTCGTTTTCCGTATTGAGACTTTGCAGAGCCAGTACCAGTGTCAGTGGGCAGAAATATTGCGACATTTCCACCTTTTGCTTTCTGGAAATGCCCACGACTGGTTCTGGCAATTTCAGAGAAACAATTACAGACCCGACTGGCCCACTCTGCGAGAAGCTCTGATGCGCCAGTTCAAAAACAATCGGTCTGATTATGACATCATGGGCGAGATAATGGGCCGCAAACAGGGTTTCTCGGAGAATATAGATGATTTCTTAGCAGCCATTAACAGAATCAAGTCGCAGATGAGAATTCCAATCCCGGATGTGGAATTAGTCCGGATTTTGAAGAAGATTCTGAACGACCGGCTTGTTAATTTGGTATATCCAATGTCAATATACTCCCTAGATCAGCTGAGGAATGCATGCAAAGACGTGGAATCCGCTTTTCCGAGTAAAGAAAAAGAACTTCCAAAATTCTCAAAACCCCAAGCCAAACATGCTAATGAGATCGAATATGATGACCCCTACCAGTACCCAGAGGAACATCTTCCACCACGGAAATACCTAGATACGTCGAACTTCGTTTGCTGGAACTGCAAAACACAGGGTCATTCATTTTTTGAGTGTGAGTCTGACGTACGTAATCTGTTTTGCTTCAAGTGTGGACTTCAAAGTGTGAAAACCCCACATTGTACCCGATGCAACCCGGGAAACAGATTCGCGGGACGCGAAGGCTCCGGGGGAATCGCGTCCGACCCAGAATCAGAACCCGAAGTAAATTCAAAAATTGAAGCCAATCCTGAAAAGAAAAGGGTTGAGGGTCCTCTTGAGGAAGCGGGCCACAATCCAATCACAATTTAAAAAAAAAAAAGAAACCAAAAGTTAAATTGTAGAAAAAAATATGAAATCAAATCTATTCCATATAAAACCTTTGCATATTAGAATTGCCGAATATAATCAAGCGCGTAACAGAATTTTTAACAGTGCGATTTACAAACCTTCTAAGAAGATACTAAAAGCTAGATGGAGATACAAGGCCAGAAAAGAAACTCTACCATAGTGGATTTAGCATCAGACCCTAGACCATATGCAAAAATTCAATTAGGTGGTAAGGACTTGTTAGGTTGGCTTGATAGCGGGGCCAGTGTTAGTCCCCTTTCACACAAAAGTCAGTCGATAGTGGGAAAAATAGAAGCGAAAGTAAGATACCAAAAAAAGTGAAAAGATGTTAACTTTCTTTTTAGTCCCCAATTTAGACCAGGAGATATACCTCGGGGTAGACTTCTGGAAATTTTTTAATCTAGCTCCGGACGTTATCAGTTCACTTTCGTTGACTGAAGTTTCAGATGTCTCGAACGCTCATCAGCTGAACGCTGATCAACAGGCCAGATTGGAGGCAGTCAGGGAGAGATTTCTTTGTTTCGACCGGGATGGTCTTGCAAAGACGATGCTCATGGAGAATGTCATAGATACTGGAGATGCGCTCCCTGTGAAACAGCGTCACTACCCTGTCTCACCAGCGGTACAAGCCATTTTGTATGAAGAGTTAGATCGGAAGTTGAGCCTCGGCGTTATCGAGGAAAGTGAGAGCCCATGGTGTTCGCCAGTGGTTCTCTTGCGAAAACCAGGCAAAAATCGACTTTGCCTGGATTCTCGTAAGGTGAACTCACTGACGAAGAAAAACACTAACCCTCTCCCCCATATCGAGGGGCTCATCAGCCGACTACCGGATACATACTACTTTAGTAGTATTGATCTAAAAGAAGCATTCTGGCAAATACCGCTGGAAAAACCGAGTAGGGAAAAGACTGCCTTTACGGTACCGGGGAGACCTTTGTACCAATTCACGGTTATGCCCTTTGGGTTGTGTAATGCTGCCCAAAGGTTATGCCAGTTGATGGACAAGGTGATCCCTGCACGACTTAGGGATCGTGTCTTTGTATATCTTGATGATTTGCTCATTATGGCGCCGGATTTTGAGACGCATATCACCTTGCTAAACGAAGTAGCCGACTGCTTGCGCAGGGCTAACCTCACCATCAACATGAAGAAATCCAAGTTTTGCTTCAAAGAGCTGAAGTACTTGGGCTTCATAGTTGGTAGCGGTAAGCTTAAAACCGATCCTGCTAAGGTGGAAGCTATTGTTGACTTCCCAGTCCCGAAAACCCCTAGGCAGGTTCGGCGGTTGCTTGGCTTAACAGGGTGGTATCGGAAGTTTATCAAGGATTTCTCCACCCTGACTGCATCCTTGACGGACCTGTTGAAAAAGAAGAACGAAAAATTCAAAATGACTGATGAAGCGCTAAAAGTTGAGACGGACATTAACCACGGCACCGGTTCTATCGCATCCCGATTTTACGAAACGTTTCTACATTCAATGTGATGCTTCGGATGCGGGAATCGGTGCTGTGTTGTTTCAGAAAAACGCGGAGGACGAAGTGGTCCCGATTTCATTCTTCTCGCAGAAGTTCAATAAAAGCCAGAGGAACTACAGTGTAACCGAGAAAGAGTGTATGGCTGCGGTGATGGCTGTACAAAAGTTCAGGCCGTATGTCGAGGGCATGGACTTCACAGTAATCACAGATCACTCTAGTCTCCGCTGGCTAATGAGCATGAAGGATCTGAGTGGTAAGTTAGCCAGATGGAGTTTGCTATGGCAGTCCTATGCCTTCGACATACAGAATCGAAAAGGCAGCCTGAATGTCGTTCCGGATACTCTTTCTCGGGTACACATAGATTCTCTGGCCATAGAAGAAGTAACCCCACTCATCGACTTAGACTCCCCTGAATTTCGCTCCGAAGAATACTTAAGTTTGATTAAAACTGTTAAAGATCAGAGTTCGTGTATAAACGCGCTTTAGAATTGTAGGTGAGGAACCAATGCTAGAACATACGTGGCTTTTATGGGTTCCGTCAGGTCTTACCGAAGACATTATTAAAAAAGGCCCATAATCCTCCTAACGTGGCTCACGGAGGCATTGCTAAAACCTTACACCGATTCGACAAAATTTTCACTGGCCGAATATGACGGTACAGGTACGCGAGTATGTTACTAACTGTTCTGTATGTAAGGAGTGTAAAGTGTCTAACCAAATGTTACGTCCCCCATAATCCACTCTTACTGTTCTGATTGTCCGTTCGAGAAACTATATATCGATTTTCTGGGACCTTACCCCAGGTCAAAGACCGGGAATGCATACGTTTTAGTTGTTTTAGACCATATGTCCAAGTTTGTCTTTTTGAAGGCAATGAAAAACGTGAACACTTCGAATGTTATAAAGTACTACAACAGGAGGTTTTTAGTATGTTTGGCGTGTCCCGTATAATCCGTTCTGACAATGGCAAGTAGTTTCTTGCGAAGGAATTCCAAAACGTTTTGGAAAAATACGGAATTAGGCATTTCAGGACAGCGAACTATGCACCCCAATCGAACGCGTCGGAGAGGGTCAACCGCTCTTATCTCAAAACCGATCAACGAGATTGGGACGCCATCTAAATGACATTGCATGTGCTTTGAGAAGTGCAGTTCATAGCTCTACCGGTGTATCACCATACTTCGCTATGTTCGGTACGAACATGATAATGCAAATTAAGAAAAACTAGTGTTGTTGTTTTTAAATAGATTTCTTTATTTCTCGAAGGTCTTTTTTCGACTGACTCTAAATTTTCATTTTTATGTTGTTCAATCAGATATAATATTACATTCATTATTATATATTTATGCTGATTGAACAACTTATATTATTTAACAAAATAAATCAGAAATATATATTTCTATATACATAATTGCTGCTTGATAAAATTTAAGAAAGGAAATATCATATTGCAAAAACAGCGGGGTGTGAATAACTTAGGGTTAATGCACTACTGGTGGAGGTCACCATACAAATATGTAACTTCTCCCCCCTTATTTTTAAGATTCTCCTGAATCGTTGGAGTTTCTATAATTTTAACATTTGGTTGGGGCTTAGTAACATTATTTATTTTAATTTTTAATTTACGATTTGTCTTGGTTATGAAAAATATTACAATAAGAATAATTATAATTATAAAAAACATTGTTATACTACTGATTTGATTTATAGTTCTGTGAAATGTTAGTTCATTAATTTTTTGTAAGTTTTCAATTTGTTGTATTTTTAAAATTTCTTCAAACTTTAGTTTGTCGGTTACATTTAAATTTTTATCTTCTTCATAATGAAATTTTTGAATAAATTCTAGTTGATAGTTAAAAATAGTTACATTTAATATACTTATTGAACAATTATTAATATTTAGTATAAAATTCCCAGTTAAAATTAATTTTCTATCGTCACAATGATTGATAACATTTTCTATTTCTAAATTTTTGCATATCAAAGTATCGTCGTCAATTTTGATTACTTTATTTTCTTTACTGTAACGAAAAGTACATGAATCTTTTGTTATACATGAATTACTTATATTTAAATCTTTCAAATAAATATTATTCGGATTATACTCATATTGTACATTATTTATTTCTATAAATTTAAAATTTTCTATATCTATTTCTTTTTTATTATTATTTGGTATTGGAATAATCATTTTTAACTGAGTCAAAATATAGTCTTTTGGTAGTTTCACAGCTATTATGAGTCTATCTTGGTCGAGTTTCATAAGTCCTATTTTAGCATTTTCGAGTTTGTAGAAGTCTATCCCTAATGTCTTCATTTCCATTCCTGTTAATATGCTTGGATGGAGTATTCCTTGTTTAGCAGATGCTATGTTATCTAGTACGCTATCAATTTTGCTTTCTAATATTTGTAGTTTTAGTAGTTGATCTGTAATAAGTTGTTTTCTAAGAATGTCTTTTTGTTTGAAGCAATGCTTTGGTAGGTATAGGATAAAGCTTCTCTATCCGATTCTATGGTTTTTTTAAATTTGTTAATAGAGTCCATAAATTGTTCGTTAATTTTAATTTGGTGGTTAAGGTTTGCTATGGCTGCATGATTGTTGGTATCAATTGCGTTCATATGTCCGATAATATCTTGTCTGTCATTGTCATCCATTGTTCCAAACAGCCATTTCTGTCCTGTTCCTATAATGTTTATTAGTACTCTTTTTTGTCTTCTTAGTGGGACTATTGCTTCAAGTTTTGATTTTATGTTAAAAATTTCATTCCGTATTTCAGTATTGTTTTCTAATTTTAGGGTTTGCAAATTAACTTCTATCATTCCGATTGTTGAAAATATATCCTTAGTATCTATTATGTGTAATACAGTCTGGCTATTATTTATTATTTCTACTGGGCCTAAGTTTAAGGTAGTATATCCTCTATTGGTTTTTATTGGTGTTATTATGAGCGTTGCTTCCGTTACTCTCATTATTATCAGCCAGAAGATCACTTGCAGCCAAAAGATTACCTGCAAATTGATTTGGTCTTTTAGTATTTGTTGGGTCAACATTTTTTAAATTATGTTTTCTATAGTATGTTTCGTTTTTATGTCTTAAATGTTTATAGTTTCTTATGTAGCCTTCATTGCGTTTTTCATGATAATGTTCCCTAGAAATATTCCTCTTTTTTATTATTTTGCCCTTTTTAGCTTCTATTTTGTTTCTTAAATTAGTCTGATTCGTCTTCTCAGCCGAGTTTGGAGTCATACCTAACGTTGAATGGTATCTATTATTGTATATCTGAATAGCTTTATGTATTTTGCGATTAGTAGAGATGTCTTTATTTTTAATTGTCAGTAAGATTTCTAGTAATGTTGAGTGGAATCTCTCTATATCTGAGTTTCCAGTATGTGAATTTGGTTTTGTCATATGCATATCTATTCCTTCTTCCCTAAAGTATTCTTTAATATTTTCTGAGTTAAATTCATTATCACAGATAATTTTTCTAGGTTTTCCGAATTTACTTAGTTGTTCTTCAATGCATTCCAACTTACTTGTCCAATTTTTACTACTTAAATTGTATCCATAAGCTTTTTTAGTCAGTTTGTCAATGAATGTCAGGTATGTTAATTTATTGAAATGGTAAACATCCATATGCAAAATTTCATTACCTTTAATTGGGGTTTCTGTTAGCTTGAACTTAGGTCTTATCGGTTTTCTGTCGTATTTACCTTCTTGACAAGTCTGACAATTCCCTATTACTCTAGAAATTTCTCTTATAAGTTTTGGAAAATATATTTTGTTTTTTAATTTGTGATATGTTTCTACTATACCTGAGTGATTACTCTCTTCTATGTGATATAGGGATATTTGTCTATGAGCATCTTCAACTTTTTCTAAATCTCTTGCTCTCTGAGTGAGCTTATAGAATTTTATTTCTTTGTCGTGTCCATACATTTCAATTAACACTTTTTGTTCTTTATTGTATTCAGTATCTTCTACTTCTGAGTAAATTCCTATTGTCCCTAATTTAATAGTTCTTTTAAATAAATCTTTCCAGTATTTATCATCTTTCGTCATATCTACCTGAATTATTGTTTTAGTATGTTGTATTTTTATTTCATTTTGAACAGAATAAGTCAGTATTAGCTGAGTCTGGTAAATGTTTACAATTCCCTCTTTGATTTGTATATGGTCTAAAAGTTGTTCATTCGCTGAATGTACAGTTTCTGATGTTTCGTTTATTTCCTCTGGAATCCTACTTAAGAAATCTGCAATTTTGTTTTCCTTGCCTTTTATATACTCAATGTCAAACTCAAATTCTTGTAATTTAAGGAGTCCTCTTTGAACTCTTTGACTAAATTCTTTTCCATTATATTTTTTATTTAAATATTTTACAGGCATATGGTCAGTGATTATTTTAAATTTCTGCCCCCAAAGATACGGTCTAAAATATGTGGTAGCCCATACAATTGCTAAAAATTCTTTATCTGTTGTGGAATAATCTTTTTCATGGTCATTTAATGTTCGCGAGGCATAACATACTGGTTGCCCTTCTTGAGTTAGAACAGCTCCTAATGCAAAATTACTAGCATCAGTAAATAGGGAAAATTGTTTGTTAAAATCTGGAAATTTAAGTATTGGATGTTTGGTAGGATTTTCTTTTAATCTTTCAAATGCTTGAATGTATTCTGGGTCCTTACTATTGATTTTCATGTTCTTTTTTAGATATTTAACCATAGGATATGCTATTTTGGAGTAATCAGCAATAAATTTCCTATAATATCCAGTGCTACCTAAAAAACCTTGTAATTGCTTTATTGTCTGAGGCAATGAATATTTCTGGATTACTTCTATTTTATTTGGGTTGGGCTTCATTCCCTCTGCAGTAAGTATATGACCTAAGTATTCCGTATTTTTCTTAAGAAAAGAGCATTTACTTAATTGTATCTTAAGATTGTAGTCAGCTAATTTTTGAAAAATTTTGTCTAACGATGTTATGTGCTCTTCTAATGAGGTGGAAAAAATAAGTATGTCATCAAGATAAACTGTGCAAATTTTGCCTATGTATTCTCTGAGAATTTCATTCATAAGACGTTGAAACGTCGCTGGGGCGTTTTTCAGCCCAAAGGGCATTCTAGTATACTCATATAGACCGTTTGGTGTAACAAATGCAGTCTTATGTATATCATCAGGATGCACCTTTATTTGATGATATCCCTTGGCTAAATCAAGGGTTGAGAAGTACTGAGACCTTCCTAACTTATCAAGAATACTTTTGATATTTGGTAATGGGTATTTGTCGTCTATACAGTTATATCATTGAGAGCTCGGTAATCAACACATACTCTGTACTTAACTTTTCCTTCGCTATCGGGTTTTTTGGCGACCACTACGATTGGTGAGGCGTATCGGCTGCCCTGCCTTTCCATATCATTAATTTGGGTTCTTACCTCTTCTTCATGTTTTTGAGGTAGACGGTACAGTCTTGCATTTATTTGTTGGTCTGTGGATAATCTCCATCTCCATCTCTGTACAAGAGATTTTTATATTTTTGAAGCAAATCTTGTATTTCCTGTTTCTCGAATAATTTTAAATCGTCTAAATTTACTTCAGAACTACCCCCTAACTCATAACACTCTATAGATGGTTTTATTTCTAAGACCATTGGGAGTATAGCTTTATTTTGTAGAACCACTTCCTTTTTCACAATGTTAATGTTTTCAACCATGTTACTTAGTACATCCATTCCTAACAAGAGACTATATGCTTTATCTCCTAATGACTTTCCATATGCTCTAATGAAAACATTTTGTGGGTAACCGAATTCTGTAGGTACTGGGACTTGATAAATTTTTTAATTTTTCTATACTTTGGCTGTTTACGGTAGACAAAATTTAATTCAGCTGTTCCAGTACTTTATATGAAGTACAATCTATTTTACTTGTATTTATCAAACTCATTGTAGACCCTGTATCTAGTAAGCATATGTGTTTCTGGTTTCTTAACGCAAATTCTACCTGTGTTTTCCTACCAGAGAGGCTACATTCAGAAAAACCGGGGCTTCTATTGAATGTATTTCTTCTTGAACGACTTCGGCAGATCCTTGATCTATATTATTTATGTCCATTGGTTCAAAATTCTGTCTATTATGGGTCTGTCTGGAATAATTGTTATTATAGTTATTACGTGTTTGGTTGCTGTTTTGTACGGTATTATTTTATTGGTTTTGGTTTGTCGGACCAGAATTATTATTTGTATGTCGTCTTTCTGTGTTGTTTGTTCCAGTAAAATGGAAATCAGTATTTTGTCGTCGCTGATTTGTCTGTCTTGAGTTATTGTAAGTATTGTTGTGTGACTGTTGGTTGTTCTGTCGGTATGTCCTTTCTGTCAGGCTAAAATCATGGTTTTCTCTATTATTACTTCTGTTTGTTATGACGTTGCCTTGATCGAACCCTACATACGAATACAAAATACTCTTGACTTTGAGTAGGTTATATTCATCTCTTATTTCTCTAGCTAAGTTGAATAAAACATTGACTTCAGATTTTCATTATTATTTTCATACATAATGATTGTATGTATGTCTGTTAAAAAATATTCAATTTTATTAATTAAATCTAATACCGAACTCACTCTGAGGTTGTTGATCCGGCGGGTAACTTCTTTTTGATCGATGCTTGGACGAAATGACAGCTTCAGTATGTTTTTCGCCTCTTCCCACGTGCTAGTGTTGTTGGTAAGCAGTAGTTCCTTTGCCTTATCTATCACCTTGCACTGGGATATAGCTGTCCACATAGCGGCTCTTCTATCTTCCGGCGTCAAGCTCATGTGATTGTCGACAACATTTATAAATTGGGTCAACTCTTGCCTGTTGCCCGAAAATTCTTTAATGTAAGAAATTTCTTGCATAATCACTGTGGCTCGACTATTAGTTTGCTGTTGAGAATTGGCATCTAATCTCAGCAAAACTCGTGCCATTGCGTCAATAAGAGTTGCTTGGTCGTTTGCCATTTCGTCTATATCTTCTATTGGCAAATTCCTTCTGGAGTCGTGGAGAATATGTCGCGAAATTTTTAAATCTATTTTAATAAAATTCGCACACAAAAAAAACTATTGATTTCTAGTTCGCACTGCCCTTGTTTGTTTTTGTTTTTTTTTTTAAACAAACGAATGTGTAGTGTTTTTTTTTTCCTTTATTTCAACTGATTTTTAGTATGAAATTAAATACTTTACACTACTCGGGTGGAGGTGGGGTTGTGGATGGTAAACAACAAACACTTTATTCTTTTCTTTTTTTTTTTTGTTTTCAATTCCCAGCAAGTCGATTTTGGTACTTTATTCGGGTGGAGGAGGGGTTGTGGATGGTTAGCAAAACACTCTTTAAAAAACTTTGCACTGATTTGTAGTTGCAATTTTTTCTTTTATTTTTATTTCCGTTCCGACTGCGCCAATTAAGAAAAACTAGTATTGTTGTTTTTAAATAGGTTTCTTTATTTCTCGAAGGTCTTTTTTCGACTGACTCTAAATTTTCATTTTTATGTTGTTCAATCAGATATAATATTACATTCATTATTATATATTTATGCTGATTGAACAACTTATATTATTTAACAAAATAAATCAGAAATATATATTTCTATATACATAATTGCTGCTTGATAAAATTTAAGAAAGGAAATATCATATTGCAAAAACAGCGGGGTGTGAATAACTTAGGTTTAATGCACTACTGGTGGAGGTCACCATACAAATATGTAACTTGCATGGTAGCAGTTATGAACTGGCACAAAAGTTAAATGCGGTGTTACGGCCGCCTACAATGAGCCTACCATCCAGCGTTCAGTAGGCCTCTTTCCTCTTAGGCCCAAAACAGTAATTGCCTAAATAAACGACGGACGCTAAGAAAAAAGTTTTTTGGTAGATTGGAATAAACTTTTGTTAAATTACATATTCAATTTATTTCACTTTTTTATTGTACATGAAGTACCACAGGGTTACGGCTAAAACTTAGGTTGGAATAAAGAAACTTTTGCCTGGGACAATCATAGCCGAGAATTGCGCCGGCGGTATGACTCCTATAACATCCGTAGGATTTCCTCTGGATTTGGGGGTCCACCACTTAGTTGTGTAGTTATTGTTCACTAACGAGTTATGGGCAGGGAATTCCCTATTGTTTTTGGGTACTGAAGGGCCAAAAGCCGCCAGGAGTCCCAGAAATCCAATGTAAACAAATATTGGGAGAGGCCAGTCTAGCGCGAACAATATATATATTTTTTTTATTTTGATTTCGACTTTTCGAAAAGCATATGACAGTGGCTGGTCAAATTCGAATAGATGAACGCATTCAGAAAGTATTCGAATAAATGTAAGTGAGGTTCGGATATGGGATACCTGTTTTGGGAGTAGACACACAACGGTAGAATATGCGTATAGTTTAAGGCTACTCATGAAGGGGTGGACAGAAAGAGGAGGGCTCCTCCAAAGTAATACTGCAATTCCCAAACGGAAACCATATTGTTGCGAGGCAAGAGGAGAGGAAGAGGTCGGTAAGGCGGTAGGGTAGGAAAAAGGAATAGGTAGGAAAATAGGAAAGGAAGAGTTCGGAAAAAGGGTAGGAATGCTAAGTTCCGGGGACGCGGCCTGCTTGCGTTGCGCGGCTGTTAGCTCGCCGGAATGGGGGGGGGATCTTGCCCCCGAAACTTAACCTCACCTGCAGCAAAAACATATATCAGGCCTGAGAGACTCACAACGTGAATACGACCGCGGACAGACTATCACCGCTTCAAGGCACTGCTGGTGTAAATGCAGTGTTGCCGAAACCCACCCAACCTAGGAATCCGTTGGCTTAGTTTGGATTCCCCCTTACGGGGCGGTGACCAAGTTCCGGTCATACCATCTTCACCGCGATTGCTTTGCTACCATCCACACCCCTGAAATTTAACGCTTAAAAAGTCATGATTTCTGTTGAGAAATCAAAGAAACACTTGTTTTCAACCAAAAGAGACGTTTTTTGAAGTTTTATTATACTTTTTAACATTGAAACATTGTACCAAATAAAACATTTGAGTTAAGTTAACTAAACTAGAAAAATTTTCTTATTTTTACAGACGGAAAAGTAAATGAACTAAATCCAACAAAAAAAATCAACGTGAACAGAATTGCTTCTCAAAAGGACTATCATCAAAACTCAAAAGTAGCCTTCTTAATACGTGGGACTACCTAAAGGATAAAACCGTCCTACCTTCTTAGAGCTCTATGGAGGTCGACAAAAAAACACAAACAAAAGTAAACAATAAAAAAAAAGGAGGCCTTGCAAAACTAACACTTTTCACTTACATGTTGAATGAATTAATTTACCAGCTAGAAAATTAAATATTTAAAGAATAAATAGAAAAATAAGAATGATAATAATAATAATAATATGGAAAATTATTTAAAAAATAAACAAACTATATAAAAATTTTATTAAACACTTCACGTCTCATAATAATTTAACATTTATCTTTAATCCGGATCAAAACAGCAAACATCAGGAACAAAAATTGATCCCAACATGGACACAAAAAGTCCTTAAATCGATTTTTTGGATGATAAAATAGATTAAATGGATCTTCTCGAAGAAATCTTCACTTTTCAATTTTGAAAATTAGCAAAAATTGACGTAAGCACTCGAGGATTTTGTTTTTGTTTTATCATCTTGATATCTTCTTAGATTCAAACCTGGTACCCCAATTGAGAGGGTGTTCCAAAGATGGGGTTATCCTTCGATGTAGGGTTCACGCAACAGGTTCGGTGTCCAAGAAACTGAAGACAACTATTCTTCCCGGAATGACGTTTCGTCGGGGATCAAAAAAAGGACTTCAATGACTGGACAATAAGTGGGTATCCTTATAGAAGTTTAAAAAGTACCAGCTATCGCTCGCACTATTTCCAATAGTGCTTCCGAAATTTCAGCCAAATCGCCGGGAAATTATGGCCTTTGTAAGGACTCCGATAATGCACCAGTACTCAAAGTACCAAAAAAAAAATTGATGTGGCGGCCCAGCGCTCCGCTGGCCAACTGGAACCGCCAGAAATTCACAAAGTGGTGATATTGCGTAGCCTGTATGAATTTAACACATTTAGCACTAATAAAATTCCTCAATAAAAACTCTCTTGCGAAAACTCACCTCAAGCTAACATTTTTAATTTATAAAAAAAAATAAATTCTTGTAAAATTTTCTCCAACTGGGTGTTTTTTTTTCTTATATTTAACACTCGAGCAAGTACACGTATCTTAAAAAATACAAAAAATTTAAATTTATATTTATTTTAATGTTCAAAAAAAATAAGAAGATGTCGCATATAATTTAATTAATTTAATTATTCTCACTTTAAATTCATACTTTTTATGATGGTGACAAAAAAGGTTTATAATTTAAAAAAAAATTATAAGAAAAGCGAGTGTCGACCGGGCTCAAACTCGTGGAGAAAGATTTTGACATTTTTCGTGGTTTCGATTAGCGAACTGGCCACCTTGTTGTTTTTTTATCTAAACACATATTCTCCTCCCACACAGTTAACATATCGTATGATCCATTGTACCCGCTAGCTTATCGGTTCTTTTTTCGTTTTCCTATTAGGGATTTCAATTTGGTAGTTTTCGCCTCATTTCATTTCGCTTCGATTATCACGATGACATTTCATACAAAATCATCTCCGCCATCTTATCAAGTTTGACTTTTGTTTGCTCTAGCTTCTAATAGATGGCGTACCAAAATCAAATTATCATGCGCTTACATCTTAATTCTTATAAAGAGTTGCAGAAAACTCTTCCTAATAAAATATTTTGAGATAGTGAAAAGCCACAAATCATATGTGATCGCGTTCAAAAAAGAAATATACTGAACCCAAATCTCACTCAACCCATTTATGTGAGTTCTGGACGCCTTGCTAGTCGACTCTTACAAGCGGTTCAAAAGTTGGAGGGTTGAAACTTGGTTGGAGAATCGTTTATAATTTTCTTAACCACCAAGGAGGCCAACAAAACGTCAGTTTCGACAAAAAAAATCTGTCCGCATAGGTGACCGCAACAATATACCATTTCGAAATAGGGGAATAAAGATATTCAGTTCGAAGTTTTACGTCGTGGGGTATGGTCCGAATGACAGTGTAGTGCAAGATGGATTTACGTGGTAAAGAAAAAAAATCAAAAATATTTTTTTTTGTTAAGAAAAAAAAACTAAACGATTAATGTAAATTATTGTTTGCATATAATAGTGTTTTGAGGGTGTATGCAGTATTCCATTCTCCGTGGGAGTAGACAAATAAAATTTTATTGTTTTTTGATAGAGGTGAGTGATTGATTTTTTTTCTTTGCGACAAATTGAAATAAAACCTTAACGGTTTAGGGTTCAGTGGAAACGGCTGGCGGTCATCGGCAAGGCTATAGTCGGTGCCGCCATATTTTTTTGTGGCCGAGCAGTACCATCCCGCCTTATACGGACCGTTCCTGAAAAGCTTAGCATTGGAATTGGGAATTTATAATACAGCCGCAAACGTATGGTAGCCAGAGAACCGTGATGATAAGTACCCAAATTTTAATTCTTTTTTTAAATTTTTAAATCAAACCAAAAGATAACGCATACAAATAACACCCTACAACACAAATAACACAGAAAACTTTACCCAACCGGAGGATTGCCTACTTTTAGGAAGAAATATTTTTTTGAGCGTTGGCAGTTATAATATTCAAAATTCAATTTTCTTGTATTACCTTTTTATTGTTGTGCAAGGTTTTTGAAGAGCAAAGGAGTGAGGGTTTCGCCGAAGCACAAGGTCGACAAGTCGAAGCCGGTTTCCTCCGACTGTTTTCTCATCGATAACTGGCATCAAGGTGCAATCTCCTACAGAGCGCTCTTTAGGTAGGTCCCGCGACAAGATATTTCTTTTGGATACATTCAGTGTCGGGTGAGGCCGGGCTTGACTCAGCATTTTATCGTCGAGCTGGTGGACTAGTGCCGGGTATCTCTTCGGTTCGCACGACCCGAAGACGTACCGCGCCAAAAGAGACAAAAAGGTCCATGGCGATATAAACTCGTGTCATTTGCGTGTTCGAATTCCTTTTCTTACAAAAAGTTAATTATTCAAGTACAATTATTCTTTTTTTTCAATTTGTCTTATTGTTTTATATTATTTTAATCCTTACATACTTACCTGTTTTGTTTTACCTTTATGGTTTCATCATTTTTTTTTTATTTAATAATTTTAACTTCGATCGTCTTCATAGTTTTTTTATGTTCTTTGTCGCAACTATATGCTTAGAATAGCATATTGCTTTGTAAGGATCCATACTTTACTATTTTATTTTGTTAAACGGAAACCCAAATGCATATTTTTGAGGATTTTAAAGTTTTTTTTTGATTTATTGTTTAATTGAAGCTTAAATAAATGTACCTCGTGAGCCACGCCAACCAATGATCTTTCTATTCGGAACTGTTAAGTTCTGAAAATATGAACGTTTAAGTTTTGAATTTTCAGGGGGGTGCTGAGGACAGGCGAAGCATGAACGGCGAGGTGTGACAGCACGGCGGAGAAAATTATGAAAGGGGAATTTGAGGTAAAAATAGCCAACCAGATTCCAAAGGAGTGGTGTGGGTAGGCAATTCTGCTAAAACATCGGCAGAACCCAAGTGTGTGACTACCTACAGTGTTGGTAAGAGAGTAAAAGATTTTTTTTGAAATGGCATAAAATTATTTTTGTAATGAGGTGAGGGCTAGCGAAGGGGCAAGATCCCCCTACATCCGGTGAGCTAAGCCGTGCGCCGCCAGCATGCCACTGCTGCTCCCGCTAGTCATTCAAACCCGTCCTATCCTCTTCCAGTGCAATTTTTACTTATTTTCGGATCCCGTCCAATTTCAATTTCCTTTCCTATTCACATTCCTCATTTCTACTCATATGTCCTCTTCCTTTTGCTTCGTTACAGCGGTAGACGATAGCGAGTTGTTGGTTCTTCCCCTACGCGATCGGTTGGAGTGCATATGCAAAAGAATCCGAGAAAACATTTTAAAATCCAATGAAAGGTCTGCCAAAACCTATAATACCCGCACGCGAAACGTTCGATACCTGCCCGGACAGGAAGTCTATCGAAGGAACTTCATCTTGAGCGATGCGTCCAAAAACCTATAGTAAAGCAAGTAGGCAGAGAAATGTACGAACTTGAAAACATATCCGGAAAAAAAATTGGCATTTTCCATCATGCAAAAGATTTGAAACAATAAGCGGAATAAAAAAACAATGAAAACACAATGATCGTCCCGGCTACACCTACATTAATTCCGCCCCACTCCTTAGCAAATTCAGGTCGTGGTGGCGTTGGTTCAATACACAAAAAATAATATATATATTGTAACGTTTTTAACTGTCAACCGTCAATTATTTCCTTTTTAAATTAAACAAACTTTACTTCACTTCAAATATTTTATTAATCACCAATCTCAATAGTATGCAACTTAAATTCACTTCCGGATACTTTTAACTTCGAACTTTACACTTTCGCTTTCAAAAATAAACTGTGTCTGTGCTCAAAAAGTTTCTCCTTATATAGTGAGCTGAGAGGCACAAAAGCTATCTAGAAGGTTCCATTCCAATGAAGAGAGATGGCGTTCTCTCCACTCTTCCATTCAGCGCATTATCCCCCAGAGAGAGATGGGCGCGCTCTCTCGGGATTTTTTATAGATGGTTATTGTCTTCGATAAGGGTATTTTTGTACTTGGCTCTTTGTTTGTTCCGAAAGTAGTTAAGGCTTAACTACATTCAAGACTTTTTGCAAAAAGTACAAAAGTGAAAAACTAAAACATGCGCTAGAAATGCCTGTGTGCAAAAAACCTGCAAAAATAGTGTTTGATGTGTCATTTCAGATTGATACTACAGACAAAACACACTTTTTTCGCTCACAGGCATCTTTAAGCACATTTTTGTTCATCATATTTTCACTTTTTGCCCTACTTTTTGCAAAAAGTCTTGAATGTAGTTAAGCCTTTAGGTGTTGATTTCATCGTTACAATTTACTGGATAGCGCATCCATACAAAAAAGTTGGAGCAATGTGAAGAATTTTTATACTGGCCACTCGTACACCAACTGTCAAAATAGATTTAAAAAAATATACCAAATATAACAAATATAACAATTTTGTGTTTTCAAGATGAGATGATGTCAAGAACAAAAAAAAAGTAGTTTGAGGTTATTTTTTTTGCTAAACAAACAAAATAAAATAGTCAGTCAGTCTTTTCGTTTGTTTTTGTTTTTATAATTTTTTTTTTATATTTTAAACTTGTGAAAAGTGGAAACGAGATCCAGGCACACCGCAAGTTAGTCGAAAAATTTGGGCCTGGTCTGGACGATTATTAACAAGTAGATTTGCAGAACATTCTGCTTATACGAAACCTTCCCAAATGAAAATAACGATCTTGTTGCAGCCATGGAACAAGACAAATTCATCATTAGAATGTCATCATTAGAGTGTCATTATAATGCCACTGTTCAAGAGACACATCAAAGTAAATGGTATCAACCACATTTGTGGCACTCTCCATTCAATAAAGAAACCCCAAAACATTTGTTTTTAAATTTAAATATTCAAAGAAAGTTTTGGGTTGATACCATTTTGGAATCAGCTGTCGATGCCTTTAAAAGGAGCATAAAAAGTTTTGATTCCAAAGCTCTATAACAAAAATTCAACCTCGGAGTACACTTGTAGGCAGGTCATTTGATGAGAAACTCAAAAAACTGAAAAAGGTTTTGTGGTTTCTTTATTGAATGGAAAGTGCCACAAATGTGGTTGATACCATTTTGGAATCTGCTCTCGATGCCTTTAAAAGGAGCATAGAAAGTTTTGATTCCAAAGCTCTATAACAAAAATTTAACCTCGGAGTACACTTGTAGGCAGGTTATTTGATGAGAAACTCAAAAAACTGAAAAAGGTTTTGGGTTTTTGTTTTTATTGAATGGAGAGTGCCACAAATGTGGTCGATACCATTTTGGAATCTGCTCTCGATGCCTTTAAAAGGAGCATAAAAAGTTTTGATTCCAAAGCTATATAAAAAAATTCAACCTCGGAGTACACTTGTAGGTAGGTCGTTATTGAATTATAGAGAAAGTAACAAAACTTAGTGCCAGTTGTAAAATCGTGGTTTAAATTTTAATCCGTGGTTCAGGAATTTTAACTCGCCGATTTCGGCGGGTTAACTGAGGTTCAACGATGGTTCAAGGTTCGAATATGCACTAAAAGCCAATTACATGCCTGAACCATCGTTGAACCACAGTTAATCCACCAAAATTTGTGAGTTAAAATTCCTGAACCACATATCAAATATTTGTACAACTGGCCCTTAAGCTAAGTACCGACGATTGTCAGATCTAACAATATTGTCAGATCTGTCAGTGAAAATACTGTCCCAAATGTCTTACAATCGTCTGAACACACAATTTTGTCTGACAATATTGTCAGAAACGTCATTTTCAGGTAATTGTCAGATGACATTCTGACAAAAAATTGTCAGGTATCTTACAATCGTCTAAACGCACAATTTATGTCATTGTCAGATGATGAGGACATTGTCAGTTTCATTGGTCATTGTCAGATGTTTTCATTGAAAACATCTTACAATTGCTCACAATTTCTTCATTGTTCGAAATGTCAAACGGTTGGAGCTGAGTTGAGAGATAAAAAAAACTTTTTTGTAGGAAATTTGTAGTTTTTCCAGAACAGAATGAAAAAATCTATAAAGCAACTGGACTCACTTTTATATTAAATTCCTTGTGCTGTATATTTTGTTCGGAATGAATAAAACCATTGAAAGATATCTACTCAAATGAAGATTAAATACGATGAAAATAAAGTGAACAGCAAATTCCAACAAGTTAAAAAAAATTGGACTGCAAAATGGCAAAGAAACTATACGAGCAATCAAATAAATTTGAAGAATGCCAAAACGAGGGGGAACAGGGACACTACCTGGAAAAAAAAACCAGCTCTAGCAATTGGTAACAATAGGCAGCCTGTCGCCAACTCGCCCAGACCTAACATAGTCTCAAGATCACTTTCTAAATCAGCCGAGCTCTCTAGAGTAAGCCTGCTGAATTTTTTGTACGCAAAGGTATATTTTTTCTTCTAAACAATATAGTTCAATTATTGCAAGATCTTCTCATTCTTGCGTCTTTCAAAAAGTAAATGATTTAAAATTTAATTTTTTTTTTTTTTTTAATAATTTGACAAAGAATATGGACTTTTAATCTTCGTAGCGCGTCTTGATGACCTCTGTCATATTTCTCCTTCGTAGTGTGTAAGGTCGTCCGTCGCCCTCGATGTCCAGTTGTAGTTAAATTTTTTCTTTTATTATTTATTTTATTGTATTATTTATACTAGAATGTCAGTTTATTAGACTTGACCATTCTTTATTCCGTCAATTTCATTGAATTTTGAACAACAACAACAACTTAAAGGTGCTACCTTCAATTGCTTACGAATTAATTTTGGGTATTGTAGTAGTTGTAATAACGTATGTACATATTAGGTATATAAGAATCCTAACTGCATTGTAAACTCAACGTATGTCTCTCTCTAATAAAAGTCAGTCGTGCACCAACCATTGAATAAGTAACGTGTTTTACTCGGCGATCATCACAGTGGCGACGAGGAAAAAGAAATTAAGTACGATTGATACGGTTAAGTAAAGTCTAAAAAATAAATTGTGACCGTGTACTCTAAATTATATAATGTCCGTACAAACTTTTGTCATTGGCAACCCACCTCATTTTGACCACGAGGTCAATGATTGGAACATTTTCAAAAACCAAATGGAGCAATTTTTTATTGCTAATAACATAACGGATGCTATCAAAAAGAAAGCGATTCTTCTTACAAGCGTTTCAGAAAAATCATATGTGTTACTGCAAAATTTAATAAATCCGCTAAGAGTAGAAAGCGCAACAACAACTTTTGATATGTGTGTGGAAGTTATACAAATTCATTTTAAGCCTATATCATCCGGGTTTTCTGAACGATATAAATTTTACAACGCCAGAAAAACTGCCGAAGAATCTATTAATGAATGGGCAGTACGAGTGCGAGCGTTGGCAATAAATTGTGAATTCGGTGGTTATTTGGACAGTGCCATAAAAGACAAATTTGTAATGGGTTTGGAAAAGGGTCCAGGCCGTGATAAAATTTTCTTGGAAAAGGTCACAACGTGCAGTATGAGTAAAGCAATTGAGATCGCAAATACGAACGAATACATTCGTACATACGATAGCGGCGTTGCGGTTAAACAAGAACCGCACGACTCGTTTTTGTACATAGACAAAGGCAAAAAGAATCAACAGAGTAGCAGTGGTGGTCAACAAATGCAACGGAATCAGCAACCAATACGTCGACAACAACAGCAGGGCCAGCGACAACAGCAGCAACATCAACAGCAGCAGCAACCATGTACAGTGTGCGGATATACTAATCATGCAAGTAGTAGTTGTAAATTTAAGAACTATAAATGTAACAAATGTCAAAAGAGAGGGCATTTAAAGAAAATGTGCACACTTAAGAGAGATTTAAATTATATAAATAATGATGAATTATGTTTATTTTCGTTTACGGGTAGTAACAATCATTATAAAGACGGTCCAATTAAATTAAGAGTAGTTGTAAATGAAATTCCGCTAGATATGGAATTAGACACCGGTTCAGAGTATTGTGTTATCTCTTTATGTACTTTTGAGCGTTTTTTTGGCAATTGCATCATCAAGCCAACCGATATGATTCTAAGAGCGTATAATGGTGTCATGATTAGTCCGATAGGAATTTGTGACGTAAGCATGAGTTACAACTGTATGAGTAAAATTATTTCAATGGTAATTATAAAAGATGGTGGTCCTCCACTGCTGGGCAGAATTTTTTTAAGAATGTTTAATATAAATATAGCTGATTTAAATTGCATGAATATAACGGAAGGTGTAGAAAACCATATAATTGAAAAATTTAATTCGTTGTTCGATGACACCCTAGGATGTTTTCGAAATAGTAAGGCAATATTGCAAATTAAAGACGACACAATTCCTAAATTTTTCAAACCTAGACCGGTACCGCTTGCGATAAAAGTTAAAGTTGAAAATGAAATTGATAAGTTGGTAGAGCTAGGAGTATTAGAGCCAGTCGATTTTTCGGATTGGGGAACGCCTATAGTGCCAGTGTTAAAGAAAAATGGGGATGTGCGAATTTGCGGAGACTTTAAAGTCACTTTAAATCCGTGTTTGATGGTGGAAAAATATCCACTTCCCCGAATAGAAGACATATTTTCAAAATTACACGGTGGTGAGGAGTTTAGTAAATTGGATTTATCAATGGCTTACCAGCAAATTGAATTGGATAAATCATCAAGGAAATTTACAACAATTTCTACTACCAAAGGTTTGTTTCAATATACGAGGCTTATTTACGGTTTAGCCTCAGCCCCTGCAATTTTCCAGAGGATAATGGATAGTTTATTAATGAAATTAGAGGGAGTCGTTGTTTTCCTCGATGACATCTTAATAACTGCTCCAAATAGGAAATTGCATATAGAACGGGTAGAAAAAGTGCTGGGTGTTTTGAGAAATGCTGGTTTTAAGCTGGCCAGAGATAAATGTCATTTTCTTTGTAAGAACATTAGTTACTTAGGGCATATTATTAATAAAGACGGCTTACATACAAATCCAGAAAAGGTCAAGGAAATTCAAAATATAACTTACCCTTCTAATGTAAAGGAGTTGCAAGCGTTTTTAGGCGTTATTAATTTTTATAGACGTTTCTTACCAAATGTCTCAAGTGTTAGTGCTCCTTTGTATAACTTACTAAAATCAGGTCAAACATTTGAATGGTCAGAAGAGTGTAAAAATGCTGTAGATGAGTTGAAGCTAAGTTTGCAGGCTGACACATGTTTGGTTCACTTTAACCCTGAATTCAAAACTAAGCTCACAGTCGATGCCAGCCCAATAGGCATAGGAGCAATACTATCGCAAGTGTCGCCAAAAGGTGAAGAAAAGCCAATAGAATTCGCTTCACGAAAATTGTCAGATAGGGAGCAGAAGTATTCTCAGTTGGATAGGGAAGCCGTTGCCATATTGTTCGGTGTAACAAAGTTTCACCATTACCTTTTTGGACGAGCATTTACGCTAGTTACAGACAACAAGCCATTGCAACATATATTTAACCCTAAAAAGGGCATCCCGGTGATGGCTGCAAATAGGTTACAGCGTATAGCTATAACACTTTCGGGATACAATTTTGATATCGTTCACGTCAAGTCGGAGATGAACATAGCAGATTATTTCTCTAGGTTCCCTTCAGCGGGTAATATGAAGGTGCAGGATCTACCTAGTGATGTTCACTTAAACTACTTTAATGAAGTTAATAAAGTTCCGCTGAATTTAGAAACTATTAGAACAGAAACACTTTCAGATAAATTGCTACAAAAGGTAGCTGAGTATGTGAACACCAAATGGCCTAAGAAATGTTTAGAGAAGGAACTACAACCATTTTTCAATAGACGACTAGAGCTCTCGCAAGAATCCGGGTGTTTATTTTGGGGATATCGTATTATAATCCCAACAACTATTCATAATGACGTCGTAAAGTTTTTACATGCATCCCACATGGGTATTAACAAAATGAAATCTATGGCTCGTGAATGTTGTTGGTGGCCTAATCAGAGTAAGGATTTAGAAGAGACCGTAAAAGGTTGTACTCCCTGTTTGATGACGCGTTCTATGCCTCCAAAGCAACAGCTGATAAATTGGAAATGGCCCGAACAGCCATGGTATAGGATCCATATTGATTTTTTTGGCCCAATTTTAGATCGTTGGTGTTTAGTCGTAATAGATAGTTACAGTAAATGGGTTGAGTGCGTGGATATGGGCAAAAATACTACCAGCAGTGCGACGATTGCAACATTAAAAGATTTGTTTTCACGTTTTGGTCTGCCAAACACTATTGTTTCAGACAATGGTACCGCGTTTGTATCAAAAGAATTTAAAAGCTTTTTAGAAAATAATGGAATCAAGCACGTCACAACTCCGGTAGGACATCCCGCAACCAACGGTCAAGCGGAAAATGTAGTTAAAACGATTAAAAACGCAATTAAGAGAAGCTTGTATCATACAGAGGTAGCACAATTCAAAAATGTATTGAATCGATTTTTACTGGATTACCGTAACACAAAACATTTGAGTACAGGAGTTTCCCCAGCTCAACTCATGTTCAAAAGACAATTGCGAACTCGATTAGATTTGTTAAACCCGAAACGAAAAGTTGAATTGAAAACTAAACAGTATGTAAAAAATATTATTAAGATTCAACAAAACAATCAAAAAAAATATTATCGTGGTGCTAGAAACACTACTTTCAAATGTAATAATTTAGTAATGGCTAAAGACTACTCTGTACCTGGAAAGGTTTCATGGGTTAAATGTGTAATAGAAAAAAAACTAGGTAAACAAACATATATTGTAAAAAAGTTAGATTCTAATATAACATGGAAAAGGCATGCAAACCAAATGATTGTGTGTAATAAATATAAAAATAATCCAAAATTAAATGTAGAGGCTACATCACAACAAATTATTGTTAACGATAATAAAAAACAATCATTGTCACGAAAAACAACTGCAAACAAAAGAACTACACATCTATCTAGTGAATATAATTTAAGAAGCAAGAAATAAATAAAAATTTAAATATTGAATTCATTTTCATAACTAAATAATCATAAGAATTATAATTGAATTGATATTAGAATTATAAAATTAAAAAAAAAAAAAAAAAAAGATATAATAATTTTTTTTTCGTTTTATAAAAGATATTTATAATGTGTGTATTACATATGTAAACTCCTTATGCATATGTTTAACATCTAAACATTATATTTATTCATGTTTATTATTATTAGTATTATTATTATTATTTTTTTTTTTTTTTTACAAAAATATGAAGAATTATGAATTACATAAACTTTAAGCAATTAAATTTAAAAAAAAAAAATAATAAAAAATATGGAAAAATTAATTTATAAGAGGGGGTATATGTAGTAGTTGTAATAACGTATGTACATATTAGGTATATAAGAATCCTAACTGCATTGTAAACTCAACGTATGTCTCTCTCTAATAAAAGTCAGTCGTGCACCAACCATTGAATAAGTAACGTGTTTTACTCGGCGATCATCACAGGTATTTTAATTCGTTTTATTTTTGTTGGCTAAGTTTCGGAGAAAAATGGAGGCGGAACAAGACAGCATACTTAAAGGGGCTTATAAAAATGCTGATGCTCCAAATGCAATTGATAAACAAACAGCACATCTAGACCTGTGACGTCAGTGGTCAACGGTGGCATAGTACGTAGGGTACACAGCTCCGAAGACTGAGCAAATCTGATGCGCGGGTTCAAATACCGCATGATGTGTAGAAAGTTTTTCAAATAAAATTGGATTAAAGCTCAGCACCACTATAAAGGAGACTGATGATAGGGCTTGGCACCCCTTGAAATAGCTATATCTCTAGCCAAACAAAAATAAAACGAAATAAAATACCCAAAATTAATTCGTAAGCAATTGGTGGTAGCACCTTTAAGTTGTTGTTGTTGTTCAAAATTCAATGAAGTTAAATTTTTTCAAATGCTCGTCCAATTGTTTTGGCATTACCACTATGACACTAGATTTCCAAATCACTTTGAAAGTATCCTCTTCTTGATAATGGCTACATACATTAAAAAGTGAAATTCTATAAAAGTTCGTTTGATCTTGAAATCCTCAATTGAATTGAATTTTTATTGGTCTGCCAACCGTGTGATATCTGACAATATTGTCAGATATATAATTGTCCGAAAATTGTCAGACAATTAAATTGTCACTTTGGCACAAAATCTACCAATCGTGTGAACGGACATTTTTACATTGTAAGAAATTTGTCAATTGTCAGCTAATTGTCCGCTATTGTCAGACCATTGACAGATCTGACAATATTGTAAGATCTGACAATCGTCTATACTTAGCTTTAGTACTTTATTGTCCTGGCGAAGAGCCTCGCCTATTATTGCACCCGCTGTGTTATCGCACCGAGCCTTGCAGCGTGCTGTTCCTTCGTAAGTATCAATTAGGAGATACTTAGTCACAATCTGAGCGAGGATTTCCAGCTTCTTATCCTGGATGTGTCTCTTGAACAGTGGGTGGGAGTCCTTTGACATTCTAATGATGAATTTGTCTTGTTCCATGGCTGCAACAAGATCGTTATTCTCATTTGAGAAGGTTTCGTATAAGCAGAATGTTCTGCAAATCTACTTGTTAATAATCGTCCAGATCTGGTTCCCACTTTTGACAAGTTTAAAAAATATTTTTGTACCAATATCGGATACCACACAAAAAAAAAAAAAAAAACAAACGAAAAGACTGACTGACTATTTTATTTTGTTGGTTTCACAAAAAAAAAAAATAACCTCAAACTACTTTTTTTTGTTTCACATAGATGTCAAAATTGGCCACTCAGCCACATTATGTCATCTTCAATTGGAATGAAAAAAACTGTTATACTTGAATGGTATACACTATCCAGTATATTAGTCCCCTTTCACACAAGGCAACTGAGTTGCCGGCAACAATTAGTTCATAGGCGAGAAGGGCAGGAAGAAAGAGGGGTAAACGAAATCTCCCCGGTCAACAAATTCAAGAGATTTTTTTTGACGTTTTTTTTTCACACTTTCGTAGTTTTTGACATTACTATTTATTTTCAATTCGCCACATGGTTAAAAAAAATTCTTTTGTGCTGTGCATGAACTTCAAAATAAAAAAAAAAATAAATAAATATTTAAAATGAGTACAAAATTCATCAAAAGAAATACTCCAAACACTTTTTTATCTTTACCATGAAAATTTATAAATTTGCAACACGAATTTTATATTGATAGGGTGAAGAGGTCCAATACCTTATGCCCAAAACAGATGTGCAGCCTTTTCCAATGCAGCGAAAATAAATTTACACAGGTTCTTATGAGCGCTGACATATTCCAGGCTCTGCATGCAGCCTTTTCTGCACGATATAGCCGAAAACAGATGTGCAGCTTTTTTTCCCATGCAGCGAATTTAGAGATAGAGATATCATGCAGCAAAGGCTGCATGCAGAGCCTGGAATATTTCAGCCTTCATAAGAACCTGTGTAAATTTATTTTCGCTGCATTGGAAAAGGCTGCACATCTGTTTTGGGCATATCTCTATTTCTAATTTCGCTGCATGGGGAAAAAAGCTGCACATCTGTTTTGGGCTTTAGAATCGTGCAAAGTTTTTTCCTTTATTCTACTTCAGTTTAAGGGAATAATATTTTTCTTCGCAGGCGTCGGGTGAGAGCTTCCGGATTGAGTTCGATATCTTTGGTGAGTTGAAAATGCCCTCTGACAAGTACCATGGCGCTCAGACGATGAGCTCGATGATCGATTTTCAAACCGGTGGCAGAACTGAGAGATGCTGTATAAATTTTTTTTCAGAAACCTGTTATTCTAGCAATGGGTATTCTGAAGAAGGCGGCTGCTGAAGTTAACCAGGAATTCGGTTCAAAGGAAGAGATCGCTGACGCAACATCAAAAGCACCGCCGTATAGTTAGCAGCACTAGGTGAGGAATTTTAATTTTTGTGATTCCTATAATTTGGAAAACATTTGGAAAAATTTAGAAAACCTTAGTTAATTAGTTATAACAATTAAAGGTTAGGCGTATAGTTAGCAGCACACAGAAACAAAGCTAGAGTTTTTTGGTATCAATCGATCGGGAATAGTTTTGTGAAATTTGGAAAACCATTTTTAGAATTTGGAAAAGCATAGTTTAGTAGATAATTAACAAAATGTAAACAAAATGACAGTTCTATAAACAATTACAATTAACGCAAAACGTAATGTAACGGAGCGTAGCGTAATTAAAACTGCCATACACGAACACGAAACCAACACATATAAACAAAATTCTGTCCCAACAACAAAATTATAGGGCGTATAGAATTGGATCGCCTGTTTAGCACTGGCTATTGTTTTATTCTTAACTATATTTTATATTTTTTATCTAAAAAGGTAAAAAATTTAAAAGCTGACTTTTGACAGAAAAATAGTTTGACAGATATTAATTTTGTTTGTATGTGTTGGTTTTGTGTTCTTGTATGGCAGCTTTAATTACTTTACGCTCCGTTACATTACGTTTTGCGTTAATTGTAATTGTTTATAGAACTGTCATTTTGTTTACATTTTGTTAATTATCTACTAAACTATGCTTTTCCAAATTCTAAAAATGGTTTTCCAAATTTCACAAAACTATTCCCGATTGATTGATACCAAAAAACCCTAACTTTGTTTCTATGTGCTGCTAACTATACACCTACAGCCATATTTATTAGATTTACTTAAAACGTTTCTTAAAGGCAAATTAGTTAAGTTCGCTTAAATATTTAATTTGAATTTAAGCAACGTTGCTTTAATTCGTATCTATAATCAATTATGCAAAGGTCAGAAAATTAGGCCTCTGCCGACAAGGTAACCTAAAACATTTTTAAATATATCATATTATGTGAATTAAAATATCCTAACGTAAGTAATTTATAAATGAAATTAAATTTTGGTCCATTTTTAAATTAATATTTTATTAAATATTACACACAAAACACAAATTCACAATTACAGATATAAAAAAAATGCTTCTCAAATGTCAAACTACACTTAAGATAGCTTTAAGCAACCTTTAAACGCGATGGATGGCGTTTAAGTTAAGAGACCTTTAAGCAACGTTGCTTAAAAGTGAAAATTGATTATAGATACTGGTTTCACGCTTAAGTGCTGTTTAAAGGCATTTTAAAGTTAAGAAGCCTTTAAGGTTCTATTATAGATACGGCTGCTAACCTTTAGTTGTTAATAACTAATTAACTACAGCCATATTTATTAGATTTACTTAAAACGTTTCTTAAAGGCAAATTAGTTAAGTTCGCTTAAATATTTAATTTGAATTTAAGCAACGTTGCTTAAATTCTTATCTATAATCAATTATGCATAGGTACTTAACTAATCAATGGTTGTGTCACGTAACGTAAAAGAATTTACGAATCTAGTACAATCAAAACAAAATATTACTACATTTTTTTTTAAACAGCTATTTCGTGACAGATTTAATAAATAAAAAAAAATTGGAAAACAATAAACAACTTCGCCATGCTCGCAAATAAGAGAAAAAGGTCAGAAAATTAGGGCTCTGCCGACAAGGTAACCTAAAACATTTCCAAATATATCATATTATGTGCATTAAAATATCCTAACGTAAGTAATTTATAAATGAAATTAAATTTTGGTCCATTTTTAAATTAATATTTTATTTATTATTACACACAAAACACAAATTCACAATTACAGATATAAAAAAAATGTTTCTTAAATGTCAAACTACACTTTAGATAGCTTTAAGCAACCTTTAAACGCGATGGATGGCGTTTAAGTTAAGAGACCTTTAAGCAACGTTGCTTAAATGTGAAAATTGATTATAGATACTGGTTTCACGCTTAAGTGCTGTTTAAAGGCATTTTAAAGTTAAGAAGCCTTTAAGATTCTATTATAGATACGGCTGCTAGGGTTTTCCAAATTCTGAAAATGGTTTTCCAAATTTTTCCAAATGTTTTCCAAATCATAGGAATCATTCATCAACAAAAAAAACAGAAGACAAAGTGTAAATTCGACCTAGAAGTATACACACAGGAGTAAATACACTCTCCGGAACCAAACAAAAATTGCCTAAATCGAACACATCTAAAAAAGGATAGAAAGATACTTCCAAATATGAACATCAAAACAATTTTATTTAGATATTTTCAAATGAAATAAATAAAACACAAAATACATTTCACAGAAAACCATTTCATTTTATTCTATAAATTAATGAAAGTATAAAAATAATCCTGGAATTATAAAAACATCCAAATTAATTTCCAATTGTATTTGCAAGTTGAATCACAACACACAAACCAAATGTACTAGCACTTATATAAACTTTTATCAAACAAAAATGGTTCACACGTAATTATAATTAATAAATAATTATCACACAAACGAATTTTCTTAATGTTTTTGTAAACTAAATGTTTTCTTTTTAATGAAAAATGCTAAATCCACAAAAACTTTCCCATCCGAAAGAAAAGGAAAAACAAACGAAATGGGAATTACCTACTGTCAAAGCGCGACAAAATAGAAAATAGATCTATTCGGGCGTTAAGCTCGAGCTTACGATATTTAAGATCTAAAGCGAGCACAAAGCTTGAGGTAACATTTCAGATTGCCTCATAAGAATCCATTGTTTCTATTCAATATGTCAAAGTCGGCACGACCGAACGCGTGATTGTTATTTAGCTGTAATGGCTTCAAACAGCGAATGTCAAATCTAAAGTCCCCTTTCACACAGGGCAACTGAGTTGCCGGCAACAATTAGTTCATAGGCGAGAAGGGCAGGAAGTAAGAGGGGGAAATAAAATCTCCCCGGTCAACAAATTCAGGAGATTTTTTTGACGTTTCTCTTCACGCTACGTTTGTGTGCGTTCAACCAAGGTAGTTTAAAAGGAAAATAAAGAAAATCTCCGGGTTTTTGTTGCTTGCGTGTGAAAGGTACAAGAGATTGTTAAGGAGATTTAAAAAAAACGTCAAAAAAATCACCAGCAACTAGTATCTTCGTGTGAAAGGGGACAAAGCACTTCAGAATAATGAGCAACTCAGTTACCTCGTGTTGTTTCTTTATGTGAAAGGTACAAGAGATTGTTAAGGAGACTAAAAGAAAACGTCAAGAAAATCTCCAGCAACTAGTATCTTCGTGTGAAAGGGGACTTATAGAGATCAGTGATCTCTATAATATACTGGATAGCGCATCCATACAAAAAAGTTGAAGCAAATTGAAGAATTGTTATACTGGCCACTCGTACACCAACTGTCAAAATAGATATAAAAAAATATACCAAATATAACAATTTTGTATTTTCAAGATGAGATGATGTCAAGAACAAAAAATAAGTTGTTTGAGGTTATTTTTTTGTGAAACAAACAAAATTAAATAGTCAGTCAGTCAGTCTTTTCGTTTGTTTTTGTTTTTATATTTTTTTTTTTATATTTTAAACTTGTGAAAATTGGAAACGAGATCCAGGCACACCGCAAGTTCGTCTAAAAATTTGGGCCTGGTCTGGACGATTATTAACAAGTAGATTTGCAGAACATTCTGCTTATACGAAACCTTCTCAAATGAGAATAACGATCTTGTTGCAGCCATGGAACAAGACAAATTCATCATTAGAATGTCAAAGGATTCCCACTCACTGTTCAAGAGACACATCCAGGATAAGAAGCTGGAAATCCTCGCTCAGATTGTGACTAAGTATCTCCTTATTGATACTTACGAAGGAACAGCACGCAGCAAAGCGGGTGCAATAATAGGCGAGGCTCTTTGCCAGGACAATAAAGTACTAAGTTTTGTTGCTTTCTCTGTAATTCAATAATGACCTACTACAAGTGTGAGTAAATCTTAATGAAAAATGAAGAGGAAAGCAATAAGACCGAAGAGTGCAACAACAGAAATTCTCATTGGAAAAATCGGACAATATGAACATTTCACCCGATTTCTGGAAAAAACTTATGGGAAAAGTTGAACAATGTAAATCCAGACAATGTAAATGCAGACTATTTCGCTGTAAGATGTGGTCGATGTAGCTGCTGTAGTAGTGGAGAAATAGGCCCCTGGAGTTAATGTTACTGCAGCAGTAGCATCACCACTTGCTCCAGCTTCTGTGGTTGGGGATTCGGGAGTGGACGTAGAGGCAGCAGCAGCATTTTGTTCTTTTTCTGTTGATAGGTCTTTTTTTGATTTTGATTGTCAGCTGTGCTTTTTCCAGTTTGCTTCCTTCCATTCACATGTGGCTAAAATTAAGGCCGTGTGCGAATTCGTTTAAAATTTCGATTAAATTTGATCCCACATTAAATTTTGACGTTTCTGCAGTGGTGAATACAATTTCATCTTTTTGCTGTGTGAATTCAATTAAATGGGATTTTTTTAATTCTCATATTTTTCTTCCGTCCGCGAGTTTAAGTAGAACACATTTTTTGTAATAAATTTCGCGAAGCAAAAAATTAAACGCCCATTCTAATGAGTTCAAAGAGAGTGCTCTTACCCTGAGCCTGTTATAAAGAACGCTTATGGTTCGTATTCTGTTGGAAGCAGCTGCAGAACAAAAACACAAGACGCAAAAAACTCTGGCCGCTTGTGGTGGTCACATTGAGCTGGCAACTTTATTTAATTATTTAATGTTCGTTATCATTGCTACAATTAGCAAATGTTGTTCTTTAGATGAATAAAGGAGATCAATCCATTCATCTTTGAGATGTAATGACTTTTTGTATGGAAACTTTTCATTCAGAACGATGTGTTTTTCCAAGAATTTCATTTTAACCACCAGATTCGGGGTTCTATTTTGCGTCAATTTAAACTCGTAGCGCAAAATAAGTTGTAACCAAGAGAAAAAACAATGTTCTACTTCTAGCTTCTACTACTTTGCAATCAAGGATCCAAGAGTCTTCATTTTGGCTCTAGAAACAAGATTATGCAAATTGGCTTTGAATTTTTTCCTAATATTTTTAGAGTGAAATCATTTAATTATATTTTGACTTACCTATTAATGCATCTTCATTGAATATGTTCTTTCTTTGCACATGCAAACAAACAAAACCTTTCGTGGGTGCTGGTAAACGTCAAAATTTAATCTAGCAGCACAAATTTAACGTGCGCCCGGACCATGTTAAATTTTGACGTCTTATATTCACCTCAATAGTGTCAAAATTTAATTTTGGGATCAAATTTAATCCAATTCACACACGGCCTAAAATTAATTTACTACCTACTTCCATTTTTGCAAAAACAAAACTCCTCTTATCTCTTTGACTTCGGATAAAATGTCCACAGAAACACCAAACAAAAGAAAAAAAAAACAAATATAATTTGTGTAGATAAAATATTGAAGTTAGATACTTACGGTTATCAGCTGCAGATAAATTGCTTTTTTTTCTCTCCTTTTGTGCGCGTTCCGTCCTGTTTTTTTTTTTTGGAGAACTGAAATTATATAGAAAAGAATAATGTTAATAAAGCAAACTACATTAATTTTGTTTGAAAAAAACTCGATTTTTATTTATAAATTAATATTTGTTTATGAATGTATTTACACGCGTTTGTTATGACGGCCAATTTGCTATGTTGTTATCTTGTTGCGTTTTTTTGCCACCAGGTATCGCATTTTGACTTTTATAGTCGTCAATAGAGATCAGTGGCATTAGGATGTAAGCGCATGATAATTTTATATTGGCACACCATCTTTTAGAAGCTAGAGCAAACAAAAGTCAAACTTGTTAAGATGGCGGAGATGATCTTGTATGAAATGTCATTGTGGTAATTGAAGCGAAATGAAATGAGGCAAAAACTACCACATTGAAATCCCTAATAGGAAAACAAAAAGAACAGATAAGCTAGCTGGTACAATGGATCATACGATATGTTAACTGTGTGGAAGGAGAATATGTGTTTAGATAAAAAAACAACAAGGTGGCCTGTTCGATGATCGAAACCACGAAAAATGTCAAAATCATTCTCCACGAGTTTAAGCCCGGTCGACACCCGCTTTTCTTATTATTTTTCTTTTTAAATTATAAACCTTTTTTTTACCATCATAAAAAGTAAGAATTTAAAGTGAGAAAAATTAAATTATATGCGAAATCTTCTTTTTTTTTGAAAATTAAATTAATTCTAAATTTAAATTTTTTGCGGAAGATTTTTTGCGACCTTTAGTCCAATGCGTTTCGCCCAGGCACGACAGTTGGGCTCATCAGTTAGATGCTGTCGTACCTTTCTAAGACGCAATTTTTGGTCGATGACTACCGACTCTTAATAAAATCTACAGCACATACGCACTGTAAATTATATTCTTCTAGGGGAACATGGTTACATTCTTGCACCTAGAAATATATGTTGTTGTTGTAAACCCGTGGTCTGGTTAATGTACGAAGAAGAGAATTAACAAAAACAAAAGAAAATTATTTTTGTTATTGTTTTAGTGGATTGTATTGAATTAAATTCAAATGGAAGATTTTTTGCGACCTAGAAATATATGTTGTTGTTGTAAACCCGTGGTCTGGTTAATGTACGAAGAAGAGAATTAACAAAAACAAAAGAAAATTATTTTTGTTATTGTTTTAGTGGACTGTATTGAATTAAATTCAAATGGAAGATTTTTTGCGACCTTTAGTCCAATGCGTTTCGCCCAGGCACGACAATAGGGCTTTTTAACAAACAGCAATATTATCTCTGTCTCGTCCATTTTTAAATGTCAAACTAAAATTCTTGGCACAATGACATTTTAGTGGCAGCCATTTGTTGGTTTTATTTTGGAGGCAAATAAATGTTTGGAATTGTTATTTCCTTTTTTTTTAGAAAATCTAAAAGTAAAAATGTTTTTATAATTTATTTAAGATATTTTAATCTTTTTATGGCATAAAATAGCTAGATTTTTGTAATTAAAATAAGCCCGCCTTTTTTTTTCTTTCCAAATTCATCTGTCATTGTGCCAAGTTTTTGCTGTCATCTGAAACTGACAATTTGGTAGAGATCTCTATTCAATACAGTCCACTAAAACAATAACAAAAATAATTTTCTTTTGTTTTTGTTAATTCTTTTCTTCGTACATTAACCAGACCACGGGTTTACAACAACAACATATATTTCTAGATGCAAGAATGTAACCATGTTCCCCTAGAAGAATATAATTTACAGTGCGTATGTGCTGTAGATTTTATTAAGAGTCGGTAGTCATCGACCAAAAATTTCGTCATAGAAAGGTACGACAGCATCTAACTGATGAGCCCAACTGTCGTGCCTGGGCGAAACGCATTGGACTAAAGGTCGCAAAAAATCTTCCATTTGAATTTAATTCAATACAGTCCACTAAAACAATAACAAAAATAATTTTCTTTTGTTTTTGTTAATTCTCTTCTTTAAATTTTTTGTATTTAAGATACGTGTACTTGATCGAGTGTTAATAATAAGTCCTCGGGTAATAATAAGTCCGTGAATAAGCAACTCCCAGTTACCTAATGATTTCAGTATTGAATTTTCATCACATTATTCATCGATGAAAATAAGCAGATGAATCAGCATGTTACATTTATGCAGTGATTTCACTGGTTAATATTCATCATATTTTTCATCATATTCCAAGCTGGTGAAAAAGCAACTTCCAACGAACCAGTGATTTCGTTGTTGAATTTTCATCGAGAAAGTGGCATGTGCCTACCGCCAATGACATGCCCATGTTAAATTCATCAGAGAAAAGAGCACAAAAGTGGCGGGTGCAGCTTCTTTTCCTCAAGGAAGAAGCAGCTTATTCAGCACTGAATTTTTAGAAATTTCCTACTGGGCTTTTTCTTTTGTATATCGGCTTGTGTTGGTTGTTGTTCAGCAATTCGAATGGATAAAGCTGTTTTTGTTGTTCCTATCTAGACCTGTTCACATTTTGTTAGCCCATCACCCTTACATCCGATCTCATATTCGACTTTGCCAATTGGTGTTTTTGTATTTGTAAATAGTTTATGTAATGTGCAATTTTCTCTGTATGCGAACATTATATTATCTCTCTTGATCGTCTCGTGAAGTTGTTGATGATGAGTAAGCTGAAAAAGATTTTGGTGCTGCCATCTTTGTTTTCTTTTGTTGTTTTTTTATTGTTATTCCTTTGATTATGATGAAATAAGAGTCTGGCATTCACAACCAAAGGATCTGTAAGCCCAAATATTAAAATAATAAAAACTAAAAAAAAAAAAACAAAAAGGAGATACTTTCGGGGTCGAATCGTATAAGGTGACTTGTAACTGTCATATTTGTGAGTATTAAATGTGATTTTATAAAATTTTCTGTCTGTGTAAGGTGATCCTTCTGCGATTACAAATTTTTTTCCTTGTCTGGTATCTATTACAACTGTCAAACACCTAATTACTTCAATCTTTGCCGGAAAATTGTTTAATAACAAAAATGTAAGTATTTATTTATTCAAATTTTAAGATTTGATTTTAGTACAGTAACTATAATTAATTAATAGGGCACACGCAAATAAAACTCAAATAGAAAAAATGACGAACTTTATGGAAAAAAAATCCCGATGTCGCCAAATCCTTTTCTGCTAGTGGAATTAATTGCAAGCAATCGCATAAGATTCTCTCTGAGAAAATTAAACATAAATGGACCACCGACTAAAACTACGCGCGAGTGGAAAAGGGTAAGAAAGCGATGAAATAATTTGCATTTAATTTTTGTTTTAATTTATAATATCGCAAATACAATGTAAAGAAGAAGCTCATCGCGAACAAAAAATCTATTGCTAAAAAATTTCCAAGTAGCAATACCTGTACTTTTACTTGTAATTATAATTCCACAAAAGAATTAAAAATTTTGTACTCATTACTTTAGTACTTAAAATTGTTGTACTTAAGTACTCTTTACAGACCTGATTTTAACAACGTAGTAGGTTTAGAGACAGAAAAACATTATAATAAAAGAATGATAATAGAAATGCTACGTATTTTAATTACTGAATATACAGTTATTAGATGTTCGGACTGTGAAGGACTTAGCAATATGTATGGTCAATTTATTAATAAAAATAAATTTGATGCCACAAACAGCTCATGAAAAACTAGGGCCCAGTAACTTAGAACTCTCAGCCATTCATGTATACAGGAATGGAGGGGACTTACAGTTTATTGCCGAATCCGAACGGCTAATTTGAGCGGCACTTTTGTAAGACACGAGATACTCTTTGAGGTTTTGTCAATTCCTCTCAAGAGGTAGTAGCCGTTTTATTTTTTAAAACTTATTAGGTGGCGAGGCTGGGGCTCGAACGTAGACCTCCGGCATGACAGTCCATCGCACTAACCATCATGCCAAGGCTACTACACAATTTATTAATAGATAATAAAATAATATTGTAACGTTTTACCAGGGTTTTCTATAATAAAACTTATTTATTTTAATTATCAACCGTCAGTTATTTTCTTTACAAATTAAACACGATTTACTTCACTTTAAATTGTTTTATTAGTCATCAAAGTCAATAGTATGCAACTTAAATTCACTTCCGGATACTTTTAACTTCGAACCTTACACTTCCACTTTCAAAAATAAACTGTGTCCAATTCAATTCAATTCAATTTCAATTTTGTTTTATTGAACATAATATATACAATGTGACTTATAACTAATATGATACTATGATAAATTTAAATTTGTTGGCACATAAGGGGCCTAACGTTATACAATGTCTTAAGTTTAACAAATTATAGATATATAAATTACGTGTCAAAAAAAAAAATTTTTAATTAAAAGTCGGCTGACTTAATCGTCCTCAGGGTGTTCATTCCCGGTTGTCAATGGTGTTTTTGGTGTAGGTTGGGGGAAAGTGGGGTTTAGCCGCGGTAGAAGGCTGACCCAATGTCAGCGTAGAACGAGACTGCTTCCTCGTTGTCCATGATTATGTTGTCATCAAGAGTTTCCATCACACTGAGGTACCTTGGCTCTGGATGTCGTTGTTCAGTGGTCATCCTTCTCATTAGCTGATTCGGGTGGTCGATGATGTTCCGTACTAGTCTCTTCGCTGAAAGGACTAGGTATTTGTCCAGCGGGATTATGTTGGCTTCAGAGTAGAGGTGTTCGTTCCTGTAGTGTTTCCGTCGCTGCCGGTCGAAGTACAGGCCGGTGCAAATTCTGAGAATCTTCCTTTCGAATACTTGAAGCTCCTTCATGGATGTCTTCGAGATTGAAAACCAGACTGGGAAGGAGTAACTTATGACTGGTCGTAAGAGCTGCTTGTAGATCAGTAACTTCGTTGGTTGACTTAGTCCTGTTCTTTTCTTCATCAATGGGTGTAGGCGGTGAAAGGCCCAGCTGGCTTTTCTGAGTACATTTCTTGAGTGTGGGTTGAACCTCAGCAACTCATTGAAGTGGACTCCCAGGTACCTCACATTCTGTTTGGCAGCTATGGTGGATCCATCAGGGAGTCTCAAGACCAGGTTTCTGCAATTGGCTGCGGTGCGGCTACCTCTACCAGTTGAAGGACTCCTGAAGCAGACAACTTCGGATTTGGAAGTGTTGATCCGGATGCCCCATTTCTTGTAGAAATTGAAGAGTCTGCTGATGTGGGCCTCTACTTTTCGGACAGCGATAAGTGGTGACATTGATGATGCTAACCTATGCATCATCAGCATATAGCATATAGCAGGTTCTCGCATCCAATTGGGACAGGTTGGTCGGATGTCATCAGGCTGTAGAGGAAAGGGCCAAGTTTTGAGCCTTGGGCGACTCCGGCTCTGATGTTCTTCATGTTTGATTTACAGTTGTCCAGTTGTACGAAAAATTTCCTGAAAGAAAGAATTTTTATTAGTGGCGGAGGTACCTGTAATAGATGAAGTTTATGAGTTAGGGCTTCTATCCAAACGCTATCAAATGCTTTTTCGACATCCAGAAAGCATCCGACGGTGACTGTTAAGGGAGGTGGTGATGTCGTGTTGAAACTTCAGCAGCGGATGCAGCGTTGAGTGCTTTTCTCGAAAGCCGAACTGCATGTCAGGGATGATGGAGTTTTCACTGCAGAATTTCTTCAGTCTCCGGAGGATTACTTCTTCCAGTAATTTGCTGATATTGTTGAGAAGTGATATTGGCCTGTAGTTGGATACTAGGTTGGAAGCACCTTTCTTCGGGATTGCCACAATCTTCGCTATTTTCCACGTCCGGGGGAAGTAACAGTTGTTGATGCAGTTGTTGAGGATGATTTTGAGGAAAATCATTACTGCTTGAGGAAACCTTTTCAGGATGTAATTGGAGACACCATATGGTCCAGCCGTTTTTTTTTGCTTTAAATTGCCGATGATCTCTGCTACCTCCTCTAGATTGCATAGATATGGACTATCGGTGGGATCACTTGCTGGATTGGTGTCGTCGAAACTGATTATATCCGGATTTGGCTGTAGGGTCAGCTGAATTGATGCCTCAACTTCTTGTAGGAACGTTGGATCAGTAGGTGGGTTCGGCTTGAAGTTTCCTTCGAAGTAGTTGGCGAACGCTTCCACCTTGTCCTGGGCTGAGGTTGCTTCAATGTTGTTGCTGATGATGGATTCTGGCATCTGTGGCTGTTTCCCGATGATCCTATTGATGTTTTTGAAGGCATCAGGTCCTGGCTTAATTGCTTGCAATCTTCTCTGGTACTGGATATTGTTGTGGTGTTGAATGGAGTTCCGGTACATGATGTTAACTTGCTGTAGCTCATTCCAAACTGTCTGGTAGTTGATGTTTCTTGTATTTAGCTCGCTTTGATGGATCCGCTGGAGTCGTTTTCCTAGCCGCTGTCTGTGAGCATACAAATTCTGGACGTACTCAGGAAGATGGTGGTATCTATCTTTTGGCGTCCTAGGCCGCTTTTGCTTCTCCAGGGCTTCAGATACGGCATGTTGGAGGTTGTCAATAGCTGCATCGATTTCGGTATCCAGCAGATTCCTGTTTGAAGGTGGAAGAGTTATGCTGTCTTCGATGTCCCTGTGAAGTTTTTCGATATCTAGCCGTCTGAAGTTGATGAAGTTCACAGGAGCTTCTGTCGTAAGGAGTATGGGTTGCTCGAGGTTGATGGCAAGTTGAACAGCTTCATGGTCCGAGTCGCTTTGCACTATTGTGCAGATATAATTCCGGATTTCCGAAAGAATATGCACTAGGTTGGAGGAAGCAAGGAAGAAGTCCAGCGTCGATGGTGTTCTAGGGAAGGTGGGTTTCGGCTGGGATATAACCACCAGATAATGTTCATTGCTGTTCAATTCTATCCAGTCTACGATTGCTTTGCCTTCGCTGCTGATTTTGGAGTCGAGCCATAGGTGATGTCTCGCATTGAAATCACCTCCAATGATGCCATAGGTACTTTGCTTCAGGAAGTTGTTGAGGATGAGCAGGTCACAGTGTATGTTCCTAGCAGAGGATGCGCATTTGAAGTATGTACTGACGACTGTAAGGGTCTCACCTCTTTCCAGGGTCATCATGATGGCAGTGGCTTCGCTAGTCTGTAGTCCGGGGATGGTGACTTCTGTTGTATTGGGGGAGAATTGGTCTTTTATGAAAACTGCTGTTCCAACGCGGTCCTCGTTTTTGTCTTGCCGGTACGTTTTGAATCCTTTGATGTTGATGTTGTTGCGCCTGGTGACGTTGGTCTCACTGATGAGAGCGATGTCCGGGCTGTTCTTCTTCATCCACAAGTTAAATGTCGTCCTCTTCTCTAGGCTGTACAATGAATTGACATTGACAGGATGCGGAGCTTCTTTAATTGCATATTTCGAAGAGGAAGGTGGCCAACGCCACGGACTTCTCACCATCGTTAAGTTCGGCGTAGTTCGGTGGAACAGCACTCCTAGCTTTACCCATGATTGTCAGCAAGTTCGAGCCAAAGATCCTCTGGACTTCACTGTTTAAGTTTACTGGAGCTGCAGTTTTGGCTGGTGCGGTTTTTGCTGGGATTATCCTTGGTACTGGTCGAGGTGCGGTCATCTTGGCTGGAGTTTTTGAGATGGGTTGTGTCTTTGAGGGAGCTGGTTTTGGTGCCGGGGTTCCTTTTGCCATTGCTGCATAGCTCACTGCCGGTCGAGTGATCAAGCAAGCTGACTTAGAAGCAAACTCTTGGTGAGCCCGCTTCTCCGCCATCAGCCTGTTCCTCTCCGTCACACGAGCCTTTAGAGTTGGGCATCCCTTAAAACTGGCCGGGTGTCCAGTTTTTTGGCAGTTGGCGCACCATACATCCAATCCAGTGTTTTCTTTTCTTTGGCACTGTCCAGGTTCGTGGGACTCCTTGCACTTCACGCACACGTATTGCCGTCCACAGTTGGTGGCTACATGACCAAATCGTTGACAGTTCCGGCACTGCACGATATCGTTGGATTTAAGCTTTTCCCAGTGGACTCGCTGATTCATAATCAATGTCTTCGTGTAGACATCCTTGATGTCGCAGGTTTTTGTCAGCTCCACGACGAAGTTATTATAGGTTTTACCCTGAGCTTTCGTGGTCTTGAAAGGTGATACCTTAATGACTGGGAGTCCTTCGATCCGTAGTTCATCTTCTACTTCAATGGCGGCGTAGGTGTGGTGGATTCCCTTCAGTAGCAGCAAGTTTTTCCTGTCCTCCTTTGGTGTAAAGGAGTTATATTGGATTTTGCTGGTTTTAAGGAACTTCTTGACGGCGTCGAAGGATTCCCTGTTTCCAGCGTTGATGACAGTAGTTTTGGTGTTGCGGTTCTTAAAGGTGATGTTCAGGTTCTTGCCTTTGCAGTGGCGGCTAATTTCTGCTATATTTCCTGAGAACACGAAGATTGGTGGCATACCAGAGGCCTTGGCTGGTATCACTGACGTAGTATTCTTGGTGGCTGTTTTCGGTGGCTGGGCAGGAGTAGGCATGACGGCTGTTGTCGTTGTGGCTGGGTTGTCGGTGACGATGATGTGGTTTTTATAGTCGAGACTGGCAGGGGCGCCTTAGGTCGATTCGTGGCAGAATCTTCGTCAAGTTGGGGGCGCTTCGTGCCGCTGTCCTTCTTATTGTCTGTTTTGCGGGGTCTTTTTTGTCCGGTAATGGTGAGGCATTGGCTTCTTCTTCAGAGCTGGTGGTATCACTGGGCTCTTCTTCAGTGGAAGATTCTTCCTCGCTGCTGGCGGATGATGACTCAATATCATTGTCAATGTCCTCGGTGTCCATGTTGGTTTCTTCAACTACTTCTTCGGTGATTATTGCAAAGGGCTGCACGATGGTGTTAAAAAGCATCGCTAATCTCGGGCCATATTCAGGTCCGAGATTGTTGACTATTTTTTTCAGAAATGCTTCCAGTGAAGCAAATACTGACTCTGGGTTAATTGGTTCCATTGCTGGATTAACCTTTTTCACTTTAACTGATTTATTTTTTATTACACGGATTAGTACACAAACACTATTTTGAGAAAAAATTTTGTTCCGCGCACTTAATCCACATATATTACTTTGTTGGGATAATCCCTTTTCTTGCTGTTGGGCAGTAAAGCCAGGTAGCCCGCAGGTATACCTGAGTTTAATCCTTTTTATTTAGGGGTAGATTTTTGTTTAAATAAATTTCTTCCGCTATCCGTGTGTACGTTGTCACTGCACTGACTGACAATGAGAACTGTCTTCCGACTGTGTCCAATTCGTTCGAACTTTCCCCTTTTATACTAATTCGAATGGTTCAAGGCTTCCCTTGAATAATCTCATAGACGGTGTTCACATTGGACTTACTCCTTGGATTTTTTTTGACGTCTATATACTTTTTCTCATTCCCACTCTGTGGTGAGAAAGAGACAGGCAAGTGAGGCAGGATTTTTTAAATTTTTTAAAAATTTGTGGATTTTTTTTGACGTTTCCTTTTGTGACATGTGTTTTGTTAGTATTTAGTTTTTGTTTGGCACTTAAATACTACAGAATCGAAGTTGTTTCAATTGGAAAAATATTTATTTAGTGAAATATTAATTTTGTGATTGAAAAATTTCTAGTTAAATTCTCCGGCGAATAAAAATTTGTGTTTTATTTTTACAACTACTGAACGTCAGAGTGAATCGGTTGTGTGCGTCTGAACACGAGCTGACTGACTTATGCCAAAAAAAATCGTAAATCTGAGTCCAATGTGAACACCGTCATATGAAAGATGTCTAGAAGCTTCCTTTCGAGTTGTCATTTCCCCACTTTCTCAAAAGCTCTGCAAAATTACACAAGATGACGCTGTTGTCACATGAGAGAATATTAGGCGGTGATTAGACATAGCAGTTGTAAAGCAGTGATTACACCGCTGCAGCTGTCAAGTAGTGGTTACATCGTTACATTGCCCCCCTCAAGATTGATCGTCCCGAACAATTCCGTCACTTCTTCCACAACTGCAACGATGTAAATGGTCACAATGAACTACTTTTAGTTTGGCTCTTGCCCCTCTCTGTATACCATTGACCTATTATATATGGACTGCCAGGAGCCAACTTCACGACGGTACCACTTAAAACTAAACGCCACCTGCGCCCCGTGGAGCAAAGCGGAAAATTAGGTGTAACTTTTGACAATTGAGTGTGTCCTTCATTTCTTGTTTGTTTATTTAAATTTTTACAAACATTTCCTGAAAATGGTAAAACATGTTGAAAAAGTATTGAAACAAATTAAAAAATACTAGAAAACCATAAATTTAACATATTTACATATTTTTTTTTTCAGATGGTGAAAATGAGGATGTATCTTCACACTCTACAGAGAAAAATAAGCCTTCCAGAACTTCGAATGTGGTTTTCTCTGAATGCGAATCTACAAAAGCCAGAATTGACAATAAGTAAGACTCAAGAAACCTACTCTTCAGAGACCCAGAAACGACAAAAGCATCAGCCAATAAATCCATGAATCAATTGCAGGTATTTTTTCACAGACATCAAAGAAGCATTTCAAAGATGTCTGAAATGAAATTCTTTGTCTTTTAAAGTGATTTAAATTTCTCCCCGTCAAATAATTGTAAGCACAAGTTTTTCAGGAACGATTGTATTGGTAAAGTGTTCAAAATATTTCACAAAGAACGCGGTCCTTTGACCCTTATTCGTGTGTTACGTCGTTCAATGAAAAAAGGAATGCGTCTTATTAGAATCTATGAGCCGAGAATATCGAGAAATTAATGAAGTTGCCAGTGGAGATGTATGTAGGTGTTTGTATTGGACTCAAAGTGATAATTATTACATTTCTCAAGAAAATACAATTTATTTGTAATACAAATATTTCATTAGAATAAAGTTACTGGAGTACTTACATCGAGTGCTTCCTCAATTAAACAAGCCCAAAAGAAGAAGGTTTTTGAAAATAAGTAAAAAAAAAAGCAAGTTATATAATGGAATTCATTTTATTCAGATCAAATCGATATTTTTTCAGGAACAAAAATAGTAGTCCTTAAAGCCTAGTTTATAGATTGCAGCGAAGTAAATTTTCATACAAAAAAATTGCTTTCTTCCCAGGCGTGAAAAATGCAATAAAATTAAATACAATTATTTAAGCGACAAGGAGAAAAAAATTTGTTTCGAAGTAAATATGTATAATTCAACGGACTTATCTAAACCAAATATAAAACAGAATTTATTTTATTTGTAAACCTTTCGACGCGAGATTTATTGATGTTTCATTTCGATTTGAATTTCACTTCGCTTTATTGTATAAACTAAGCTTAAAGCCTAGTTACTTCGAAACAAATTTCTTCCTCCTTGTCGCTTTAATAATTGCATTTAATTCTATTGTATTTTTCACGCCTTGGAAAAAAGATGTTTTTTTGTATGAAAATTTCACTTCGCTTCGATCTATAAACTAGGCTTAAGAAATAAAAAATTAATTTTAACGCAAAACAAATCGAACTACTCAGTTGCTTTTGTTATTGTTTTGCAAATAAAATGAGAAAATGAGTAGTTACTGAGTAATAAAAGAAAAACTCGGCTATAGTTATTTTATTAATAACATATTTTCAAATAAAAATATTAGATTCCTATATTTATTTTACAAAAATATCCAATTCCAAATCAATGAAGTTTTCAAAAAAAAAACTAATATTTTTCATATTAAAAAAAATAATTCATAAGAAATGTTAAAAACAAACAAAAAAGAAATATCAAATTAGTAATATAGAAAAATAAAAGAATTCCAAATGAAATGTATTGTATATTTATTATTCAGTTCCAATAAGTGTAGCAGCAGAAAATGCAAGTTCCGTCCCAATGCTTGTTGGAAGAATGGACATCAAATATTCATAGGCCTCGGATGGTCGGATTCGAATCCCATCATCCTCAAAAATAACACCTGTCTTTTAAAAGCTTTAATCAATGTATAGCCCTATTCTGCTAAACATTCGCGTGCAAGTTTGTATTCTGCTATCCGTCGGAGGGAAATGATTGCCCCAAATTTTGTATAAATTTCGATAAAAACAGGATTTAAACAATTAGATTCTTTTAAGAATTTCAAAACTAAATACCGTGCAGCTTCATCGTCACTTGTTTTATTATCTTCTTCCTAAATATTAATATTTGTTAGTTTCTTTTACTTTATTATTATATATTCAATTTCACCTTTTCGACATCTTTTTTTTTTGTCTCCACTCTTATCATGAGTACTCTTTTCCCTGATGCGGTAACTCGTTCGGTCACGGTCTTTCTTGTCGGATTTTGTCTCCGTGCTGTCACGTACACGTTCCCTCTCACGATCCTTCTCCTTGCGTTTCTTCCCTGCGTATGTAATCCAGAAAGTAGTCGTCTCGCAGCATTGAACTCTCCATTGCACTGTATCGAGATTCTGTTTCCAGCTTCTTCTTATCATCCTGCCAACTTGAATGACGATCTACATCCGAGCGATAGTTCGTTTGGAAAAAAAGAAAAATCTTTTATTAGCAGATTTAAGGGTTTTCATTTAATTCTTAAAACAATTGAAAATAAGCTTTAATTTTAAGAACATACAATTTTTGAACAAGGTAAATCCGCTCATTTAAAGATGGACACACATAAGCTTAAATAGATTTTTTCTTAAATTATACCGATAACAGGAAAAGAATATGATAACAATTATTTCATTGAAGGCCAACGATAGATTCTTAAAAATTATAATAGTAAGTAATCCAGCGTATAATGCTAAAGAGAATTAAGAGCCGTAAGAATAAATTCTTTGGAAAATAAATTAAATCACTTCACCAGTAGATCATCTTCTTCCTGTTGGTCTTGGGTATTTACTTAAACAATTCAATTAACAACTGGTTGTAACTTTTTTTTTATAGCAATTTCCCGGTCTAGTTCATCTACTTTCTTCGGCTTTATTATTTCTATTTCCTCCTGAGACTTGGCTCGATCCATTTGGGTATTTTTTGAAAGAAAATCATTACCGGCGATACCAAAATTGAATTAACTTTTCCTTGTGATGTTTTGTTTCTATGAGAACCGTGTCAGCAGGGTCCATTACAATTACAAACCTATGTATGTCCGAGACGATCGATCCTTTCCTCTCTGGAATTTCAGCGCTAGGTCATCATTTCTCGAATAAACATTGGTTGGTATATAATTTCTAAGGAAAAATTTAGTTGATTTAAATGTTACCTAAAAATATTTTTGTATTACCTGATGCACAGAACTCTTGGGTTGCTAAAATTTTCTTTCGTTCATGCGCTAAAAAGCTGTTGTTTAATAATGCTTAAAAATAAAAAACAAAAGACATGTAAATATTTTTTTGGAACCCAACAATTGAAAATTAAATAAGCGAACAAAATGTCAGACGTCAAATTATAACTATCAGCTGTCACTGTTTTTTATGCATTAGTAACAGATGTCCTTAGTTTCTATGACAAAAATAGCTTGTTGAAACCAAGTGACAATAGATGGCCTTCAACATTATTATTATTTTTTTCCACTTTGCTCCAAGAGGCCAAGTGTCGCTAAAAAGAAGTGGGACCATTTTTTTGGAGCTTTTGTATGAAAATAAAGCCCGACTAGCAGTCCATATATAATAGGTCAATGCTGTATACGGTAGACCACATCGTTAATTCTCTTCACCACAGTATAAGGCCCTTCCCAGTTTTGCTGAAGTTTAAGTGACAGTCCCTTTTGTTGATAGGGATCATAAAACCACACGAGGTCTCTTGTAATCCTGTTGTTGTTGCTCGGTCGTCATACTGTGTTTTTATCCAATCACTCGATGTTTTTATGAAATCCCTGGCTCGTTGATGAATTTCAATGACCCTTTCTTTAAGATTATATACATATTCTTCTGTTCTTTGTGGCTCAATTGTCCGGCATCAATTTTTCGCTTCACAAGGCAGTCGTATTGACGTTCCAAAGTCCCCTTTCACACGAAGATACTAGTTGCTGGTACGTTTTCTTTAAATCTCCTTAGCAATCTCTTGTACCTTTCACACGAAGATACAAAGTCGGAGGAGACTTGCTGTATTTTTCCTTTTAAACTACCTTGGTTTTGAACGCACACAAACGTAATGTGAAGAGAGACGTCAAAAAAGTCTCCTGAATTTGTTGACCGGGGGGATTTCGTTACCCCTCTTTCTTCCTGCCCTTCTCTCCTATGAACTGATTGTTGCCGGCAACTCAGTTGCCTTGTGTGAAAGGGGACAAACAAGATTTCCGATGGTGTATGTCCTGTCGAGCTATGTACCGCACTTCGATATGCCATCAAAAATAATGGAATATGTCTATTCCGGTCTCGTTGGTAGTTGCCGACAACCTTAAGCTTAGATGCTCAATATTATTGTGTACAATATTATTGGCTAGGCGCCCTAGACGGTTCAATATTATATCCAATAATTTAGTTGACAGCTGATCCTAAAATATCCTCTTTTGTATTTGACATTTTCACTTATTAAAATCACTCGCGGAGGTGTTTACTCTTCACATTTGAAAATTAAATAAACAAATATTGACGATCAATATTTTTATATTGTGCAATAAATATCAAAAGGGTTTTGATTTTCTTCAATATATTGCACAACCTTCCAATATTATCCATATACGGAAAATAATATTGTGCAATACCAAATATTGCACAATAATATTGAGCGTCTAGGGACCGCTTTAGACAGATGTTCTTTTAGCGTCCTGTTGAATCGTTCAACCATGCCATCAGATTGTAGATGCAGCGGTGTTGTCCTCGTCTTTTTAATGCCTCTTTTTAAGTAGCGAACAAACCTCTTGAAAGATAATGGACTCGAAATTCCTTCCTTGGTCAGAATGAAGTTCCATAGGTACGCCGAACCTGCTCACCCAATTGAAGACAATCTGATCCACAACTGTTTTGGTTTCTTGGTTTCGGATGGGAAACGCCTCAAGCTACTTGCTAAAGTATTCCATGACAACAAGGATGTACCGGTTCCCGCTGCTAATCTCAGGAAAAGATCCGGCAACGTCTACTGCAATGTTTTCGAAAAGTGTATCCACATTGTACTGTTGCGTTTTACTTTGCAGCTTTCTACCTTGGCCCTTGCTAGCGGTACAGGTATCACACTTTTCGACATCATCTCTGGCATGTAACCAATAGAACCATTGTCGTATCTTTTCTAGCATCTTATTGACTCCCAAATGACCTCCAGAAGCTTCGTCATGTATCTCTCGAAGAACATCATTAACCTTGGACCGAGGTACGACCAGCTGCATCACAAAGGACTTACCGTCTGCGAATTCCCACTTACGCCTTAGGACACCTTCTTCCACATGAAGCGAGTCCCATTGTGCCCACTACGATTTCAGGGCCGGACTTCTGTCAGAAATGTCACACCATTCTGGTTTCTCTTTATGTTCTTTCCACGCAAGAATGGGCTCTATATCCGAGTCTTCTTGTTGGGCAGTCCTTAGTTCTTCGTCACTCCAATCGTAAATAGGATCAGCTCTCATTCGTTGGACGGCGACTATCTCCCATTCTTCTTAACAGGTGCAATGTTTGCTGTCCTGTTTGCAAGGTCTTCGAGACAATACGTCTGCGTTTGAATGCATCTTTCCTCTCCGATGTTGAATTTAGTAGTTCAAAACCAATTGAATGCGCCATTGTCCGTCCGGAGAAGGAACTTCTGTCCATAGATGTACTTATGGAAGTGCTTTGTTGCCACACCATAATTTCGTTCGAGAGTACCTTGCTGTAGTAGGCGACAACTTTTTCTTCTCCGTCGTGGACTTGTGACAAAACTGCTCCAATTCCAACATTACTTGCATCCGCGTCAATAATGAAAGGTTTTCCTGGGTAGGTCAGCACAGGAGCATTACAATCACGCAGCTTTAGCTCCTGAAAGCTTTGCTCAAACTCACCTGACCATTTGAACGGCTTTTCCTTTTCCGTAAGCTGATGCAAGCTTTTGGCGATTCCAGCTAAATACTTCACAAAACGCCGGTAATACGTGGCTAGGCCAAGGAAGCTTCGGAGTTGATGTTTGTCCTGTGGTGTTGGCCAATTCTTTACAGTGCCAAATTTTTTAGGAACAGTCTTTACTGCTTGTCCCAAATATTTAACTTCGGTCTTGAAAAGCGCACATTTATCTGGATTAAGCTTTAGGTGTGCTTCTCGAAGCCTCTGAAATATAGCTTTTAGGTTATCACAATGCTCGTCAAATGTTTTTCCATACACGATGACATCGTGACATTAGCCCGTGGCGTAATGTTTAGTGCAATGAACAGTCATGCCAGAGGTTTGGTTCAATACCAGCCGCTACATTGTCCAAATGGCATCACTTTAAATTGCCATAGACCACTCCCTGTGGAGAAAGCCGTCTTTTGCCGATCTTCTGGGTGGATTTCTACCTGCCACTCATTAGGTCTAGTGCGAACAACCAACCAACTTCCATTGAATCCAAAGTATCGCAGATGCTGTCACATCGTTCAGCCTTCAGTCTACACAAAATCGAGTGCTTCCATCCTTCTTTTTGACAAAGACTACCGGTGATACCCAAGGGCTTTTTTAGAATTTTCGATCAGCCCATCTTTCTTCATGGTCGATATCATTTCTTCAACTTCGGCTTGTTTGGCCAAAGGGAGACGTCTTGCTGGTTGACGAATCGGTCTGGGGTCTCCTGTGTCGATCCGATCCGGCATCGATTTTTCGCTTCACAAGGCAGTCGTATTGACGTTCCAAAGTCCCCTTTCACACGAAGATACTAGTTGCTGGTACGTTTTCCTTAAATCTCCTTAGCAATCTCTTGTACCTTTCACACGAAGATACAAAGTCGGAGGAGACTTGCTGTATTTTTCCTTTTAAACTACCTTGGTTTTGAACGCACACAAACGTAATGTGAAGAGAGACGTCAAAAAAGTCTCCTGAATTTGTTGACCGGGGGGATTTCGTTACCCCTCTTTCTTCCTGCCCTTCTCTCCTATGAACTGATTGTTGCCGGCAACTCAGTTGCCTTGTGTGAAAGGGGACAAACAAGATTTCCGATGGTGTATGTCCTGTCGAGCTATGTACCGCACTTCGATATGCCATCAAAAATAATGAAATATGTCTATTCCGGTCTCGTTGGTAGTTGCCGACAACCTTAAGCTTAGATGCTCAATATTATTGTGTACAATATTATTGGCTAGGCGCCCTAGACGGTTCAATATTATATCCAATAATTTAGTTGACAGCTGATCCTAAAATATCCTCTTTTGTATTTGACATTTTCACTTATTAAAATCACTCGCGGAGGTGTTTACTCTTCACATTTGAAAATTAAATAAACAAATATTGACGATCAATATTTTTATATTGTGCAATAAATATCAAAAGGGTTTTGATTTTCTTCAATATATTGCACAACCTTCCAATATTATCCATATACGGAAAATAATATTGTGCAATACCAAATATTGCACAATAATATTGAGCGTCTAGGGACCGCTTTAGACAGATGTTCTTTTAGCGTCCTGTTGAATCGTTCAACCATGCCATCAGATTGTAGATGCAGCAGTGTTGTCCTCGTCTTTTTAATGCCTCTTTTTAAGTAGCGAACAAACCTCTTGAAAGATAATGGACTCGAAATTCCTTCCTTGGTCAGAATGAAGTTCCATAGGTACGCCGAACCTGCTCACCCAATTGAAGACAATCTGATCCACAACTGTTTTGGTTTCTTGGTTTCGGATGGGAAACGCCTCAAGCTACTTGCTAAAGTATTCCATGACAACAAGGATGTACCGGTTCCCGCTGCTAATCTCAGGAAAAGATCCGGCAACGTCTACTGCAATGTTTTCGAAAAGTGTATCCACATTGTACTGTTGCGTTTTACTTTGCAGCTTTCTACCTTGGCCCTTGCTAGCGGTACAGGTATCACACTTTTCGACATCATCTCTGGCATGTAACCAATAGAACCATTGTCGTATCTTTTCTAGCATCTTATTGACTCCCAAATGACCTCCAGAAGCTTCGTCATGTATCTCTCGAAGAACATCATTAACCTTGGACCGAGGTACGACCAGCTGCATCACAAAGGACTTACCGTCTGCGAATTCCCACTTACGCCTTAGGACACCTTCTTCCACATGAAGCGAGTCCCATTGTGCCCACTACGATTTCAGGGCCGGACTTCTGTCAGAAATGTCACACCATTCTGGTTTCTCTTTATGTTCTTTCCACGCAAGAATGGGCTCTATATCCGAGTCTTCTTGTTGGGCAGTCCTTAGTTCTTCGTCACTCCAATCGTAAATAGGATCAGCTCTCATTCGTTGGACGGCGACTATCTCCCATTCTTCTTAACAGGTGCAATGTTTGCTGTCCTGTTTGCAAGGTCTTCGAGACAATACGTCTGCGTTTGAATGCATCTTTCCTCTCAGATGTTGAATTTAGTAGTTCAAAACCAATTGAATGCGCCATTGTCCGTCCGGAGAAGGAACTTCTGTCCATAGATGTACTTATGGAAGTGCTTTGTTGCCACACCATAATTTCGTTCGAGAGTACCTTGCTGTAGTAGGCGACAACTTTTTCTTCTCCGTCGTGGACTTGTGACAAAACTGCTCCAATTCCAACATTACTTGCATCCGCGTCAATAATGAAAGGTTTTCCTGGGTAGGTCAGCACAGGAGCATTACAATCACGCAGCTTTAGCTCCTGAAAGCTTTGCTCAAACTCACCTGACCATTTGAACGGCTTTTCCTTTTCCGTAAGCTGATGCAAGCTTTTGGCGATTCCAGCTAAATACTTCACAAAACGCCGGTAATACGTGGCTAGGCCAAGGAAGCTTCGGAGTTGATGTTTGTCCTGTGGTGTTGGCCAATTCTTTACAGTGCCAAATTTTTTAGGAACAGTCTTTACTGCTTGGGATGAGATGATGTGTCCCAAATATTTAACTTCGGTCTTGAAAAGCGCACATTTATCTGGATTAAGCTTTAGGTGTGCTTCTCGAAGCCTCTGAAATATAGCTTTTAGGTTATCACAATGCTCGTCAAATGTTTTTCCATACACGATGACATCGTGACATTAGCCCGTGGCGTAATGTTTAGTGCAATGAACAGTCATGCCAGAGGTCTTGGTTCAATACCAGCCGCTACATTGTCCAAATGGCATCACTTTAAATTGCCATAGACCACTCCCTGTGGAGAAAGCCGTCTTTTGCCGATCTTCTGGGTGGATTTCTACCTGCCACTCATTAGGTCTAGTGCGAACAACCAACCAACTTCCATTGAATCCAAAGTATCGCAGATGCTGTCACATCGTTCAGCCTTCAGTCTACACAAAATCGAGTGCTTCCATCCTTCTTTTTGACAAAGACTACCGGTGATACCCAAGGGCTTTTTTAGAATTTTCGATCAGCCCATCTTTCTTCATGGTCGATATCATTTCTTCAACTTCGGCTTGTTTGGCCAAAGGGAGACGTCTTGCTGGTTGACGAATCGGTCTGGGGTCTCCTGTGTCGATCCGATGCTGCAAAAGTTCTCTTCGACCATACTACCCACTTGGTGAAGAAAATATGTCAGCATACTCATGAAGAAGGCTATACCAGCAATACTTAATTGATGTTGACTTAGATTAGTTGAGTCAAGGATTTTTGCCTTGATTTCTCAAGGGATTTGCATATTGTGCTGGTTGATTTTGAAAAGGCATTCGATAGACAACCACGAGATCTGATATGGGTGTCCCTGAGACAGCGAGGGTGTGACGTCACCGATCTTTCATAGGTAGAAAAAAAAAAAAAACAAAAAAAAAGAAGAAACAAACCCCAAACTATTCCGATCCAAATATCTTCAGTTAAATCATAGGTGCAAACTATCCAAAAAAGAAACCGTCACCTGAAAAGAAAAAAAAAATGATTAAAAATTGATTTTTGGGCGGGATATTGTCACCAGAGTCTGTTCTAAAAGCTGACTTCAAAGAAGTAGTTTCGGATGACCAAAAAGCTCTTATCTTGTAAGAAGTCTACGCCATAGAGGTTGGTATCCTAGAGGGAGTATCCGATAGGGCAATCCTGAAAAAAAAAAGAAAACAAATAAAGATAAGAGATAAAATAAGGATTTTCAATCCAACATAAATATGTTGACATATTACTTACCGGGTAGTTAATTTCCTGACTGCCTAGAATTAACGAACTCTTTTATATCCCTTGAAATGATTTATTTAGCTGATGAAGCACGATCAGCCAAATATTCTTAAAAAATTATTAGATACGTATGTTTCCTTTTTTTAGAGTTATTAATAAAAAACTTCGAAATAATACACTTTTATCACTGAACTTCCACGAGAAATGAAACTTGTGTCAAAAATTTGACAGTTTGCAGACAAATAAGAAAGTTAAGAAAGAGAAAGGAAAGAAAGAGAAAAGATAAAAATTATTAAATTATTTTTATTTTTATGTCAAATAAGTGCAGTATAGGATTAAGTAGGAATTATTAATTAAGTTTAAAGTTGCTGTGGTATTATTTATTAAGAATAAGTTAGATTTAAGGAATGAGCTTTAAGTGTTTCTGCAACATTAGGAGTAGTCTTAGATTCCACACCCACACATACTGGAGAGAGAAAGACTGACGTAGGAACCAGACGAAAGAAAATGTCATATTTGTATATGTGCGTTCTCAAAACTTCCAGTCTGCACACTGCAACGAATAAAGTAAAGAAACTAGAAGATAGGGCAATGAACTGTAAACTTTTAAAGGAATTTAAAAAAAATGGAATGACGATTGCAGACAAGAAAGAAAAGAGATACTCATAAGCGGGCTATAGATTGTAACAGTCGTCTAAAAAAATAATTTCTCCGCGAAATTAAGATTTTTATCAAGTCTGAAAAATAAAAGTCCAGATTTACCAATCTTGTGAATCCTCCTGAAAAAAACCTAAAACATTTAAATAAAAATAAAAAGATTAATAATAAAGACATTATTACTATATTAGATTCAGTGAATCAATCCTCTGAAGATTTATATCTATATACTAGGGTTCCCAACTTTCTTCGAAACTAAAGGAGGACACAATTTTTCTAAATATTAACATAAAAATAAAATACGGTAGGCACCTACTTATTTTTTTAATTCAAAAGCTCATTATAAATAACATCCTTGCCGCCTGGAAAATCAATTTAGTTTTCCTCAAAGGCGCCAGCAAAGCAGGTACTTTCAAAGTCAACCAGGCCCTCGCCATTTATTTAATATTCCACCTCCTAAAAATGGGTTTAATTTAGATTCGGTACTAGAAATTTCGGCTTACTAGTCTAATACGCTAACCACTGCACTGGCTGCTTTGAAATGCAGACGTACATTGATAAAAATAAATATCTATAAACTTAAAAGGGATATATTATTTCCTATTTTCGTGACTTTTATTTTGAAATTAATTAATACCTTTTGTATCAATTAACTTAAAAGGGATATTTCTGATGGAATAGCAAAACCTGCCTTACAATTTTTTAAGCAAAGGTGTAACGAGTATTTACTTTTTTCTTCTACACAATTTTCCCCAATTAAAATTTTCATGGCGTTCGGTCAAAAATTACCATTTCTCCAAGCGGGTTTTTGGCATTAATTATTAAAAAAAATAATAAAATAATAAGGGAATATAAATAAAAATTTTATCATGTTATTCCTTATATTAATAAAAAAATTATCAATAAAATCAATAAAAAATGGCATTTTGTTGCCATAATAAAAAAAAAAACTTAAACTCAAAAAATTCAAAAGCTTATTAGAAAAGTTACAAGTATTTTGGTTGAACTCTTCTTATTCATCACAATAAAGATTGCATTTCAAAACTACATTTTCTCAAGAGTGTGCATTCCTTCCAATGAATATTGCAAAGTAGTGGTAGTACATCAGGACTACATTGAGTGAAAGTAATTATAGTAAAACCCAGATAAGTGCCTCACCATAAATGCCTCGTTTTGTACTTATGCGGGTTGTGCAGTTATAAAAAAAATCCCTTAAGTGCGCATAAGCACTTATTCCTATATTTACAAAACTAAAAAAAAAATGACAAAAACGTTTAATGTTATTTAAAAAATAAGAAACAACATTACATCAACTGACCAGTATTTTTAAAAAGGAAGCGCTGATTTCAATTGTGAACTTACTTCAGGCAAATTTCAATAAAAGTATACAAAATAAAAGACAGTTAAGCGGGGAAGGCAGTTAGGCGAAAGGCACTTATTAGATAAGTTTTATACGAAAAATTCCTCAAAACTTTGGTACTAAAAAATAAAAGGTACTTAAACGGGTTAGGCACTTATGCTATAGGCACTTATCCGGGTTTCACTGTACTTACGTCTCATTTTCATGAGTGACAAAATGTCATTTGGTAGTTTGACATTAAGCAGGATTATGACAAACATTTTATTAAAATGCCAGAAATAATGACATTATGACGCGTAACAACAAAAACACATACTAACAAAATGAATTATTAAATTATATCCTTCAGATTTTTTGAAAAGGAGGATATTTCAAAGTGAAGAAGGACGGGAGGACAAATATTTGAAAAGGAGGACTGTCCTCCCAAATGGAGGACAGTTGGGAACCCTACTATATACAGAGGTTATAAGACTGAAATCACATATATATATAGACAGTGATTAGTGTAGTAGGTATAATAACTAAGGAAGTTACTATCATACCGAACACAAAAAACAAAAACAAAACCTTAAACAAACTAAAAATAAGAAAAAAACTCCAAGTCAAAAAAAAAAAAATCCTGAAGGAATCGACAATCGACAGCAGTGCAAGAGGAGGAAAAATCCTCGAGTCCCACAGAGGTCATCAGAAGGGCAAGATATACGTTGGCTGGGTGTTTCACAGTTCACCATACAGTGCCTTTGTCCTCACGTAGAGTGGAGTTCAACTTCAAAGTCAAAATATCAGAAGCAGCTCTTTTTATTTTTTTTTATATAATTTTCTTTTATATTTGTGGATTTTTCTTGAATAATTTGTAATTTATAATTGAATGTATAAAAGTGGTGAAAGATCATTAAATCGCCGCGTTTATCTAATTTGTACCCTTTATTTTAACCTCACCCATCTATACTATTATATAAAAGAGTAACTTTTTTTGTTTGTCAGTTTGGCTGTATGTGAGGGACATATTAAATAACCATATCAATTGCCATTTTTTATTGTCTTTGGTTGAGATTTATGCTCCTTCGAGGTGTCTGCGATCCAGGTGTCTATTCCTTGAACCTTTTCATAGATCGAATTATGGCCTTAATGAGCCTTTAACAAGATGTTTAAGAGAAGCTAACGCTATTTGTAATAATGTTGATTTTTTCAACTCTATTAATAGAGATATGTTTAAGCAGCAGTTATTATTTATTATAGGTGCCCTTAATGGTCCTTAAAATGTATCTAGTAATCTTAAGGAAATATATTAATTATGTATTCTCTGTTCGATGAAATAAACTAAACTAAACAAATTTCACTTATCTGGTATGCTATAGGATACAGCAGAAAAGAAAATTTTTGTTAAATACAGAATAATAAACAAATTAAAAACTTACCACAAAAAAAATCGTATGAAAATTTTCTAAAACCAAGCATGTAGGTATTTTCCTTGCAAAAATCTGTTTTATAAATTTTCAACTCACATTTACTTTAAGCTCAATTATTTATAAGGAGGAGTTGTTTTGCCATGGAAAATTGCCTTTTGTGGCATGTGGGGTGGGAAATCGGGGATTTGACCGGTTCCGGTGTAATCCGGTTCGTCAAAGTCAAATCAAATTTTTGGTGGGCTGATTTCTGGAATCGGCTCAAAAAAAAAGTTGTTTTAGGTAGGGTAATATTTTTGTTTTTTTTTTTTATGAGCAGAATAATGTGCCTTGGTAGGTGGGAGCGAGATAGTGAGTAGAGTTGTTTTCACCGGCAACGAATCGTGTTGATATTTTTGTTTAATAGGAAAAGTTCAAATAAAAAAAAAACATCAACGGTAGGGATTAACTATAGTAAGAAATGAGTGGAGTAGTAGGGTATATATATGTATATGAGTAAGGTAGGTATAATATTTGCAGCAGAAATAAATGTTTGCTACTGAAATTGTTTGGTTTGGTGGTGGGTGTTTGCTGGATATGGTAAATGGAAACGAACTTATAGGCAAGGGGCGTGCACAAGGAGGGGTAATGGGCATTTAATGCACCCCTTATAAAAATTATTTTTAATTTTTTTTTCTGAGTAAATTAAACAATCAAGGGCGCACGTAAATAGGATGGGGGGTGCTTATAAATCGGCTTAGTTAATTCACAAACTTGAGTTCTAATTGTTGGATTTTAAGGTAAGACTGAAATTGGTTGGTTTGGCGGTGGGTGGTTGGTTTTTTAATACTTTATTTAGGTTAGGTACAAATTTTTTCATGAGGATAAGTGATGGTGGGGTGGTAAAAATATGTATGCAGGTTTTTTGGCAACGAATTATTCTTCATCGTCAAAAAATAAAAAAAAAAACAATTCAAACCATGTGCACTGTGCCTTGGTAGATGGGATCGAGATAGTGAGTAGAGTTGACTGTTTTCGCGTTTCGCCGTCGACGAATCGTGGTGATATTTTTGTGTATAGGAAGGTATGGTAAAACAAAACAAAACAAAACATAAACAGTCGGTAGGTATAGGTATGAGTAGGTAGGTATAATAGGTATTTGCAGCAGAAAAAAAATGTTTGTAGGTATCTAATCTACTAAAATTGGTTGGTTTAGCGGTGGGTGGTTGGTGATGGTGAATGGAATCGAACTTATTTAGAGGCAAAGGCGTGCACAAGGAGGGGTAAGGGGGCATTTGCGCCCCTTATACAAATTATTTTAAATTTTTTTTCAGAGTAATTACACAATCAAGGGCGCACGTAAATAGGATAGGGGGATGCTTATTACATGAAAATCGACTAAATTTACAACGTGAGTTCTAATTGTTGGATTTTAATGTAAGACTGAAATTGGTTGGTTTGGAGGTTGGTGGTTGGTGACGGTGAATGGAAACGAACTTATTTAGTGGCAAGAGCGTGCACAATAAGGGGTAAGGGGGCACTTGAATCACTAATATATTTGTTTTTCTAATTCTTTTTGTTGAGTAACTACATAGTCAAGGGCGTAGGTAAGCAAAGGTGATGTGGGGGTGCTTATTACGTTCAAATCACCAAAATTTACACCTTGAGTTCTAATGATCGGATTTTCAAGGTTCGAGATTTTAAATGAAGATTAAATGTAATGTGGGAACACAAGAAGACAAGAACGTGCGCAAGGAGGGATCTGGTTTCCAGAATCGGCTCAAATTTTTTTTTTTTAGGTAATACCTACCTACATATGTATTTTTATTTTAATAGGTAGGTACCTACTTTATTTAGGTAGTACAAGTGGTAAAATTTTTTTGATGTTGATAAGTGATGGGTGGGGTGGTAAAAAATGTATTCCGGTTTTTTGGCACGGAATTATTCTTCATAGACGGCAATAACCCTTGCTGGGAAAAAATGCTTCGTTTTAAGAATATGGTAGGTATATGGTAGAGAAGAAGAAAAAATTTAACATTCCATTGATAAATTATTAATTTCTTTGTCAAGTGGTTACTAACACAATTCACGGTCGTTCGTTCCTTAGGGGGTAATGGGAGGTAGGTATAACATAACATACAAATAGTCTGATTTTCAAAGTTGTCTTAAAATTACACTATAGGCAGGCAGGTAGGTACATAATTAGGTGCATTACATTTTTATTCAAAAGCAAGCCCACACAACCCACACACATAATTTTAGGAAACAATTGTCAATGTTAATTGATACGTGTGGAGGCTTATTTTCAATGTTACCTGACAAAAAAAACGTCAATGTTACCTGACAAGTAACATGGATGGTGTGTAGCGCTCTTTAAGCTGAACATTTTTCGAGTGCTGATTTTAAATCATCTTTTTCGTCGATATTTGGTTGTCATAAGGTTTTACTAAAGAAGACCCGGGCAACGCTGGATTTTATCGGCTAGTATTATATAAGTATGCATATACATATGCATATACATATAGTCTTTTAACAAATACCTAAATAAAATACGCAACAGTGGAATCCTACAAAGCTTGCCGGCAGGACTGCGAGGGATGAAGCCAAGTAAGTGTTCCTCTTATTATTATATGAACTAAGGCTTAAAAGTAAAAGAAAATCTTAACCTTTTTCTCCAATTGTATATTTATATATATATTTATATAATAGGGAAATCAAAGTAGAAGGTTATACTAAGCAAAACATGCACTCCGGGCAATAAAATTAAAAATAAAATTAAAGCCATACATTTTTATTTCTTTTGAATATAATACTTATAAAATTGAATTGTACATTATTTTTTTTTTATTTAATTTTTCTTTTAAATTTTTAATTTACATTTTTATTTTCATCTTCATATTTTCATTTTTTTATTTTAATTTTTTTTAATTTTCATTTTCTTTTATTTCATTTTTAATTTGAATTGTAGTTTTTTTTTTTATTTTCCAATTTCATAATTTTTTTATTTAATTTCATTTAATTCATCCACAATTTTTTTTTTTTGGAATACTGTATTAATTATTTAAATTCAATAGGAATAAAGAAAAGATTGTAATATAAATGAGCTCATTAGTTGTTGTTAATGTTTCTTGTGAATAGGAATTCTCTAAGTAAGATGCATTGCTGAGTCCTCATTTACAGGTGTGTGGAGGCTCGGCTGAGCCGGCGGCGGTAAGGGGTATTTCACTCACTGGGCTGTAGTTAGACAGGATCACCGACACTAGCGTACTGACAAAACGAACTTTACACAACTGCAGATTTATGTAAAGACGGATATATTGACCTGGATATACATTCACCGAATCAACAAAACATGACTTATATAAATTACGACTATAGACAACTACCTAACATAACTAAATATACTACTTACCTTACTAAAATACCTCACATACTCATACTTACCCACTACTCTCGACGAAACTGACTTTAAGCTAAAATAACAAAAACTGACTAATGACACATTCCACCTAATACAGACACTCACTAACTTACGATCCACCCACTAGCTAACATGACAGATATACGGACTACACTTACACATACGTATTGACAACACTAGAAAAGTAACGAAAGAGCGACTGGAAGCGATCTTTTGGGGGTATCTTCACTAGAAATCTGGCCAAGAAGATACCGATGGTTGTATCTTAACGATACAAGGGTGGGTAGGCCAAACTTGCCGATATCATCTGGCAAGGCCTTTGTGGATTCGGCGACCCACTGTGCTGATGCAATGGTGAATTCGACTACAATCTTCGACTGGAATTGGAATAAAGTTTTACACGTTAGATTTAGCTTAGAATAGTTTTTGTTTTGTATCATTCATTTGAGATAATGATTTTTAGTATAGATTAGCATAGTTTAGGATTAGTTGCAAACTTATTCCAATTTCCATCTAGATTAATAGTGGAGATTCTCCCTTTCATCAATGCAGTGGTACAGGTAACTAGATTTGTGCGATTTCCTTCATTGTCCTTTCCCTATTCCGATTGCGATCCCGGTAATTCCCTTTCCTTGTCTCATCCTTACTCCCAGGCACGAGATTTTTTTGATTGCTGTGTAGGAGTGGTGTTGGAGAAGGGCAAGAACCACCCCAATCCTTCGAGCTGAACCGAGCGAGAGCAAGCGTGCCGCAGCGCTTTTCCAACACCCGAAGTTGCCCCTTTGGCCTAATCCTGATACGCAACAAGGGGTACCGGAAATCTATACGTGCGGATGATCATGGACATGTACGAGGAAGTAAAAACGAAGGTAAAATGCCCCGGAGGAGTCACCGAATAGTTCCCAATCAAAGTCGGTGTGCACCAGGGAAGCGTCCTGAGTCCTTTGCTCTTTATCACAGTCCTTGACTTTCTGCTTGAACGAAAAGTGACGGATCCGAAAGTGAATCAGTTATTCTTTGCTGATGATGGAGCCATCGTAAGTGGAAATCCAACATCCTTACAACGAGCACTCAATGTATGGGTGGATGTTCTGGAGGGAAGTGGATACCGCATTAGCGCGAAAAAGACAGAATATCTGTGCTGTCCATTTTCTGACCCAGACGGCCCTATCCCGGACATCTACCTGAATAGAACAATTCTTCCCAAGTGTGAAAAGTTCAAATATCTTGGATCTATTATCAACAACAAGACATCTTGTGATGACGACATCAACCATCGCATAAGTGTAGGGTGGATGAAGTGGCGAGTAAACTCTGCCATCTTTTGTGATAAAAAATGCCCTCTTAACTGAAAGGAAAGCTCTATACTGCAGTTGTTCACCCAGCACTTACATACGGTTCACAATTTTGGACAATGTACAAAACGTATGAGAGTAAATTGACAGCAGCTGAGATAAAGATGCTTCGCATGACAGCAGGAGTAACAAAGCTTGAACGAATCAAAAGCAAGAAAATCCGAGGAAGCATTCACGTCAAAAATACCGTCTTGGATAAAATACAGCATGATAGCTAAATCACAATCACGCGTTCGGTCGTGCCGACTTTGACATATTGAATAGAAACAATGGATTCTTATGAGGCAATCTGAAATGTTACCTCAAGCTTTGTGCTCGCTTTAGATCGTAAATATCGTAAGCTCGAGCTCAACGCTCGAATAGATCTATTTTCTATTTTGTCGCGCTTTGACAGCTCACAGTAGGTAATTCCCATTTCGTTTGTTTTCCCTTTTCTTTCGGATGGGAAAGTTTTTGTGGATCTAGAATTTTTAATTAAAAAGAAAACATTTAGTTTACAAAAACATAAGAAAATTCGTTTGAGTGATAATTATTTATTAATTCTAATTAAGTGTGAACCATTTTTGTTTGATAAAAGTTATTATAATAAGTGCTTATGTACATTTGGTTTGTGTGTTGTGATTCAACTTGCAAATAAAATTGGAAATTAATTTGGATGTTTTTATAATTCCATGATTATTTTTATGCTTTCATCAATTTTATAGAATAAAATGAAATGGTTTTCTGTGAAATGTATTTTGTGTTTTATTTATTTCATTTGAAAATACCTAAATACAATTATTTTGATGTTCTCTTTTGGAAGTATCTTTCTATCCTTTTTTAGATGTGTTCGATTTAGGCAATTTTTGTTTGGTTCCGGAGAGTGTATTTACTCCGGTGTGTATACTTCTTCTAGGTCGAATTTACACTTTGTCTTCTGTTTTTTTGTTGATGAATGATGTTTCTTGTGGCGCTATCACTTAGTCCCCTTTCACACAAGGCAACTGAGTTTCCGGCAACAATTAGTTCATAGGCGAGAAGGGCAGGAAGAAAGAGGGGTTAACGAAATCTCCCCGGTCAACAAATTCAGGAGACTTTTTTGACGTTTCTCTTCACACTACGTTTGTGTGCGATCAACCAAGGTAGTTTAAAAGGAAAATACAGCAAGTCTCCTCCAACTTTGTATCTTCGTGTGAAAGGTACAAGAGATTGTTAAGGAGATTTAAAGAAAACGTCAAAAAAAATCACCAGCAACTAGTATCTTCGTGTGAAAGGGGACTTACACTTTTTTCTTTTTAGTTTGTATTTTATTTTTTATGAGTATTTTTGTTGGAAAATCAATGTTCACAAACATAGATTACAAATAAATTAAAATCCCGACACAAGAAATCTGTGTCTTACAACTTTTTGTAATATTAATTACGATTTGTCTCGTGTGTTTTTTGTGGAATTGTGTTGGAATCCAACCTGTTAATGCGGTAGGTATGCATAAGACCATAGGTATACCACGTTCTGTCGAAGAGTGAATACATTTTTTTCTGTATGTGGGAAAGAGAAAATATCGCTCATATAAGGAGAATAGTTGAATAGGGAAAACAAAAATGACGTTTTGCAACACATAAAAGTTGTAAGGAGTAAGTACGTACTAAGATCGCCACATTTAAATGTGCAAATCTTTTTGCTAGCCTTATTTTGCAGTAAAACTATTCACCCAGCTTAAGATTGTTTTGTCCGACGGGTGTTTTTTTTGCGTAAATGCCTGTTTACATGGGTTTTTACTAATTGGCGCATGCAAAGAGACGGGTAGATTTTATGTGCGTAAAAAAGAGAAGGGTAGGTTTAACTCAAACTAGTTTCAATAAATTAATATTCTCGGGTTCAGCATGAGAGACTGCTTTAAAGAGTGAGTGAGAAATAGATGGATTTAAAGGGTGTGAGATAGGGAAGGGTATATTGAAGTGAAAGGGGTTTTCTTTATAATGTAAGCACGGAGATCGTCGCTATGAATGAAAAAATGCTTCAGTAAAATGATCATGTGAATTTTAGGCAGCGAGTTGCAAAAAAGAAGTGTGTAGGTATAGGGAATCGACAGAATGCAATACTAAATCTGTTATATTTTTTTCTTGATCATAATAGGTAATAATAATAATAATTAATCCTCATAATTCTGGGTGAACTGATTTTAAGATCTATGGAACAATCGTTGACTTTTTTTTCTTTTTATTTGTCCTTGCTGACATTTTTAACTCCTTTTGCGAAGTCTTCCATTTGCTGGTCTCTTAGAAGTAGCTACATTGTACATTCTTATTTCTTCCCATTAGATACTTGTCAAAGTTATAAATGCTTGAGGAAATGTTTTTTTTTTTAAAATCGCTTTCTTTCGAATTCCATTACAATAAAAAAGGGAAAAGTGATGAAAAACTACCTTAGCGCATATACCTAATGTATACTTTCATTACCAAAGCTATTTATTTGCATTGGTTAGAGATCCTAAATGAAAACATAAAATACAGAGACATTTTTGATTCTCTATTATCTGCGAAGAATTTCAGAAATGCAATTTTAATGAAACAGAACTTTTATTTGTCATTGCTCAACGCCCGAGGTTTGAAGCCACATTTCGTTTTGCAATTTTAAAGGTCGCGCTTAATGACACATGTTATCGTAAAGTCGATGAAAAGCCCATCAAAGCCCGACCGACCGAACGCGTGATTGTGATTTGGCCATGACGGTTTAAGCTGGTACTGTCATGTACAAAGAAGAAACCCTGAGAACCCAGTTCAAAAGGCGATCGTATACGACTTTCCAACGCAATCGCGAAGAAGAGGCAGGCCTAAGAACTCATGGAGAAGACAAATGCAACGACAACTGCATTCAGTTGGCCTTAGACATGGAACCATTCAAAACAGGGAGGCCTGCCGACGTTTCCTGAGGTCAACCCGGTGAACCCCACATGTGGAGCCGTAGTGTGAAGCAGTAAAGTGGGAGAGCTGTGATCCAATTCGAGATCATGACTGTCGTCGAAAATGGAGAAGAAGAAGAAGAAGAAGAAGGATTTTTGCCTTTAACTTTGCGGAGTTCGCAAGACAAGAGTTTTCCCAGAGATGATGTTTTGGGAGCATTGATCAGTATCTGGTTAAACCATGAGGTATCGATGACTACCCAAATCGCCTTTCATTTTAGTCCAAACGAACACTTCAGAAGAAGTTGAGTTGTTGATTTTTCGTCACCATAAACCATAGGAATCTTTACGTTTTTGTTATTATACCTTATCCAACTAAAAAAGGCAGTGTAGGCCAGATAGGACGTTTGCCTCTCATTCTGGGTACAGTACTGTCGTTTATTAAAGCTCTCACAGTGTTGTCGTATTGTTTATTTTGAATGGACCCAAATACGAAAGAATGGTATGCAGGGTAACCGCCTTTTTTTTAGATAGAAATTTTCATTTAATTGTTTTATTGATAAAAATTAAAACACGTTTATCTCTTTTCACACCACAATGAGGTAAGATAATACACGACTTAAAAATACAAATTGCACAGAACTCTCAAAAAAACACACCTCTTCAAAAATACAGGAGTAAAAATAAAAATTGCACAAGTTAAAGGACGATGAAGAAAAGAAGGCTGGTACTGACGAAGGCCCAGAAGAAACAGTCGACAGTTGAAATATTCTTAAATTTATTTTTAATATACACTTTGGTTAAATTTAATTCTTTTTTTTTTACATTTGTAAATATTCCTGGAATTAGAATTTATTGCACACACATTTTCAAAAAACTTTACAAACGATTCTTAAAAAACTAACCGTCTTAGAAACATAAATTGCACAAAAAATACACCTTTTAAAAAAACAAATTACAATACTTTGCTTCGACCGCACGCTATGAAAATCTACGCAAATAATATTCTTCAAAGGAAACAGCTTAAAATTTTGTAACTGCATTTTAACGTATTTTCCACACATTAAACAAAATGCAAAAGAAAACACTCCGATAACCCTCATCATTAAAAACTTTTTTTAAAGCTCTAAAATCAAAAGCACCTCAACAGAAACTCAAGGAAAAAAATCTGAACGAGTTGCCAAATTGACATGGGTAGCCCTGAATGCACATCAATATTTAATGGGGGTTGAAGTTGAATAGCAGCAGCAGCCATAGGCCACAGCAATTTAGTGCGCACTCAGATGTGCGCTCGATAGAGTGTTGGGTCTGCGTCAGATGCCATCAGAAATTTACGGGCGGGCAAACACTTTTTATGAAGGAGTTCTTTCAATTTAGTATGGTGCGCTACTGATTTTGAAAAAGATCTCCCATTAGACGTGTACTGCCTTTTTATGTTGGATAGACTTTAAGAACTTGCTTAACGATATCTAGAATTACTCTAAGTTCTTTCATGAAATCGATTCCAATGATGCATTCATCAAAAATATCTGCTACCAGAAACAGATGTGAGAACTCTAATTCTGCCAAACAGATCGGAAGACGAACTTCTCCGTAAACTTTTGCTGCCTCTCCTGTAGCAGTTTTCAGACGATTGTTAGGGGTGTTATGCAGCCATGTCATCTTGATCAAGTCCATTCTTATATGGGAGGCAGTGGCACCTGCGTCGATTGTAGCCACGTGTTGCTTGCCTTTTAATGTTGCCTCCACAGTCAGGCTTTCGATGTTTCGTTTAGTATGCGAGACCTGGATAGTGGTTCTGGGGCCATCGATACCAGAAACCAGCTTATGCCCCACGAAGTTGGTTCTTACTCGTTTCCCGGCTAGGAAAAAAATTAAGCAGGAATTTTGGTGTTGTTGTGTCCCTGCTCTCGAGTATTATTTCTACATCCACAATGCTGACATGCAGCTCTTCTTGGTGGCAATCTGCACCGATGCTGGAGATGTTATAGTTCCAGCATCGAGCAGGTCCGTCTCCCAGCCTGCTCTGGAATGCGATTCTCTGACAAGAGCATTCTTCAACTTCTATTTCTCTTACCCGATGGACTTCTTGTAAAGCCTGCTCTGTTGCTCCCATAATAACAGCGAATGCTAATGCTTCAGGAAGCGTGCGTTTTCTGGCAGTTGGAATCGCTCGCTGATGGTTGATGTCGGATATAGAGCGGACAAATTCTTCCGTTGCGCACTGGTTTACTATTTTCTCTCCCGCAGTTGGATATGCCAGGTGAGCCAGTCGTTCGATTTTAGCTTGAAGTTGTTGTAAACTTTCTCCTCTTTTCTGGACTCTGGTATTGAGTTGGACGCGGAATACTTCTTGCATATGGTCATCTCCAAAATGTTTGTCAATGGCCTAAACAAGAGCTGCGAGGTTGCCGTTCTTGTCTGCTGGTATGGTTTGCAGTAATTCAGCAGCAGGTCCTCTAAGGGCAAGCGTCAGGGCTATGAACTTGTCTTTGTCATCCCATCTATTTGTTGCTGCGGCTGCCTCAAACTGCTTCTTGTAGATTGACCAAGAAGTTTGTCCATCAAGGGTTGGTGGATGCATTTCCATTCGCTTTGGAAATTCACCAGAACTTTCTCGAATGTTTATTTTTCGAACTTTATCTAATTCGTTAGTAATGCTTCAAATTTTGTCTTCCACTTTTTCGAATTTTTCATGAACGTTCTCCAGCTTTGTGTCTACATTTGGAAATTTTTTTTCGACTCCATCAATACGTCCATCGAGAGTAACGAACTTGTTCTCAAATGCATCAAGCTTACCTTCGATGAGGTTTTTCTGTTCTTCCAATCGTTTTTGAAGATTCTTCTGTTCATGCGTTTGTTATCTTCTTTGCTCTTCGAGAAGATTATTTTGCTCATTGCGTTGATCTTCAAATCGTTCGAGAATATTCTTTTGCTCGTTGCGTTGATCTTCAAATCGTTCGAGAAAATGTTTTTGCTATTTTCTTTTTTCTTCGAGAAGGTTCTTTTGTTCTTTTCTTTGATCTTCGAACTGGGTGAGCAGCCGAGCCAACATATTGGTCATATCTGAACTAGTACTTACTTGCTCTTCCTCCATTTCAATATTGAAAATAAACGCGTCTGGGTTTTCACCGTGTTCAAAATTTTACCCATTGTCTTTTTATTTGTTTAAAACACACGCGCACTTTTTATTTTTAGGTAATTTATTTTATTGCACAGATAAAATAAGTTTTATCCCTTATTCTGACACCAATGCAACGTTTTACCAGGGTTCGATATAAAACTTATTTCTTTTTAATTATCAACCGTCAATTATTTCCTTTACAAATTAAACACACTTTACTTCACTTCAAATATATTAATTACCAATCTCAATAATATGCAACTTAAATTAGCTTCCGGATACTTTTAACTTCGAACTTTATACTTCCGCTTTCAAAAATAAACTGTGTCCCATTCGATTCAGATTCAGATTTATTTTATTGAACAGTTAAATATTTACAATTTGCTTAAAGCTAGATATCTTAAAAATAATACAATGGTAGTTACTTAGGCCCATTTGCTGAAACGAAACTTAAGAATTTAAGTTCAACATAAGAGCTTACGTGACAGTTTACGCTAAGGAAAAAGTAGAACATAAGCGTTTAAGTTGAACATAAATATTTAAGTTTCGTTTCAGCAAATGGCCCTTAATGATACGTTGGCACAAAAGGGGCCTAGCTTTTTTTACATTGATTTTGTTTTTACATCATTAATAATTTTGTGATTGTTGTTTACTTCTAAATCTATTGGCGGCTTCTCTTCTTGGAATGTTTAGGTCCGGTTGTCATTCTGTTGGTTGGGTGAGTGGGGTGGGGATGGGGCTTTTAGCCACGGTAGTAAGCAGACCCTGGGTCAGCGTAGAAGGAGATGTTCTCTTCGTCGTTGATTGTAATCAGGTTCTCATCCAGAAGTTCCGTTGTTGCAAGGTACCGCTGGTCAGGGTGTCTGGGTTCGTAAAATATTCCTCTTATCATAGGGTTCGGGTGGTTGGCCATATTCTGCAAGCTTCTTCTGCTAGATTCAATGAGGTATCTGTCGATTGGTATTATCTTGGCTTCTTCATACAACCTCTTGTTGCTGATGTACTTCCTTCGTATCCTGTCAAAACCTAGGCCTGTACAGAAACTCAGGATCTTCCTCTCAAAAACTACTAGTTTGTTGATGTGGGATTTTGTTGCCGTGTACCAGATGGGGAAGTAGTACGTGATGATCGGTCTTATGAGCTGTTTGTAGAGAAGTAGCTTTGTCTTCTGGCTTAGTCCGTTCTGCTTTCTCATTAGCGGATTAATGTGGCTGAAGGCGAAGTTGGCTTTTCGTAGTACAGCTGCTACGTGGGGGTTGAATTGGAGTAGCTCGTTGAAATGTACGCCTAGGTATTTTACGTTATTTCTGGCTGATAACTGTGTACCATCGGGTAGGTTGATCTTAGTCTTTCTGCAGTTGTTGGCTGAGCGATCCCTTGCGTTCGAGGAGCCAGTTCGTCGTCTGAAACATACCAGTTCAGATTTGGTGGCGTTGATTTTGAAGCCCCAGTGCTGGTAGTACTCATAGAGTCGACTAATGTGAGCTTCGACTCGTCTTGCGGCAAATATTGGTGACATCGACTTGGCGTACGTGAGGGAATCATCGGCAAACAGGAGAGTCTGAGAATTTTCCGGTTGTGGCTGGTCTGATGTGAAGATGTTGAAGAGGAATGGTCCCAGTTTGGATCCTTGAGCAACTCCGGCTCCTTGTTGTCGATTGGCAGCTTCCTATTTGCACGTAAAAAGACCTGGAATTAAGAAAATTATATATTATTTTTATAAGTTTATCTGGAAAATGTAGAATATAAAGTTTATGAATAAGCCCTTGAATCCAAACAGTGTCGAATGCCTTTTAGATATCGAGAAAGCATCCAACAGTGACTTAGTGAGAGTTTAGGGAAAAGGCAACGTCATGCTGGAGTTTCAAAAGGGGATGGAGAGTGGAGTGCTTTTCCCGGAACCCGAACTGCATATCGGAAACTATGCCGTGACTGCTGGAGAAGGATTTGAGTCGTCCGAGAATAAGCTCTTCCAGTATCTTGCTCAAGTTGCAGAGAAAGGAGATTGGCCTATATCGAGAGACGTCGTTGTTGTTGCACTTCTTCGGAATAGCGAAAATTTTCGCTAGTTTCTACTTGCTGGGGAAATAGCAGTTGTTGACGCAGTTGTTTAGGAGGATCGCCAGAAGAATCATTACCGACTTTTTAGGATAAAATTGGAGATGTTATCCGGACCTGATGACTTCTTTTGGTGACTCCTGTGAATTATGTCGCTGATTTCCTCTGGGGTGGTGAACTCTGTGTTTTCAGCAGGATCACTAGCAGGATTGTTGTCACTAAAACGTACCAGTCTCTTGCGGCAACTGTGCTCATTGGATGGATGAGTTGACTTCTTCTAGGAACCCTGAATCCATGGGTGGATTTGGCTTGAAATGTTCTTCGAAGTAGTCCGCAAAAGCCTTGGCCTTATCCTCGTTTGTTGTAACCTCAATGTTAGCGGTGGTCATGGTTGCAGGCATTGGAGGCTTCTTTCCGATGACACTGTTGAGTTTCTTGAATGCCAACTTTGGTAACGTTATAAGCCACTATGCGCAGTTTGTTGATACGAATTACCAGCTGCGTAGTTCGAATATAAAAGTGGCCAAGGCCACGGACTTCTGCTCTTCACTCAGCTCGGAGTGATTTGATGGAACGGCTTTACGGGCTTTCAACATTACTGTAGGGAGATCTGCCCCGAATAGTCGTTCGACTTCATTTCTTAGGTTTGGGTTGGAGCTCTTGTTTCCATGTGATGATGATTGAGTTGGGGTGTTCACAGTTGGCTGGATTTTTTGGGATGCTTGCTTAGGAGCTGGTTTTGCTGTTGGTTGGGTGATGCTGTTCCTTTTTGCCATAGCCGCAAAGCTTAAGGTTGGCTTTGTGTAGGTGCACATTGATTTGGCGATTAGCTCTTGTTGGACTTTCTTTTGAGTGAGAGCTTGGTTTTTCTCGGCTTGTTTCTTTTTGAGTGTTGGGAATCCTCTTTAGCTGGCTGGGTAACCCTTAGTCTTGCATTTGGCGCACCAGACATCACGGCTAGAGCTGTCCTTGCATTCCCCTGGTAAGTGGTTATCCTGGCACTTAACACAAATGTAATTCATCCCGCAGTTTATTGACACATGTCCGAAGCGCTGGCAATTCCTACATTGGACGATGTCGTTGGCCTTAAGTCGCTCCCAGTGAACTTTTTGGTTCATGATAAGAGTCTTAGTGTAGACTTCAGCGATGTCGCATGCTTTGCTCAGTTCCACCACGAAGTAGTTGAATTCCTTGTTGGATGTCTTCCTTGACCTGAAAAGAGAAACTTTTATTACTGGCAGTCCTTCGATTCTAAGTTCTTCTTCAACTTCAATGGCACTGTAGGTGTAGTGAACACCTTTCAGCATCATAAGAGTCTTTCTGTATTCCTTCGGGGTGAATGATAAGTTTGGATCTTCTTCATCTTTAAGTATTCCCTGATTTCTTCGTGATCCTTTTTTGTTGTTGTGCTGATAATCGTCTTCTTCGTGTTGAGGTTCTTTAAAGTAAACACAAGCTGTTTTCCCTTGGCAAACCTGCGTATTTCAGCAATGTTTCCCGAGAAAACTATGATGGGTGGCATGGCGCTCTTCTTCCTGGCTTCTTCGTTTGGAATCGCTGGCGTCTTCGGTGCAATAGTTGCACTTGGAAGATCTGCTTTGGTTGGGATGTTTGAACCCGCTGCTACTGGAGTTTTCGACTCCCCGTTGACTCCAGATGTTTCGGCTGGTGTTTCGCTCTTCTTCTTCTTCTTTGGGTCCTTCTTTTCCGTCTCATCCATTTCATCTCCTCTTAGACAGATCATTAATCCATCACCTTTTGCTTCTTCGAAGTCCTTTTCGATGGCTCCATTGGTGTTGGGGGTGTTTCTACGGCCGTATGCTTGTAATGCAACTCCTTCATGAATTGATTGATCTGAGTATTGCAACCAGGACCCAGGTCAGCAATAAATCGCTTGAGAAGCGCCTCCAGAGCGGTGTATGCCGATTCAATGGTGAATTTCTCCGTCATTGTTGATAATCCGCTTGTTGCCCACACAATATTTTGAAAAAAACTTTTGTACAGGCAGGTGGATTAGGGCCGTTTGGGATAATCCTTTTTACTACCACGGAAACTAAAATTAGTCGTCCTTTGCAGGTAACAACCCTTCGCTGTGTTGATGGTGGTTTTTCCTGGAATTTAGGTAGGCTTAGCTTTGTTTTTATTTTCAGAGATTTATCCGCTTGCGTTCGCTCACGACTAGTGACTGAATAATGAATGTGTCAATCCGACTGGTGACGAACTCTGTGTCCCATTCATTCGAACTTCCCCCTTTTATACTTATCCCAATGGTTCGAGACTTCCCTTGAATAATCTCGTATGACAGATTTCTAGAAACTGCCTTTCCAGTTGTCATTTATCCCTCTTTCTCAAAGGCTCCACAAAATTACACAAGATTGCGCTGTTGTCACATGAGAGAATATTAGGCGGCGGTTGTAAGGCAGTGATTACACCGCTGCAGCTGTCAAGTAGTGGGTACATCGTTACAGTATTATATAATATATATTATGTTAAACTTGTTTTAGATGAAAATATTTTCTAAAATATATTTTGTTTTGAATTTATTTTCAAATAAAATATTTGAGAAATTTTGTATTATTGTATAAATTTTGATAATTTGAAATGTCTTGTTCAAGACTTCAAATAATAAATAAACAATAATAATAATAATAAGCCATTAAAAACTATAAAAACACCATTAGTAAATACCAATTTTAGTTTTTAAAATTTAATAGTCCGATTAAAGTGTAAGTAGTGTTATATTATCAATAAAAATAAATATTAATTAAAATTTCTTTAGAGACCTGAAGAAGTACGTACCTACGTATGAAACGTCGTCTATTTTACAAGAAATATTTTCAAAAAAAGACCTGAAGACCACTTAGGATTAAAAAAAATTTGATCTTAAGCCTTAACTACATTGGCCATTTTTTTCACAATTACAAAAGTAAAAATATTTTTTTTCCCGCTAGCGCAGTTTTTTTGTGAAAAAAATTATACACATTTTTTTTTAAAACAAAATTTAAGCTTTTTGCATCATTTTTATAAGTTTTCCAGTGAGAAACAATATCCAAAATGAGTTTGAAAATTTTTACTTTTGTAATTTTTACTAAATGAACAAATCTACCGCCAAAACCAGAACGAAGTTTCGTTAAAACAACTTCTAGAAGAAGGCAGTTCGAATATGTATCTGAACGAGCGACATCGAACTATAATTTTTTAAAGTTCTTCTTCTGCTTTTCTTCGGCTTTTTTATACATATACGCCATTTTAAATAAATGAAAATAAAGTTCTATTAAAAGTATAGTTTTTTTGTATTTGTAATGTCGGTTCATGCATATCGTTCTCAACATTTCTTTAAAAAATTATAAAGAGTCATACAAGATACAATTAATTTATCTACCGAGTATATATATACATATACTGAACAAAAATGTTCCATACACCGAATAAAAAAGCTGCTTCGCCGACAAAAGGCAACAAATCCTGTGGAAAATGCCAAAAACCAGACACACTTGAGATGGTGCAGTGCGATCAATGTGATAAATGGTTTCACTTTCACTGTGTCGATGTTACTAGCGACGTTGCAAACGAAGATTGGTACTGTGGAGCCTGTCTAGAAGGCTCCAACCAAGGTAAGCATACCACCAGCACCAAAAAGAACAAAACTCTGTCGTCTACTACTTCCAGACGCTCGAGAAACAGAAAAATCCAATAAGAAATGCAACGCTTGGAAGAGGAACGTAAACTCAACCAAGAGTACATCGACAAAAAGTACCAGCTGTTGCAACAAATTGACCACGACCAGTCGTCTGATTCAATACAAGAAGAAGAAACACACACCTGCATCCAAACGTGGATAAATGCTAATCCTGATGCTAGTGAGCATTACGAAACCCAAAAACCGTCACAGGTGGAGACAAACACTGACAAGCACAATAAGGCTCATCGACAATGTCCACCACCGACAGACGAGGGAATACTGCAACCAACAAGAGTCATTACCGACATCGTTGGACTAGCCTCGACATCAAGAAATGCAGAAAATATTCTTCGCACAACGCATGCTCATCGGACGCTGCAACAAGAAACAGCAATTATTTCTACGAATCCACAAAACAGACAGGATTCTCTTGCTACCTACGCCAATCAACTCCAAGGAGGAGATCCACAGACACAACAAAAATGCAACAGTTGTTACGACAACAATCCAATGGTAATAAGTGCAAATTGCAAACCACCTCCGTCTGGATTAGTTTCAATTGTTCCTCGTCGACACAGCTCCGATCAAATCGCGGCTAGACAGGTGATGTCAAAGGATCTGCGACCATTTAGTGGACGCTTAGAGGAGTGGCCCAGCTTCATAGCAACGTTCGAGAGTACAACCGAAATCTGTGGATACTCAGATGGAGAAAACATGGACCGACTTCAGAGATGTCTCAGAGGACCTGCGTTGGACATTGTTAGATATTGACTTATTTCTCCAGCTGGTGTACCAGGTGCCATAGAAGCTCTTCGACAGATCTATGGAAGACCGGAGCTTTTAATAGATGACCTTATAGCTCGCATAAGACAAGAACAACCTCCAAAGTTAGAGAGGTTAGAAACAATTGTTCATTTCGCACAGTCGGTTCAGAATGTGACCGCACAGATGGAGAATTCAGGATTGTATGACCACCTTTGCAATCCGAGTTTGCTAAAAGAACTCGTTACCAAAATACCTGCACAAATGAAGCTCGAATGGGTGAGGTATAAAAACTGTGTACGAACAGCAACAATCTCTACCTTTAGTGAATGGATTTGACAAATAGGAAAAGATGCAAGTGAAGTTACTCTGCCACCTGGAGAAAAAGAACAAAACGTCAACAAAAGCATAAAGACGTACCCCAAAAACCGAAACTTCGTTAACATTCATTCTGAAGACATCAATAGTGACTCGGGGGAGCTCCACATACAGAAGCAGAAAGGAGATGTAAAGTATGCAAGAAAAACTGCATTGAGATCAGACTCTGCAACAAGTTTCAACAATTACGTCGCCCACAACGATGGCAGGAGGTGAAGAAGTATAGATTGTGCCCAATGTGCTTGTGTTGCCATGAGAATGGCCATTGTAATTCAAATGAGATCTGTGGTGTTAACAATTGCAATCGGAAACACCACCCGTTGCTACACAACGTCAACACCGAGGTCCGTGGCATATCCAATCAACTTTCAAGAACTTCCATCGTGAATCAACACTCGAGGCAAGATGACGAGTCAAATGTTCTCTGTCGAATAGTACCTGTTGTACTCCAAAATGGGAATTTGAGAATTGAAACTTTCGCTTTTCTCGATGAAGGTTCCTCTCTGACACTGATGGATGAGTGTATGGCTGAACAACTCTAGCTTACTGGTACTCTACAACCCATCTGTCTGAAGTGGACCGGCGACACAGAACGATCAGAAAAAGAATCTAAGAATGTGACAATGCAGATATCTGGAATTGAAATACAGAGCCGCAAATATACGATCTCAAATGTTCACACTGTACGTGATCTAAACTTACCTGTTCAGAGTGTTGAGTGTTGGCGCTTAGCACTTCCCATGAGATCCAGAGAGGGACAGAAAGACGAACCGATAGCTTCAAAAACCAGACTTGGTTGGGCAGTCTTTGGACCATGCAGAGAGGAATTGTTTTCTGATGTAACAAAACAATATCATCTTCACTTATGTGAGTGCCAGCCAGAAAACGATCAAAATCTGCACCAACTAGTCAAGAGCTACTTCGCATTGGAAAATATGGGTATCAAAAAGCCAGAAGTCATGAATATTTCCAAAGATGAACAACACGCATTGGAAATTTTGCGAACAACAATAAAACGCAACGGATGTCGCTATGAAATCGGATTATTATGGAAGTATACAACAATCAACCTCCCTGATAGCAGTGAAATGGCCAAAAGACGATTTCTATGTTTAGAGCAAAGGCTAGCTAGAGATCCAGAGTTAAGAAATTCTATGCAACAACGTTTAGCAGACCACATCGAGAAAGGATACATCAGAAGATTAAATGAGGAAGAGTTGAGTGTACCACATCCTCGAGCGTGGTATCTTCCTATCTTTCCGGTATCCAATCCCAACAAACCAGGGAAAATACGCATCGTGTGGGATGCTGCAGCGAAGGTGGATGGCATATCACTGAATGATATGTTGCTGAAAGGGCCTGACCAGCTGCCATCATTGACATCTATTCTTTTGAGATTTCGAGAGAGACTCATTGCTATCTGTGGAGACATCCGAGAGATGTTTCATCAGGTGATCATCAGAGAAGAAGATCGACACTCGCAACGATTCTTATGGCGAACAAATGAGGCCGATGAGAAACCTGATACTTACACCATGCAGGTCATGACGTTTGGAGCCACATGCTCTCCCAGTAGCGCCCAGTTCATCAAGAATTTGAATGCAATGCATTTTAAAAACCAATTTCCGAGGGCGACTGAAGCGATTGTCAAAAATCACTATGTTGATGATCTGCTCGACAGTGTGGATACAGAAGAAGAAGCAATTCGACTTGCTTACGAAGTGCGATACATCCACAAACAGGGAGGATTCGAAATTCATCACTGGCTCTCTAATTCAACAATATTCATGAAAAATTTCAACAATCCACAAACGGATAAAAAGAATTTAAGCATCGCTTCCGAACCAGGAACGGAAAAGGTGCTAGGCATGTGGTGGTCAACGCGAACAGACACTTTCACATTCACCATCGCTTTCGAAGGGAAGAATAAGGACATACTTACTGGCCAAAGAATACCAACCAAACGAGAAGTTCTTCGTGTGCTAATGTCAATTTACGATCCGCTTGGCTTACTAGCCCATTTTTTGATATACGCAAAAATTATTCTGCAAGACATCTGGAGGTCGAATATCGATTGGGACGACGCGATTCAACAACTAGTAAAGTGGAAACGCTGGCTACAGTTATTACCACAAGTACAAAACATTCACATTCCTCGATGCTTCTCCCAAGTAACTCCAGATAAAGACACTATTATCCAACTCCACATATTTGTGGATGCAAGCGATAGCGCCTATGCTGCTGTAGCTTATCTTCGCATCAGGACCTTCAATCAAGAAGCAATTGGTATTCCGGACCAGAATTTTTGTATCTCACTCAAGAACACTGGCCTAATCATACATTGAAAGCTGAGACGACTGAAGAACTAAAATAAAATTTTATGCATTTTCAAAAGGTTTCGTATGCGACAATCAATGATGCCGACAGATTCTCAAACTGGAAGAAGATCATCAAGACATGTGCATTCATATATCGGTATGTATCTAATCTAAGAAACATCTCGAGAAATCTTTCAGGAATCGTTGGTAACTTGACATCGGTGGAGTATGCCAAGTCAGAACAATCTCTTTTTCGTCAAGCTCAGGGCGAAGCTTATGCAGATGAAATAGAAAAACTCAAACAAAACAAACCGCTTAGCCCTCAAAGTTTGTTATATCGACTAAGTCCATACCTGGACGAAAACGAACGCTGTTCCGAGTCCACCTGAAATGTCTTCACTACCAACATAACGACTGGCTTCATTTACACGTCCATTTTCTTACATATTTGTTTTGGCTCGTCCTTGCTAGATTTCTTTCTTTTAGTGAAAAACGAGTGATGCACGTTTGCAGTAGTGGCTGAGAAGATTCCAAAATGGTACAAATCGTTCCTTTGAAGAAATTAGTTTAGGAGAGACGTTCCAAAATGAATCCCATTTTTTAATTTTTTCATGAAAATCATGAAAAAGGCAAATATTGAAATTTGTTTTGGCTCGTCCTTGCTAGATTTCTTTCTTTTAGTGAAAAACTAGTGATGCACGTTTGCAGTAGTGGCTGAGAAGATTCCAAAATGGTACAAATCGTTCCTTTGAAGAAATTAGTTTAGGAGAGACGTTCCAAAATGAATCCCATTTTTTAATTTTTTCATGAAAATCATGAAAAAGGCAAATATTGAAATTTGTTTTGGCTCGTCCTTGCTAGATTTCTTTCTTTTAGTGAAAAACGAGTGATACACGTTTGCAGTAGTGGCTGAGACGATACCAAAATGGTACAAATCAATAATTTGAAACTAGCAGTTTAGCAGGGACGTACCAAGATAGATCCCATTATTGCAATTTTTCAACAGAACGATGACTTTGAATAAAAATAAGTGACTATTTCACTTATATCTGAGGATATAATATTATGTATGCATTTAAAAATAAAAACAGACCTGCACATTGATCGAGTAAAAGTTTTTTCGGCACCTGTGTCTTGCCCCGAATTCCTGACCGGGATTCTTGATTTTAATGTGAGTGCCATCAACAGCACCAACACATTGTGGGAATCCCGCGATATTAAAAAATTTTCTTTTTGTCACACGAATATCTGCAGGATCAGTTGGAAATCTTATAAACTGGCTCGCCTTTGATGCCAAGGCTCTCACAAATGTTCGCACACAATTGCTAACAGTTTGTTGTGATAGGTTGTGACAGTCCCCTGGAGTAATAAATTGTGCAAACGCATTAAGTACAGTACATTTGAAAGAAAATTTATCATTTTAACTTACCGACATCCTTCTGATACGACCCTGCAGCCAGATGTCTAATAGCGGTAAGGGCAATCAGCTCTGCTGAAATTGCCCCACCTCTGTTGGTAGGTGAAGCGATGTCTTCTCGGACAACATCAATAATATACCGCGCCGTTGACTTATCAAACCTTAAATTAATATTATTAAATAAGTTCTATTTTAGCGCGATTACTGCAACAAAAAGGGCTTACCTAAAGTGGCGGAAAAAAACTGTGTCGTTGTATTCAGAGAAGGGATCGATTCTCTTTTTATATATTTTGATTCTACGAGCTAAAGATACTTCGTCCAAAATGTTTAAATCTTCTACTATATCCTCGTCTGTACTCATTTTTATTTATGTAAAAGAAATCGATCTAACAAAATATATCTTTTACCTTTCACAATAACAAAAACACAAATGTCATTTCTACAGCTGTCTATCTGACAATAAATGTAGTAGATTTAGTAATAGAACGCTAATTAGTAAAAGGCGTGTTTAATTTGGTTATTGGTAAGCACAAGAATTAACTCATCTTTAAAGTTTAACGTTGTGTTTATCTAAACGCGTGTTTAGCGATTGATTATTGGTAAGGCCCATTGTATACCAACGGCACCACCCCCTTATGGATCCATCTACTGATCATGGCCTGGCCCTCTCTGCTGAACGTTTTTTGTCAACACTTTTTCTCCCCAAATATATAACAAAAACAAGGAAATAAGTTGTTGTTTAGGGTGTCTGACGAGGGTGTACGGCAATTGTAGCTTATATGACCATTTTATTTAATTGTATTGTTAAATTTATTCGCATTGCATAGGAATAAATACAATATTCTTATTTTTATCTCCAAGATATGTACCATATTTTCTTAATTTATATGTTCAATAACAATTCAAGAAAAGTTAAAAATATTAATAACACACAACGACAAAAAATTGGGGCTATTATTCTATTGTTTTATTTGCCAAAATAAAATCATTTTTTTTTTTTGAACAAAATTAAATGTTTGAATGTTTTAAGTAATACCAAAAAGAGATTTTTTTCCGATAAATGTACTTTTGAAGTTTTTTTCAGGGCTAGTTCCTCTTGAGAGGAAGTGAAAAATCCTCCAAGAGTATCTCTTGTCATTAGCTGTCGGATTCGGAAATAAACTGTAGGTCCCCTCCATTCCTGCAGACACGCACACAGGAATGGTTGAGAGTTGTAACTCTCTAGACCCTGGCTCTTCATGAGCCGTTGTGCCACCAAATTTATTTTTTTTAATATCTTAAAATCATGTTTATTTATAATATAATAACAACGAAAACACAACAACACTGAACATAGGATCCAATTTTGTTCGCACGATGAAAGCCCCAAAAAACACCATTTTAGAAACATTAAAAAATTTTCTTAATCTTCACCGGACCTCGCTAAATAATAAGTATAGGTAATCATTTAATTTGCAGGTTCTTCAAATTTCTTCGGATTTCGGATCTTCGGATTTCTTCGGACTTCTGCTTTAAAATATTATGCCAAGAAACTATACAGCTGTAAAGTGGGGAGGAACGAGGAAAATACAAATTTTTCAATAAATGCAATTTTAACCTTTTTTGGGATATATATAGCGTCGGCGTCGTTGGTATCAGTTGTAAAAAAAATACCCTTGGTAGATCGCCCTTGTGGCACCTACCGAACATGGATTACATGTCTTATGTGCTATAATTACGGTTACCATCCGTCCCGGGTTTCCCGGGATTGTCCCGTATTTCTATAGCTTGTACCGGGTTCTTTTTTAAGAAACCCGGGACGTGTAAGTGTCCCGTATTTAGTTATCTGTAGCGTATTTGCACATTTTCTGTTTTTTTTATTTAACATATTTGTATTTTATAAAAGAAAATGTTTGATAAACCTACATAAATTTAGGTATGAGGGTGCAAATGTCTCCTTAAAAACTTCTGAGATTGAATACCGTAGACAAGTTGGTTACAGCTAAACTAGAAAAATTAAAAATAATACAAATTTACAAAAGCGAATCGAGACCAAAATTAATGTTTGACGAGAAAATCATTATTAAAGTTAAAATATAGGTACTTTTAGAAAATGGAAGGAAAAATTAAAATAAATGAAAAATGGGTAGACATTTTTACTTCGAAACAATTGTCCTCTTCGATCTAAAAACTAGGCTTAATGAACAATATGTGAACAAGCGAAAAACCCCAGCTAAATGTATAAACTCTCAAAGCCATGTTAATTGTTTAATTTAATTACGATTTAATGAATTTAAAAATTATTTAAAAGAAAACGACAAAATTGTAAAAGAAATTTTTTCAGCAATGAATTATTTAAGATAAAGTAAAACATTTTGCGTTCTAAACTTAGCATGATGTACATTACGAAATGTTATGCTTCTTGTAATTTTACATAACTAATATTAAACTAATATTATTCAAAGACTTATTTGCTTTGTCAACAGATATTATTATTTTAATAAAAAAAATTAAAAATGTTAAGTTTTTAATTTCTAGTTTTGAGTTTGTGAAGGCATTATATAATTAATTATTTTAAGAATTTCTTTTCGTTTGTTTTTTTTCTGTTATTATGTTTGCCCTCTTTTAATATCTAAATGAAATTAATGAAGAAATCTTTATTTTTTCACACATTTTAATTTTTCACTTTTGTCCCGGGTTTTGCTCTCAGAAATGTGGTCACCGTACTATAACGTGAATTGACGGTATGGGAAACCATAGGGATGTCCTTTTTCAAACCCTTTCGAATGAGATATCAATGACTTCAGTGGCACTTATATATCCGAAGAAATTGAGCTCAAATTAGTTTGAGAACTTCTTATTTAGCAGCAATTTACCCCAAACGCGATGACTGAAACTATGAGGCGATAGCTATAAAAAAAATTATCTATAATCTTTGCGCAATCCTCAATCTTTATCTATCGATTGGTGTATCTAGGATGTCTGTAGTGCAAACAGTCACTTAGCAGTAGGGCGCGAGCGGTACATGTTTTCGTGACGGAACTCTTTTCGCTACATCACACCCAACCGTCCGAGAAAGACATGTAATCCATGTCAAAATTCTTTCCAGATCACATGATATTTGTAAGAAATTTTCTACAAGTTTCTATACGGTTTTGTTTGCATACAAATATACCAGAAAAAAGTCATAGGCCAAGGAATTAAAAATTGACAATTATCTTGTTTGTTGGGTTCCGTTTACTAGGCCAAATATAATATCACCTACTTATTATACATTCAACACAATAATATATGTATATTTAAGTTACTAAAGGGTGGAAGATTTTTTTATTGGACCCAAATACCTATTTGTAATATACTCGTATAATCGTCATCTATATTTTCGGTTATATTATTTGTTATGTCTATACATTTATCTATTTATAAATGTTAAAAGCCTCGATTTGTTTATAAATTCCTACATGCAAACACCACACTATATTTATAGAAACATTAGTATTTCTTCATTTATGTACATAAATAAACCTAATATTCCTATATAGGTTTTTGTATCTATCTGAAAAGATATGACTGATTTTGGTGGAAATAGAAATTTTTTTACTCAACAGATGATTTATCTATCTTCTCTCTTGTTTTTAAATAAAATTAGAAAAGTTTGTTTCAGTTTTGGTGATCACTATTACAAGAAAACTGTAGGTGGCGTAGATACTATGCCCCAATACCTACATATGAGAATAAAAACCACGAATTTCTGTGCTTTAGGTTTTAATTTGCTATTTTTTCTTTACGGATTTCTGAATATGCATATTAAATCGTTTCCGATTTGATTGTTTGCTTGTTTTAAGTAGTGCACTTTATCTCCCTTTTTTCATTATTAATACTGCAATTTTATTTTGATCATAGCATTTGCCCATTTTGGTTTTATGTATATAAGAAAAATATATGCATCGATTATAACGATATTTCTGTGATTACTATAGTACGTATAATGTGTGTGCCGTGTGCACTCAGGAATATAGACTACCTGCGAGCAGCCACCCTCCAGTTCATTCGATATCGGTGCTAATTGGGAAGAAGTGCTAAAATTTAAATTATTTATTCGAAAAATTTCTTTTGGTACCTATATATTTTTAAAAATTTTTGTGAATATTAATTCATTTTTGCGAAAAGAAAGTAAAATTTAAAAATAAAAATTAAACTGTGATCTGATTTTTGATACTTAAAATTTGATCTTTTATGAATTTGTGAATAAAACAACTTTTTTCAAAAAAAAATTATTACGTAAATTTTGGCTACTTAACGAATAAAAGCTTTTTTTTTAAAGTTTTGTAAAAAATATCCGAAATTTATTTGTCTTATTTTATCCAGGAAATTAATTAAACATGCCTTTTACACCAGTTGAAGTCCCAAAATGCCCAAAGTGCGGCAAGTCTGTGTATGCAGCTGAAGAACGTGTCGCAGGAGGTTATAAATACCACAAGACTTGTTTCAAATGCGGTAAAAAATTATTTAAAGTGCATTATCTTAGAAAAAAGCAATTTAATAATGTAAATGCCCTACTAAAAAAACATTAGGAATGTGCAACAAAGCTTTGGACTCAACGAATTGCACCGAGCACGAAAAAGAACTCTTCTGCAAAAACTGCCATGCCCGTAAATACGGTCCTAAGGGATATGGTTTCGGAGGCGGAGCTGGTTGTTTATCCATGGACACCGGAGCGCATTTGAACAGAGAGTGAGTAAAAAAGAACAAATATTTTCCCAAAACAATTATTGAAATAATATTTTTGTTAAAGACAAAAATGTGTCGTGGAATGAATTGAAATAAAAATGTTTTTTTTTTGTCAATTATAAAACAATTCATTCCATGAAAATGCATAATAATATGAACCAATACTCACACACAAGATACATACCTACATTCCATTAAACAAATGTTTCATTGTTTTGTGTAAAAAAGCAATGTATGTAAGTATTTGTGTGTGTCGCGCCATGTGCTTGAAGATAAACTATGTAAAGTGTTAAATTTTATTACTTTCGGTAGAAAAAAAAATAATAACATTAGTTTAAAATTAAATGCAAATTCCTTAATTGATCGAGGGCCGTTCATATTTTTTAAGACGTTATGGTTACTTAAACTGCTTCTTTGTATCTTTGCATTTCTTATAAGTTATAAATAATTTGTGCGGTACATTTCCACAAAAACCTGTATCCTTCTAACATTTGAGCGAATAATAAGAAAAGTAGTAATATATTGATATAAACCTACCAACTATATAAATATTAAAGGCTGCTTAGAAAAGAAAAAAACTAACTTAAAAAGCTTATATTAACAAAATAAAAGTATTTAATAATATGGCAATGAATTTAATCATTTAAAAGACGATGATAATATAAAAAATTTCTTGGAATAAACTATATTATTTTTTTATTCCATCGCAGCAACTAGTTCAACACCTTAAGATAAATCCTGGTGGAGTTGAGGATAAGCTAGTTCTTCCAAAAAAATCTACGTGGCAATTAGTTTTTTAAACAAATATTTTATAACAAATCCAATTAATAAATATATAAATGTCAGTGCAAAAATGCATCATGCTAATTTTATTCCATTTTATACATTTATAACTTGTAGACGCCTCTATATGACAAAAAAAAAATAATTTTTAACGAAATCTCAAAATAAATTTTGGGTTTGGCTTGTACATAAATATACATACATATAAACAATAATAGAAATTTTTAAAGCAATCAAGGTAAAATTAATTATAAAAACTAATTATTTATGTGATCTGAATATGAAACGACAAAATATAAAATAAACACCTTATTAGCTGACAAGTGCATAACAGCACGTATATAACACATAATAAAATAAAATATATGAACACAATTGGGTAAGGTACACATATCAATGAATTTTTAAAATCTATTTTTATTTTAAAACAAAAAAGTGAAAAGAAAGTGAACGGCCATAATGTAAAGTTTTTATGTTAACATAGTATAGTAGGTTAGTATATGTATTGAAAAATTATATATTTCGATAATTGTTTTCAAGCGCATGGCAAGTGGTCTTTGTTATCATTGTTTTCATATTTCGTCCCCAAATTTTGTCAAATTTATTAATTTATGTTAATCGTGAACTATTTTAAACAAATTGAAACATTTTTGTTTTCAATCATGTAGTTATACACTTTTTCTCAAATATTTGGATTATCGATTATTGCTAATGGTAGTGTTTTAAGACGAATTTTGGGCCATTAAAAAAGGGAATGATATTCATTCAGAAGTCTTTTCGAGAAAGGTATGCAAAAGTGCTTTTTTTAAGATGAGATTATGTTGTGTATAACGAAAAAAGTGATCTCCAAAAAAGGCGGTGCGGCATCTACACAACTACTTACTTTCTCTTTTAAAATTAATTTTAAACCTTCCCAAATACCCCATAACTCTGGAAAACTAATAAACTCGAACTAAGGATTTCTCTGAGAACTTTCAGATTCCGGAACTTTTTTAGTCTAGAAAAATAAATTTACATTCTGATTCAATCATGGCCAAAAAAAAAAGATTTTTTAAGTCGGGAAGATCAACAAATATTGGAAAGTTTAAAAATGAATGATAAGTACCTACTTTTAGGCCAAGTTACAAGTTTTTAGAAACAAATTATTTTAAATATAGCGAACAAATTCTTTGTGTGCCCTTTCAAAAAAAAAAAATAAATTTTTATTTTAATTGCTCAAGTTGTTCAAGGATATAACAAAATAGTAGCACCTCATGGGTGGAATTGAAGAAACCAGTTGTACCGACCATGTACCTTAAAGGTCACAAAAAAGTCTGAGAAGGGCAATAGTTCGATAAATTTGTCAGCGAAAAAAGTTTTTTTTAAAAACTTCATATGATTTCTTAGAGTTATCAACCTATTTGGAATAAGAAATGATTAGTCGACCGGCATTAACGGGAGAGTGCCATAACTAAGACGGCCAAAATAAAAATGGATTATTATAGAACAGTAAGTAACAAGCAATTTTTACAATAAGAGGAGCGTAAACTGTTGCATAAGCTCTTAAGTTTCGTCTCAGAAAATAGGCATAAATCAAGTACTATACTACTAAAAAAAAAAGAAAACTAGTTTCAAAGACAAAATTCTACAAAAATGACAAAAAAAAATAATGATGACTAGGTAAGTAGGTACTAAATTAACTTTTAGTATTTATTACTCTTATTGATTCTTATTCAAACACTGCCTTCTAGTTTTTTGAGAAAATTATAAATTACGAAGGGAGTTGGGTGAAAAAAAAAAAACATAAGGGAAAAGCGAAATTACAGAAAAAAAAGAGTTTTCATACAAACTTTCGACAGCAAGTATGTACCTAATTCAAAAACTGTGATAGTACAGTTTTTGTCCGTGCTTAATTTAAGCCCCGAAAATCTTCGGGAGTTAGGTAAGCCCAAAGGGGAATAGTTGTTGTTACAGCAAACATATAAATTATTTAGCCCCGATATCGGGCTTGCAAGAAAAACTTGTACTAATTTGTAAATTTTCTACAAAGCATAACGTGCTTAGCTCTGTAGGTAGGTAATGTGAATTTTGTGGTGCGTTTGTTTTAGAAAACTGTTTAAATTGGCGCTATTGTCTGGCAACTTAACAAACCCTATAAGGAAGCGGTTACGTCCTACCACAGACAAGAGAAATATATTAAATAGGTATTAAATAGCGGTATTACTGCAACGTCTTAAACGTCGTCGTTAACATCGGAATTCCCACACAACTTTACGAAGTTTAAGATGTTTAAGACGTTAACGATGGTTTTCCGACGTTGCATGAATACCCCTATTATATATTATTATATATTTATCTTGTCTGTGGTCCAACGCTAGTAAGCGAGGGATAATCAATAACGTGGTCAGAGAACACGGTAGTTACCTTCACGCTAGTAAGAGAGTGCATGATAAGCTAGCAGATCAAAACTCATTTGATTTTTAATCTTACTAGCGCGAACATTTTTTTTTTAAATGCTAAATGTGCTCTCAAAACAAATTGCAGTAGGAAATACCAAAAATGTGGATCGAACATCGAACCAAGGTGACCAATCCTCCAAGATTTTCTTATAAGCGCACTACCGCAAACTAGCGCTAACTAACGCGCTCGCTTAGATGAAGTGTACCGATTATGGAATACTAAAATATGAACTCATTTGAAACACAAAAAATCAAATATTATTCAGTCTTTTAAATAGATATTGATAAAAATACTGTATTGTATGCATAGGTAGAAGTTATAGCACAAAAACAAAAACAAAAACAAAAAAAATATTATCATACTCCATGAAATAAATAAAAAGTAAAAAAAAAACATTAAATGAACACATTTCAAAAAGTGACTCTAATAAGGACCACTAGTGATATTGTTTGGAAGATCCTCTAAAATTTAATTTGATATGCAGAAATCACAAACAAAACTATTACATTATGTGCTAGAGAAATCTACGGATACAGTTAGTCCCTTCATAGCTTCTACTTTTTTCTGCGAAATTAGTTTAGAATTGAAGGTTTGAATGGTTTAGAAATATTCTGTTAAAATTTGGCCAGAGAAAGGCGAATCTGACTCCTATTCTCAGACTTTTTCATAGTCTTCTTCTTTTGAAGATGCTTCGTCAAATATACTTGCTATATTCTTCGCCTGATCCTGTTGTGCTGTGTGGCTGTAGATATCTCCAGCTCAGCTTTGTATGGCGATGCTGTGATTTTGCACGTGAAACCGGATTTCACTCCACGATTTGATATTCTTTTTTTGAGAGAAAGATAAAGCAAAATATGTTCCAGGCTTACAAAAAATATATGCCTGGACGATTTTCTGGGCTTTTGTTAGGTTTGAAGGCCTTGGCGGCGCGCGTTTGGGGATTGGGAGGAGTCTTTGGGGACTTAGGAGGATTTCGAGGGTTTGGGGGGCTTGGCCTTGAAGTGCGTTTATCTTCAATCCGTTGAATGTTTTGCTGCTCCAGAACAATGACGTACGCCCTTGTGTCTTACCCCTCTAATCAATATTGCTCTCCTACATTGTTTGTTGAGTAATGCACAATCTTAATTTTAAAAACAATTTTCGAGGGTACGGCAAAGAATTAAAATGTTTGATATAAATTTCTCTACTAAATGGCTACTCTCATATACACTAAGGTGTCCGTTATCGTTATTTACTAAACTATGTTTAAAAAAGTAAAAAGTACTTAAATCCCGTCAAGATTTTTATGGAAAATATGGTTTCAGAGGCACGGGATTTATTTAATTGATTGATTTAAAGAAAATAAATAAATGAATAAATAAATCGTTTATAGCGCATTTTGATTTATGGAGTGCCTGATCCAAAGAAAAAGAATTTGGGAAATAACTGACACCCTAATATGCATGCACAAGCTGTTAGAATTTACCTTTTTAGTCAAAATACTGAAACGGGGTTATTTTTACAAACACTGAATATTATCTACATTACAAAATTATTACAGCAATGTTTAGAAAACTTGAAATAATACTTAGGTCTTGCTTGAGAACTACATGATTCCTTTTAAATATCAGTGTTTATTTCTTCCTAATTTGTACTGACAGATAATATCTTTAGCGGACTTAATTTGCCGGGAATTATTTCACTCCATTCTTTTATCGTTATATTTAATAAATTGTTTCTTGCGTTTGTGACTTCAAACCCACAAGAGGTGTAATTGTTAATAAATAAAATTCGTTTTTTTAAATTGTTTTAACCAAAAATTAACAAGGTGACTGATTTTTTCATGAAATTTCGAAATTTTTTCTTTTGCATTTGCATATTGTAGGTCTATTCAATAATTGTTAGTGAAGACCAACAGTTTGGTCATCAACTATAAAATCGGCTTCTGTAAAAATATTCCGGTTGAGAGAATAGATTTCAGTAGCTTTCAAAGTAGGCTTTCTCAAATAGCTCCATTATATCACAGTTGCTCACAGGTTTTCCAAAATGTAAGAGCAACTGTCGGTGTCGGATTTCTTCACTATAATAACTGTTTAATGCTTCCATCAGGGTTGATAAAGTGACACTAAAGTTTATTTCCATTATTTTACTTATAATAAATAGTCCAGTAAGAATAGACGAAAAAATGCCAAAGAAAGGAAATAATTAGTTAGAGGCTGAAATTTGGCATGGACGTTGGTAATGGGACTCTTTAAAAACTGAGAGAGTTCATCATCGATCCGATGACGGCTATGTCAGTTAAAAGGGGTCCTAGAGTCTAAAAATGAGTTTTTTGCAAATATCTCAAAAACAGTTTGTGCTGAAGCAATTTCCCATAAAAATGCCTTTTGCGCTTTTTTCCTAGCATTAACCGTTAAAAAGTTACAGCAAATAAAATGTTAAAAAATCTCTTAAAATGGACGAAGTATCATGAAAATGGGAGTTTTTTGCAAATACATATCTCAAAAACAGTTTGTGTTAGATAAAAAAAAGTATTCCCCATCTTGTAGCCCATATAATTTTCCACAAACAATCTGTTTTGTTTTTTTGTAACATTAGTTGTTAAAAAGTTACAATAAATCGAAAAGTGGAAGTTTTTGGCAAATATTTCCAAAACGGTTTGTGATAGAAAAATTTTATGCGCCTATCTTGTAGCTCATGTAATTTTCAACAAAAATGCATTTTCTCTTTTTCCGTAGCATTAATGGCTGATTTCCAATGGCGCGTTCGCGTTAGAGATGCTTACGTATACGTTTACAAGCTTTGCGAACGCGTCGACATGACAGACGACTTGAAGAGAACCTGAAAATCAAAATGAACCTACATAACTGTAATTTCGAATTCCTTTCAACAAACTATTCCATTTTTTTTTTTTTAAACAAAATCGATTTTTTTCTTTCAATAAAAGGAATTTGTCCAGAAAAACCAATTTTTTCTTCTAAATAAATTGATCTTTTTTGTTGAAAGGAATTCTAACATTAGTTTAACTGTCAAAACGCACGCTGAAATTGATTTTTTTTAAGTTTAAAGTCTAGTACGCTGCTGATACGAAACGAAATTTTTAGTTGGTCTCCAACATGACAACGAAATGCTTACGAAAACAATAACGAAAAAATACCCCTTGAAAGTGTCACCATTTTGAAAAACAAAAAACAAACACAAACGCATAAAAATCACAGAAAGCAATGTCGTGATGAAAGAAACAACAAATACGCACAAGAATAGAGAGCAAAATGTCACTTTTTCGCACACAATTAATGGTACAGGCAGTTGATTATGTGCGAAAACAGAGGGGAGATCTCTCCAAATATTCTGCTACAATTATCGATTTCGTTCATCGAACAGCAGAACGAAATTTTTCGTTTATGATTTCGTTGTGTCATTTTTGTATGGGATTTTTCGTTTCACATCAGCAGCAAAATTATTGACCTGTCAAAATTTTTCCCGCAAAATAATGCTTTTAACATTATTTTTCCCGGCAAAATTTAGTGGAGACTTCACCCTATAGCGGGTACAAACGTCACAATTTTGCGCGTGAACTGCTTACTGTCTGGACTTTTTGCCCCTTTTTGAGGGATTTTTTTACTTTTCGATTTACTGTAACTTTTTAACAGTTAATGCTACAAAAAAAGTAAAAAGCTTTTTTTGTTAAAAATTACATGGCCTACAATATTGGGGAATACTGAAACTACTCTTTCTAACTTAACAAATGCCTAAGCATGCTAATCATTTCATTTTAATTTTTTACTTTTTGACTTTTCATATTAAGAACTATTCTACATATATGATCTTTTTTTTCTTATTTTAATTATATTTTTATTTTAATTTTTTTTTTAATTTCTTTGCCTTTTAAACTGCTTGCATTAAGCAGTCCACAATTTTTTTTTTTTTAACTTCTCTAACATAAACTGTTTTTGTGATATTTACAAAAAAAAACTCCTATTTTCATGACATTTGGCCCCTTTTAAGAGATTTTTTAACATGTCACTTGCTGTAAACTTTTAACGGTTAATGCTACGAAAAAACTGCTACTAACATTTTTAAGGGAAATTGCCACAAGATTGACGAACTAGATTTTTCTCTAGCACAAACAGTTTTTGAGATATTTGCAAAAAACTCATTGTTAGACCCTTGGCATTTTTTGGTTTTTATGAAATATCTCGGCTCCTGTATATTGCACAGTAAAAGATGAGACAACCAAATGTGGGTAATAATATTAGCTTCCATCTTATTGAAAATGTTATTTGTTTACATTAATGAACAAAAGGATACAGCTAATTTAATTATTTTTTTTTGTTAAAAATGCACGTTTTCGTAATTATTAAGAAAAATGCTCATCTAAGGGGAAACTTTATTTTTGCTTATTTTAAAGCCATTATCATTTTCTACAATCCAAACAAAATTGAGCCCTTTACAACTAACGAGAGACGAGAGAAAAAAAATACCTCCTTCTCGGAGCAATATGTGAATGAGGATAGTGCATACATAGGTGCGTCTGCGCACCATATTACCTACGAGGTACTTAGACTTTTGCTGAAAAATAATTCCGAGATACTTTTTGACTTCGATATTCGAAACTGTATTAGTTCACGAGCCCAAAATCGCTTTCTGCAGAGTTGCACATTCTGCCATTTTGCCGCCATCTTTTTTTTAACGGTTATTTTGGTTTTGATGAAAAATTCAATTCAATCCAAATATGATGGAGTTTCTTAATTAAGCTCTGTAGTAAAATTTTCGGGAAAAATCGGGAGCAGAGAATTAAAACTGCAAATTATTGCAGTTAAAAAATCCGATTATTTTTCTGCTCTAGGAAAATGCAAATAAAAGATTTTGGGTGACATTTGAAACCAAATATGTATATGATGACAAAATATACTTTGTTACATATCTGTTAAGCCATAAACTGTCAAATTCCATTGAAAGATGGCTACGATTTCGACGGATTAAAAAACCTAAAAAAAAATCAGAATTATTATTATTGCTTTGAAAATCCGATTTTTTAAATATTTTTTCTTATTTTTTAATAATTTCTTCTGTGATTGTGTTTTTTAACCTAGTGGGATAAGTATGAGTGGATAAAATCAATTGTGCATACGTGGAAATTTTGTCTTCTTAAATCTAATGTGTGATCTTGCTCTGATTGTGCATGTATGTATAGAATACAAAAAATATATATTTGTATGCGTCAATTTTTAGGGTGACAATTTGTCATTTTTTTTTTTCAATTATTTTTGAAAAAAACATGGACGTAATTGAATGTGTTATTTTTTTGCAAATCTGATATTGAAGATGTTTTGGTATGATTTAATAGACTGCAAACGATTTCTTTGCAGAAATTCTCATTCTTATGTTATGTAACGAATGCAAGAAGTCGAACATTTCCTTGCAGCTACAAAATTTAAACCATACCTCCCGTATAGGTATGGTTTAGTTAGTCCAATAGTTCTTGTCAGTACAGGGAAGATAGGACGTTTGCATCTTAGTTTGGTTGCAGCGTATTGCATAATTCTATCGCATGTAAAAGCTCTTATCGCGATGCCGTAGTATGCATAATAAATCATTTCAAGTTTAACTAAATTGAAGTAGGAAATTAGGTGCGTTGTTGTAAGGGTATCCCCAGTAGGCCTAATCCATTAAAAAAAAAAAAGAACCAACTAACAAAAAATACCACTTCATTTATTTATATATTGTAGTAGCCCGTGGCGTAATGGTTAGTGCGTTGGACTGGCATGCCAGAGGTCTGGGGTTCAATACCAGCCGCTTCCACCTTAAGTTTTTTTCGGTGCTACTACTTCTTGCGAGGTATCTCTTGTCATAGAAAAGTGCCGCTCACCTTAGCCGTTCTTATTCGGCAGTAAACTGTAGGTCCCCTCAAACACGCACTCAGGAATGGCTGAGAGTTGTTAGTCACTAGGCCCTGGTTCTTTATGAGCCGTTCGTGCCACCAAATTAATTCATTATTATTTTTTTTCATAAAATAGTTCATTGAGCAATTAAAAAACAGAATAATTTTAACAATATAAAATAAAAAAATATTTAATACATGAATAGGTACCTACATAAAAATGTGCTTAAAAATTTTGTGTACCATGAGCCGTTCTCCAGATATTGGTTGCGTCTCTTTTTTAAATGGCAGCCAACGCACAACACCTACAACCGCGCCATTTTATTTTAATTTCAATTATAAAATTTGACCAGTATATTTTTGCAAAAAAAACTTCTGCTGGCCGGCCGAATGGCCTAAACAGTTTAAGATAACGACGAACGACCACACTTAGTGCCAGTTGTACAATCGTGGTTTAAATTTTGATCCGTGGTTCAGAAATTTTAACTCGCCGATTTCGGCGGGTTAACTGAAGTTCAACGATGGTTCAAGGTTCTAATATGCACTAAAAGCCAAATGCATGCCTGAACCATCGTTGAACCACAGTTAATCCGCTGAAATTGGTGAATTAAAATTCCTGAACCACGGATCAAATATTTGTACAACTGGCCCTTAGTGTTTTTTTTATCCTAACAGCTTTAAAAAAAGCTTTAATTCTGTAAGCTCTTGCGCACAAGCAATAGGGAAAGGAGTATTTTATGTGCGTTAGCTTACCAATGGTCACTATATGTTGTGTGAATACTTTTAATAAACACAAACGGCAATAGATCATGACTGGTTATTCATTGTGCCTATGCCAGAGCTGTTAAAGACTGCAGTACTTTGGTAATGCAGTTAATAAAGTCGCAGTTAATTAACTTACCTGTTGAATGTAAGTTAATATTAGCTGTATTTTATTTTCCCCCAGATCTGATCCGGATTGGATTTGGAAACATAAATACAAGTAATACAAAAACAACAAGATCCAGGTCTGCTTCTAGATTTGGATTTCGAAATCCATTTTTTGAACACTTCCCTAGCAATATTTTAATTTTATTAGTTGGTACCACTGCTGAGATTTACAGAAAAAACTCAATAAAATTAAAAATTCTCGAAATCAAACAAATGCCGCCATCATTTCAATTTTTTTTTATGAGTTTTTCTTCATTCAATAGAGACGACGCGTTGCGAGGCACGGAAAAAATACATAAAAACTATTAACTTAATGAAAATTAAACTTAAAAAATAAAACTGTTCCATTTTAAACATTCAATACCAAATATTATTTCAAATAATATTTGTGAAAATTTTCCTTCTGTCAATTTTGTTGTGCAAATAAAGCCAACTGTGAGAAATAAATAAATTTGTGATCCAGTTTGTTTTATTATCATGATCTGATCCGGATTAGATCTGGGGGAAAATAAAATGCAGCTATTGTAAATAAGTACTTTAACTGCGAAACAAGCAGTCAGCAGTCAGTACTAACATTCCGACTGTGCAGTTAAAAAAAAAGTTAATTAACTTTAAGTTAATTAACTGCAGTACTTTTTAACTGCTTTTAGTCTTTTTAGTCAGTAAAAAGTCTTTGTACTGCGATGATTTTACTTTTAGTCAGTAAGTATTTTAACTACAGTCAATTAACTGTAAGTTTTTTTTAACTTTTTTTTCTTTTAAATTTCTTTTCTTGTTATTGCATCCTGTTTCTTTTAGTTATAAGACTATAAAAAACGTTAAAAGACTTACAGTTAATTGACTGTAGTTAAAAGACTTGCTGACTAAAAGTTAAATCATCGCAGTACAAAGACTTTTTACTGACTAAAAAGACTGAAAGCAGTTAAAAAGTACTGCAGTTAATTAACTTAAAGTTAATTAACTTTTTTTTAAACTGCACAGTCGAAATATTAGTACTGACTGCTGACTGCTCGATTTTAGTTAAAGTATTTTTGTAAGTTAAAAGACTTAATGAAATTTAGTCTTTTTAGTCAATTAACTGCAGTACCGAAAAGACTGCAGTTTTTACAACTCTGGCCTATGCCTAGTCTACGGCTGTCGGCAAGATAGGTCGTGGAGATGTACGTCGCTTGAAAAAGAAATTACAAAAACAATGCCGTGGGAAGTCTGTGGCTATTGTGTATACATATTTCAGTGGCATTTTGTTAAGTGGAGTGCTTTGGGATATCAGTAGGTCCCACTGATTTAATAAAAGCTTTCCCAAAGGTCCTTTACGAACAAGAATAGTTGGACGAATTATAGATTTTTCAAAGTTCAAAAAAGTCGGATTGCTGTTTGACCACTTAATCGATTTGGCTGGCCAAGTCGATAAAATTGATAAAGCCATTGGCACAAAATTTTAAACAGCCTCATGTTAAAGTATTAGCATGATACTAATTAACAATTTTCTAACTTTAAAACTCTTACTAAAATATTCTTAGTTTTAAACATTTTCTAACTACAGTGGTGGTCCAGTATAACGAATGCCGATATAACGAATGATCGATATTACGAACACTTTTTTCAAGTCCATTAGGTATTCTATATAACGAACAAATAACGAATTTCAGAAAATAAAAAAAAATAAAAAATTACAAACAACAAATTTGAAAGAAACTCTTGACTGTAAATGTGTTACTATCTACTTATATGTATGTATGTTTATGATAATTTTGAGAGATACATACACAATTTTCTATTATGCACAAACGTTAAAATAACGTAACGGATTTTTCGTGGCATTTTTTGCTGTGGCTAACAAAATTTAAAAAGCGCTTTGGAATTCGATTTCTTAAAGAGTCTGGTGAAAAGCTTTCACCGAGAGCAGACCTTGTCAAACCGTTTAAGAAGAAATTAGCTGAAATAATAAAAGAAAATAAACTTAGCTATAATGCAATTTTTAATGCGGATGAAACTGGGTTGTATTGAAAAATGCTATCAGACACTACATACGTTCACGCTGGCGAAACGAGTGCTCCTGGTAGAAAAATTTATGAGGAACGTCTTACTTTTCTCGCGTACTCAAATGCTACAGGTGTAAAGAAAATTTTATGAAAATGGTAGCTTAGAAACTGAAGTTCAAAGAGTGAGTCATTACGAAGCTGTCGGAAATTTTGACAATTGCATCCAATATGCAGAACAAAATAGCATTGAAAACTCTTAAGTCTTAGTTCTAAGAAGTTTACGGGCAGAGGCATTCAATCATAACATTAAACGCCCAAAAAACAAATGCATTGTTTTTTTCCTAAATATGAGCACAAATGTCTGTATGTACTATTTATGTACATAATTTGAACAAAATTAATAAATGTTTTCCTCATACAATGTATGCGTATATGTAAATGAAGTTAAATATGTTTTTTTTGTTCTATTAAGTGAAATGTGAAACAAAATAATGAAAAATACAGTTGTACTTTCTATTTATCTAAAGATTTGTATGAAAAAAACGTATTCGATATAACAAATTTTCGATATAACGAATTGACTCTGGACATTATACCATTCGTTGTACTGGACCACCACTGTAGTATCATACTAAACCTATTTTCTTAAGAATCTCTAGGTGAACACACCTAAAAAAGTGACAGTTCAACTCATTTTTGCAATTGTAGCTGCCAAAGTGACACTTGGATTAAGTATGATACTAAAAAGATAAAATAAGCATTTGGAGATTTTAACTTAAGTAAAATGTTACAAGTATAATACGATGCTAACTAGTTTAAAATTAGGAAAAGCCTGTTTTTAACCTAGAATCATAATAAAAATGCTTTAAAATCATACTAAATTGTCTTAAATTTTGCGCCATTGACTCTAACACTAACGCTGGCTCTCTTCATACTTTTAGTAATGATAAAAACCAATCCAAAATTGTTAAATCGTTGGATAATATCCTCAATGAGGTATTAGATGATAAAATTAAATTAATTGATTATGGAATTGAGAAAACTCGTGTTGAAAAAATTAAAAAATCATGATGAACAAATTACATAAAAGATCATATGAACCTGTTTAATAATAATGTTCATAATTTGAATATAAATAATATTTCACATAAAAATAAAATTTCAGAATCCGTTCTTCAGCTAACTAAAGATTTTGACTGCTTGATTACATTAATTAGGAAAAAATTTGAGGAATGCAACGGTAATTTTGCAATTTTGGAGAAACATAAGCGGTACTCTTTACCAACTCCAAATACCCAGTCATTACCAACTCTTGTCCTCTCAGTGTTTTTCAACCCCTTGCTTTCCCATCAGTTATTACCAACTCTCCTCCTCCCCGTTTCTCCATCAGTTATTACCAACTCTTCTCGCTTCTCAGTGGTTTTCAACATCCCGTTTCCTCATCAATTGTTACCAACTCTCCTCACAGTGTTTTTCAGCCTAGGGTGGTGCTTACCCCTAAGTATATATTTATCTCGAAATTTGGTGTCACAACATCTCAAACGGACATTATTAATCACATTAAATATATTTTAAATCCGCATAACTTCCCTAACGACCATAGCCTAATTAAATGTTAAAACATTACCAAGTCTAACGGAAGAGTTACAGTTCCAGAACCAATATTAAACTTGTTGATGTCTCCAATATCGTGGCCTGTTAATACTTTTTTTCAGGAATTTGTCAACCGTAACACAAGACTTAATACCAACTCTCATACAGTTTCAAAAAACTGATTTGCTTGTCCCTTTACTATAAAAATGTAATGGGACTTTCGATCTAAAACCCAAAAGTCACATAAGGACTCCCTTTTTATATTCTTGCCTTAAGGGACACAAATCTGAAAAGTAGTTCAGTGAGTTCTTTAAATCGGATTTTAATGTTTATCGGAAGGATGGTCTTTTAGACTTAAGAGTACAGACTGGTAGAGGGGTTTTTATAGCGGTACGTTCTAGCTATGATAGTTCCTTCTTTGACATTCCTGATACAGAAGAAAACATTGAACTGATCTGTTTTAAAATAAATATCAAACAAAAAAGTATTTTTGTTTTGTGTTAAAGCCTTGTAGCCCAATTGATAGTTGCCAACTTTTTATTAACGCGATTTACTTTTTGAGTGATGTCATGGAAGTATATGATAGCCTATTGGTCATGGGTGATTTCAATCTGCCTAATCTGTCATTGTCAAGTTTTGAAGATGACACTCACTTCGTCACTAGTAACGCAACAACTCAAAAAAGAATGTTATTCATAGAAAATATAACTGACTCTGGTCTACACCAGATTAGTGGTATTAAAAACAACCTTAACAGGCAACTTGATCTTATTTTTTCTAATGATGCTTACAACTGCATCGTAGAGAGTAGTAACTTAACTCTTTCAACCATTGACCTTTTCCATCCCCCATTATATTTAACTTTTACGAATGGCAATACGAATGTAGAGCATGAAAACACATATCGTTTTAATTTCCGTAAAGCTTACTTTGACAAAATGAACGAACTTAATAATGGTTATCCTTAGTTTTGAATGGTTTGGCCAAAGGCCGTCTACCAGATTGACGATTTCTTATTTTCATAATATTTCGTTTCATTAGAAGTCTTCCTCTATAATTCGTTGTCTGTAACAAAGTGCGGTTGATGTGTATTTGTGCAGAACTTCCCAGCCTATGTTACCGTTCAGAATGTTCAAAACCTCGTTCATATGCAATGAATTTACACCAAAGTATCTCACTCGGAACTTGTTTAAGATGGGACATCTTGCAAGGAAATGGTATACATCCTCCCTCTCCCTGAGGTTACACAGGTTACAAAAAATTGGCAGGTCTGCTCGATGTGGAATGTAATTTAACTTTAATACTTCTCCTCTTAATTTAAAAATTAGATTTATTCTTTCCAGAGTATAATGATTTTGGAAATAAGTATTCTCACGAAGATCAAAATTAAATTGACTATAGATATTTCTAAATTAGGAAGATGGTGCTTCTATCTTAAAACTTTCATAGGATAAGAGGCTTACTTTCTTTAATATATTGTTAAAAATACTCCTTAATTCCGTAGAGCTTACATCACATGAAATGCGCAAGCTATTGCCAACATCAGTCCCCAGTTCTTCCGACATTTCTTGTAGTTAAAATATATTTGAGTACTTTCTTGGGCAGCCTCGCATCCTCCATCTCCAATACTTTGGTTATATACTCAAAATGAAGCGTAAGAGTGTCTAGAAACAAAGGCGGTACGTTAGTTTCTAAGTGTAGCATATAATTTGGTATGCTAGTTGGTAAGCGGAATATTCGTTTCAGAAAGTATCTAAAAAATCTTTCAACATCTTCGCTTTGGCGATAGCCCCATACTTGAGCACCACAAAGCAAAATAGCGGTCGCAGTGGCACGGAATAACTTTATCTTTGAACTATGCCCAACATATTTACTACCGACACATCGTACCCAAACGGAAGAAACTGCTCTCTTTGCCTCTGCTAGTTTCAGCTGAAAGTGTTTTTTCATATTTAGATTAGATGTGATTAATACTCCTAGATACTTATACTCTCGAACTATCTCAACATTTTTCGTTACGGGAAAATCTACCTCCACCATCTCTGAATATCAACACTTTGGATTTATCTAGATTGACCGTAAGATTCCAGAGCTTGCAGTAACTCTCAAGCCTGTTCATCATAAGCTGCATCCCAGTAACCGATTCAGACAGAAAAACTATATCATCTGCAAAAATTAAACTTCCAAACTTTATTCAACCTCCGATAGTTTCAAAGATATCATTTATAAATATGATGAATAGCAACGTGCTCAAGACACATCCCTGCTTGACTCCCATTTTAGTACCAAAGTTTTCTGAGACGAGGTCCCCATCCCAAACATACGCCACATTGCTACCGTACAACGCTTTCAATAAAGTGATGATTTTACTTGAGATTCCGTATCTATTAAGCTTGTAAAAAAGAGGTCCCCGTGAAATTGAATCGAAAGCCGCACGTCTACGAAGAAAACATAAAGCTTCTTATTGCTTCTTTTGAAGCCCTCTGCAATATTCACCAAAGTGAATATTTGGTCAAGAGTCGAATAATTCTTCCTAAATCCAGCTTGTTCTTCTAGTAATATTCTCTTATTTTCTATCCATTGCGTGAGCCTATTAAAAACCAGCGTACTAAACGTTTGTTAACGCCGATAAGAATTCAGTTGAACAGTTTTTATAAAATTCTACCGGCACTCTGTCATCTGCTGGTGCTTTCCCCGATTTAGCCTTTTCAATTACATTTTTTACCTCAAAAACTGTGAATGGAGCATCTAAAAACTCATCGGTAAAGAGTGGGGCTGCGTAGAGTAACAGTGGTGAAAATTGCGGGATATTGAGCAAATTTTTAAAATAGTCTCGAAGTTCAGGGGCTGACAGATTTCGTCGCATTAAGAATGGCTACAGTTTGCTGTTTATATAGTTTTCCTTTGTCCCAACATAACTGCTTGAACCCTCTGTTGGCTGTTGCATACATCGTTTTGAAGAAAGCTGTGTTAAACTCTCTCACGAGGCGTAAAAACGAAAAAGACTTTTTTCTAGCCCTCAGGCACTCTTCATCAAACCATTTCTGCTTAAAGGATTCCTTACTTCTTTTTTGTTTACTTAACGGGACAGCTTCCACTATTATTTGAGTAAGGTTTTCCATGCGTAACGGTTTATTCTGTGTTCTTCGTTTTAAGAGTTCTTAGTTTAAATTCTGATGGTATTCTGGTTCCAAACTATTTCTCCGCATTAATTTTGGCAATAGTTTCAGCTGCTTTGTGATTCCTGATTTGTCTATTCCCAAAATCTCACATGAAATCTCCAAAGGCATGTGATCTGAATAAGTTTCTGCAGCTACTTTAAAATTACTTAAAATTGACTTCCACATCCCAGACATAAAACAGTAATCAATAACTGAGCAAGTAGTTCCTCGAATAAATGTATACTCTGCATTCAGATCTCTTTTGCAGCTACCGTTTAAAACTTTGGGTCCAGAGAATCGGCAACAAGAATTTTAGAACCTTTTGAATCGCATACTTCGTCCTTTGATTTCCGGCATTGATTAATAATGGTTGAAGTGGGGCCACTCACAAAATTATTTTGAGACAACCCCATCCTTGCGTTGAAATCGCCAACGAGCAGTAAGTCCATAGACCCCAAATCCACTATTGCGTCACAAAGTTGTTCATAATCCCTGTTTCAGTGGTTACAGTTCAGATATATAGGTACAATGAACAATTCCGAATCATTTACATTAACCCTCAAAACATCCAGTTTTTCAACTTGCTTAAAATTCACAACTCTCTCGAGACTCTTGCGATAGCCAAGCAATGCGCCTCCGCTCCATCTTCCATATTTGTTTGTCTTAACTGCTGGAATCCATTTTAAATTATATTCCTTAAATATTCCTATAAATTTCTCTTTTTCATCTTCTAAAACATGCGTTTCGAAAAGTAGAAATATTTGAAAGCTTTTTATATAATTACAAAAATTCAAAGCAAAAAATTTATTTTTCAGCCCTGCGACGTTATACCCTAGTATTCTTAAATCTAAAAATATATTTTGGTTCTGGTAGACGATTTTATCTCATTGCATTTGCCCATGTAAATGATCACCTGCCTGATCACTTCAGGTTCTGCTTGTGTGGGCACCCAAATTCACTACAGCGGCTGTTTCATAAGTTTGAGGATCTGAAATGTGTCAGTTGACACGTTTGACGTTTTGTGATTGACATTGCTTGCGTTCGGGTGGTAGTGAGATAGGCTATCCACCCATGAATGAAAGAATACAAGATTGCGCCATTTGTTATCTCATTGGTGACAAATGATATGTAAACAAATATGGCCGCCAGTAGTTTGTTTAGTTAATCGATTGTTCGGTTGTGTTTTTTCCTTTCGTGCGCGTTTATTAGTTTAAAAAATCAATGTTTTCGTTTAGAAATACGATTATAAATACTGAATTAATATTTTTTATTTGAAATAACTGTTTTTTAATTTAAAATAAATCGCCAAAAAGCAAATAAAGCGCCAATGTGTAAAGTAGAATAGATCATTCAGAACTTGTGCACTTTTTTTACACTACACTTCACTTTTTATTAATTCAAATTAGAACAATGAAATAAAAATTCAAGTTAAAAACTTTTCCCGCCCTTATCTAGTAGGAAAAAATCATATTTTTGTCACCGATTGCGCCATACGTGCTGTCAAAAATTACAACAACAAAGCGAAAAAAATGAAATGGCGTAATCTTGTATTCTTTCATTCATGCTATCCACCTATCCCAAAAATTTTCAGATACCTTGAGTTGTTGTTGCATCAGCTGACATCAGAAGTTTTTCAACAAGGGATTACAACAACACAGACCTATCCGGATAGGTTTGGCTTGCCCCCCGAACGCGGCCATTGTTTACTCGTTGAATTTTATTCATAAAATTTTGTAATGTAGAAAACAATATGTCATTGCCACCACATATTTCTCGAAGCACCTCCAGTGGATCCTTAAGTCTGCATTTCAAACCATCAGCAATATCCCATGTAAAAACATTATTAACAACAAAAAGCTTATCATCTTTGAGCTGGGATTTTACTTGAGGAAACCTACTGCTAAGAAATTTAGAAATTTGGAGAAGGTTGCTCTTCTTACGGCGCGTGTTGTACGGGAGATCTTTATGGATGTGAAATGGTGTGCCTTTAAGCTTACGGGTATTACGCAGTATCACCCAGGCGGCGTTTCGTGACTTCATTTTTACTAAAATCATTGCAGTACGCGCTTTAGAATTGGATACCAAATATGCATGCTCTATCTCTGAATTTGAGTTAACATTTTCCAGCAGGTCAGCACATATAGATTTTGCCTTTTGTACCATGTCAAAGTCATTGGACTCGGGGGGCAGGTGTACGACAACATTTGACTCTAATCCTTTCTGCAGCAATTTTTCCATTTGATCTTCTAAAACGTTATTTCGCTGCTCAAGGTAAAGAACTTTAGCAGACATTTCATCATACTTAGTTTTCAAGCTGGATATTTCTGCGCAAATTTCTTGAAAATTGGCTTTTGAAGCGAGTTCACTGACAAGTTTTTTGCTGCTTTCCTCTAGGATTTGTTTGAAAATTTCGATGGTAAGGACTGAGGATGATTCATTCATAGTCTAAGTAGGCTCAGATGCTGAAGCAGATGACATTGGTAGAACATTTTTCCGCTTATCTTCTCTAAAATGGTCGGGCGAGATTTCCAGCAGACCCCTCTTATTCTTTAATAAAACGCTTAATCACTGACAGATCAAAAGTCTCTTTACATGCATGCATATAATGATTCTCTACTTCTTCTAAACTATTCTATGATACCAAATGCAATTCGATATTATCACAGACCCTAAACGATTTTGGCAGTTTATTAACTCAAAAAACTTAATTTCAATTATTTCTAAAGATTCTAAAATCATAACTAATTTATTTGCAAATTTTTTCAGTCATGCTTTTTTTCGATAGTAATTTCGAGCCAACTACTTATCTAAATAATTTAATTCAATTGGTCTCATTTACTGCTACTGATGTCGTCAGCAAGATAAACTTACATGGTGGCTCCACGAAAAAGATTTCATAGATTACTGTATTGCATGCTAGGAAAATTGCGCATGGAGGCTACTGATAGTATTCTATAAAAAATGTCTTGCCACATATTGCTTTGCTCATAGAAAGCTATGAATAGTATCAAAGAATATAAAGTTACCAAGAAGGCGCATCTCATACAATTTTTTTACTGCACATTTTTATATGGTGGGTTCCAATATTGCGGCCTGCTGCCAGAGCTTTTGCTTTTTTTTATGGGCTTTTCATGGACAAAAAAGCAGACTGTTTCAATGTACATATGTGGTATCTTATTTTAAAAGCACTGAGAGAATTATTGAAAAGCCCATAAAAAAGCCAAAAGGCATTTTCAGTAGAAAATTTGTATGAGATGCGACTTCTTGGTAACTTTATATTCTTTGATAGTATTCTATGGATGTCCCTTTGACATCTGAGGGATTGTTTCAATTTGTTTTTGTTTTGTGTTTTTCGAATGTAATTAATTTATTGCAGGTGTCAAAAGGAAGTTTTGGTCTTTTTATTATGGATTTAAGTAAAATTAACAATAAATCAATTCTTTAAATTGTTTTAACTTCATAACTTTGCCCTGTGAAATTTTTGAGACAAATGAAATAGAAAGCTATTAAAATGCCCAACCAACATTTTATGGTAAACTATCGCTCTTTCTTTCTATCGAAAGTGACAGATAGTAATCTATAAAATATTTCAGGTGGAGACACCGTGTTAAGGATAATTACTTTTCAGGCCCAGATTTTGTTTCAAAAAAATGTGCAGGCAATCTGCCCAAGCCTGTTACTACTCTTTTTCAAAACTCTCTATCTCTTGGGATTTTTGTTTCTATGTGGAAAGATTCTTTCATCATCCCAATTCACAAAAGGAGTTGTAAGTCAGATATATCAAATTATATGCAAATCGTCGTGCATTCCGAAACTAATCGAAAGTATAGTCTTTGGTACTGTATACTTTCATTACAAACCTTTGTTCTCTGCCAAACAACGTGGGTTTCTTAAAGGTAAATCCACGATTACTAACTTAATAGAATTTGTTTCATATACTTTCAATTCATTAGAAAAAAAAAACGAAGTCGATATTGTTTCCACAGACTTAAGCAAGGCGGTGCGCTTTCTGTTGCTTATATTGCGAGATTGGGATTCAAAAACACGTTTTTTCTTGTTAAAGATGATAGAAGTTCACTAATTAACCGCGAATCCATTGTATTTTATTTTAATTTTTATTTTAATTCTTGCGCATGAATTGAATAAACTGACGTTTAATTTATTGTCATTTACTTTGGTGTGCATGCAGGTAAGTTCAGTGAGGATCTTCGGAACAGTTTAGAACAGAAAAGAACAAGTTCAATGAGAAATTTCTATTCTTAACTGTTCTGGCTTGCTGTTCAGTGAGTCTGTTTGCACTTGCTTTTTAGGTAGAAGAACTGAGAACAGATTTTTGAGAAATGTCAAAATCAGTTGTGGTTATGTCTTATTTTGTTTTATCTGCAGTTGCGATTTTACTATTTGACACACCAATTCCCAATCCTAATTTAAAATTTACACAGTTAATTAACACACAAAGATTTTTATTACGATATAACAGGATCCTGCTTTTATTAATTTTTGTAAGATGATTTCACATAGTTAGTTACCATTAAGAGCCTCACCAGCACTTTATTAAATAAATGTTCTCAGCGAGGCACTAATAGGGGTCTGTCATGTTTTCCTCGTCCATGTTTTCCTTTCCGAAAACTTGCTAGGGCCTCGCCTAAGCTTGCCAAAAACCATTTTTCCATGCGGGAATTATTTTTTAAGGTGAAAGTTGCAAATTATTCCATGGTTGACACAGAATTTGTCAATAAATAATAATAAATAATAATAATAAATAATCACATTCGGTATAAGCTTTGGGCTTTGACCAAATTTAACTTACTTAAAATTCTTCCAGTAGTAACCCGTGGCTTAATGGTTAGTGCGGTGGACTGTCATGCCAGAGGTCTAGGTTCAATAACAGCCTCTTTCACTTTAAGTTTTTTTTTCTGCCCCAAGAGTATCGCTTGTCATAGAAAAGTGCTGCTGACCTTAGTCGTTTGGATTCAGCAATGAACTGTAGGTTCCCTCCATTCCTGCAGACAAGCACACAGGGACACAGGAATGGTTGAGTTGAGAGTTGTAAGTCACTAGGCCCTGATTCTTCACGAGCCGTTGTGCCAACAAATTTATTTATTTATTTATAAAATTCTTTTAACTTCTGCATTAGCAATTGGTAGAACATATCTACCAATACCTACACAAATAGCAAATTTCGCCAAAACTTTTAATGTATTTTTTCTGGTTTATAATTTGTCTGATAAAACTGGTTTGACCTTTTAAATGTGTTGCAAGGAACTTTAAGTAAAAAAGTTTGATAAATGAAAGCAGCATTTGTAATTATGGCTGGACTGCCCAAAACCAGTCGGCTGGACTTACATTTCATTCCCAGCGAACGACTTTGTTGTCGCAAAAATCTAGCTGCAAACAAGTTTTAATATCTATGGATCTGGATCAGGATCATCTCTTGAAAATAAAACGATACGGATCACAATGACAACAGTGTTATATGAACATCTCGTTTTTACTTACGTTTTAATTTTAATTTCCTGTCTCTTTTCTTTACACTACAATTAACACTACCTTACCATAAAAGGTATCTACCCGCCATAGTAAGAATTAAAGTTTGGATCTTAGAAATAGATTCAGATAGAATTGTTTTTGTATTACGTGTTAAAAAATGATCCTGATCCAGATCCGTAGAAAATAAAATGCGGCTGGTATTGCGAAGGATTGATTTATTTTTCTTACAACTTGTTTGAGGTTAGCCCTATTTATTTCAAACTATAAATGAAGACTTAATATACATAAACTTAATATAAACTTTTTCTTATTGTTTCTAGGGAGGAAATTCGAAACGGTGCACGACTGGAACCTCGAGTAATTGCGAAAGCTCCCGAAGGTCAAGGATGTCCAAGATGTGGTGGTTATGTTTATGCAGCAGAACAAATGTTGGCACGCGGGCGGGTATGGTTTATCATAGAATATACATTTTTTAATAGATAGTAATTAAAAAAAGAAGAGTTTAGTTAAACTAAGAATAGTATAAGTTCCTCACAAAAACAAAAACAAAAACAAAATTGCAGGCATATTTTATGTAGAGATTTTCTGAAAACATTTCTTTTATCTTTTTTGGAGATGGGTTTAAAAATATGAAATTTTAACGGAAATATATTTTTTGTGTGTATAATTTGGACGTAAAATGTCGACGTCGAAGAAGAAGAAGAAGAAGAAGAAGAAGAAGAAGAAGAAGAAGAAGAAGAAGAAGAAGAAGAAGAAGAAGAAGAAGAAGAAGTAGAAGAAGAAGTAGAAGAAGAAGAAGAAGAAGAAGAAGAAGAAGAAGAAGAAGAAGAAGAAGAAGAAGAAAGAAGAAGAAGAAGAAGAAGAAGAAGAAGAAGAAGAAGAAAGAAGAAGAAGAAGAAAGAAGAAGAAGAAGAAGAAGAAGAAAAGAAGAAGAAGAAGAAGAAGAAGAAGAAGAAGAAGAAGAAGAAGAAGAAGAAGAAGAAGAAGAAGAAGAAGAAGAAGAAGAAGAAGAAGAAGAAGAAGAAGAAGAAGAGAAGAAGAAGAAGAAGAAGAAGAAGAAGAAGAAGAAGAAGAAGAAGAAGAAGAAGAAGAAGAAGAAGAAGAAGAAGAAGAAGAAGAAGAAGAAGAAGAAGAAGAAGAAGAAGAAGAAGAAGAAGAAGAAGAAGAAGAAGAAGAAGAAGAAGAAGAAGAAGAAGAAGAAGAAGAAGAAGAAGAAGAAGAAGAAGAAGAAGAAGAAGAAGAGGAAAGAAGAAGAAGATGAAGAAGAAGAAGAAGAAGAAGAAGAAGAAGAAGAAGAAGAAGAAGAAGAAGAAGAAGAAGAAGAAGAAGAAGAAGAAGAAGAAGAAGAAGAAGAAGAAGAAGAAGAAGAAGAAGAAGAAGAAGAAGAAGAAGAGAAGAAGAAGAAGAAGAAGAAGAAGAAGAAGAAGAAGAGAAGAAGAAGAAGAAGAAGAAGAAGAAGAAGAAGAAGAAGAAGAAGAAGAAGAAGAAGAAGAAGAAGAAGAAGAAGAAGAAGAAGAAGAAGAAGAAGAAGAAGAAGAAGAAGAAGAAGAAGAAGAAGAAGAAGAAGAAGAAGAAGAAGAAGAAGAAGAAGAAGAAGAAGAAGAAGAAGAAGAAGAAGAAGAAGAAGAAGAAGAAGAAGAAGAAGAAGAAGAAGAAGAAGAAGAAGAAGAAGAAGAAGAAGAAGAAGAAGAAGAAGAAGAAGAAGAAGAAGAAGAAGAAGAAGAAGAAGAAGAAGAAAATTGC